>JAFNEN010000645.1:0-251995 GCA_019343175.1 Oedothorax gibbosus | reverse complement strand
TTTGGGGCTAGAAAGTGGGTGACGACGAGGACTGAACATTATAATACCTTTCCCATTTTTTTTTCGTTAAAAAACGTAGGTGGAAGCAAAAAATTAAAAAAATAAAATATCTTCCCCATAAATAAGAATTAAAAAAACAAAACAAATTATTTCTTACTTAAAAGATGAGTTAGCAAGGATCTTTAATAGGCTGAAAGAGTTAGGGTATTTGAAAATAAAAATAATAATTTTCGTCGAAAAAATAAGTGGAGCATCTTAATTTTTTTATTTCAAATTGAAAGCAATACAAAGAAAGCCTCTAAATGTGTTATTTCTCGAGACAGTGAGGTTTTCTTCATATAAAAAAGACAAGAAAAAAAATTCTTAAAAGGCAAACATTGGTAAGCTTTTGCAATTCAAGTTATTTTATCTATATATTGGGGTGTTAAATAGTCCGGTGAATCCCGAACTTCAAAGGTATGTAATTTTTTATATTATGAGAGAAATAAAAGTTAAAAAAAAAGATTTTATGCTATATATTTCTATGAAAGTCTTTAAAAATGGAAATCATGATACAGCATGGTTAAATGCAGTTTATTATTTAGAATTGAATGACACCAAAATAAAACTAATCGACACATAGTTTTAAAAATTAGAAACGTTCGAAGTTGGAAATTCTAAAATACACAAAGCAGGCTTACAAAAACCTTAAGGACGGGCACATTTTGTGAACGCTGTGATTAGTACTTACTTATACAACGTTAATTTAGAACCTGATGGTTTTTTTTTATTTGTGGAAATACAACGGAACACGTTTTATAGAGGGGTAAACTAGGGGCGGGGGTTTTACACAAATTTCCTATATAAAATTTAAATGTGTGCTTTGCATATTCTACTAAAAAATGCTATACTACTACTGTAATTATAATTACTATTACAACAGTAGGGGTTTTTGTTTTGTTAATATAGAATAAAAAACACAAATGTGTTTGTGTAAAATAATTTGTACAGTCGAAATTTTTAAGTAAACTATTTTTAATAAAATAATTTTTCTTAATATTTTTCACAACCATAACAAACTTCTATTGTTCTTCTAAAAGCCTGGGACTCAACAGATTGCTAAACAAATTGATATTATTACTGCATTCAATAACGCTTACTAATTTTTGTCGGGTTAACCAGGTGTTTTTATTTCATTATTCTGAAAAAAAAAGCATTAAGATCTCTTGATTTAAAGCTTTAACAGGCTTTTTTCTTCTATCGTATTCGATTTGGAACAAAAAAAAAATCTCATAATAAAGGAAGTTCCATACTTATATTACCGCCAGAAAAAAGAAACACCCACGATGTTGCAACTCACCGGATTCTGCAACCATATCATAATGAATAGGTGTTATAATACAAATATCTACTATGAATTTTTTAAAAACATTTTTAAAGCCTATTTTCATTCCTCTAAACATATCCGTGCTTTTTTAGATTTCTGACACTGTTTCAATAAATAATTGTGATAAGGTATCCTTTATTACGAAGGGGAAGTTAAATAAAAGTAAAATACAGTCAAACTCGGTTAAAACGACATCGTTCACAAAGAAACTCGTTTATAACGCCATAAATGTTCGGTCTCTTGAATTTCCCATAACCTTAATATTATAATATCTTACTTACAACGACAATTTTGAATGAACTCTTTGGCTATAACGCAAAAAATGAAGTTTAAATGATATTAAAAATATTGAAACTTCAATCAACACATTACCGACGACTTCGTAAACACAGTAACACCCTCATTTCCGTACAAAAACGTTAACTTTAAATTTGTCAAATCTATGTATTTTTAATGTTAATTTATCCTATATAAACTGTTCACGACAATGGTCTTCATTTGTATTTTATTTACTTCGATAAACTCAAGCAGAAAGCTTATTTTTGCGTGGAAATTTTATTAACAACCGTCCGTTCAGAGTTAATAATGAGTGTGTAATACGTATTTTACATGATTTACTACACTTAATATTCAACCTTTGTTTATAACGTTACTTGAATACGCTATAAAAGGGTTATCTTGTATATGTATAGGAAGAAACACTGTTAAAACTGGAGGTGACAAATCGGTGCCGTTTGGCAGCCCGGGGTGAACCGGCGGTACCGATTGGCACCTCAACGTTTTGAATCGTCTTTGGGGTGCCAATATCTCCAAACGTTTCACCAGTAGGGTGACTTGTGAACTTGCGCATGCGCACAAGTGACGTCTGTGACGTGCCTTCTGACGTGTTTACAAGTTTCTTCGACACGCGCATGCGCATCGCGACATTTTTGTTGGCGGGCAGGCAGAAGTTGTTGTCGTTGAGAGCAATGGCGGCATGTAGAGCTGATAAATAGAATAGTCGCTTCAAAAGAAATATGGTAAGTTCCTTTATGCACTAAATTAAACTTGTTAAAGTACAATTTCTGTTTCTTAATATTTTAAAATACTTCCTTATAATTAAAATAAAAAATTAGTATTTTAGGGTTGAGTTTTTGGTATGCAAAATTTTTTGTGATTTGTGACTGATTCTGATTTTAGACAAGTGTAGCAAACTTTCCTATTTATACCAATTGTTTTTGTTAAAACTACATTTAATTTGATACTTTGGAAATTTTCCAATTGCTAAGTGTTGTGCTATTAAACTCAGTATAACTAATGACTAAGTAATAATTTTGCTTTAAATCTTGTTTAGATTATTAATTACTTTTTACTTCATCTTGGGTGATTTGCCTGGCTTTTATTTTGTAATTTTTAACTTATGGTCGGTTTTGTTTTGAAAGATCAGACGCAATAATTTTTTTGTTTCGTGTTCTGTCCATGTGATTTCAAAGTTCTGTTTTTAACTTCTGTTCGCGCTTTCACCGACAATCACTGATTTAAATATTATTTGTTTTGAAAAGTAAATTGAATTAATGTTGTAATGCACCATTTTTGGAAACAGTATTTTAATATATTCTTGTGTTCAAAGTTTAAATTTGAAGTATAATAAGTGAATTTTAATAAATATTTTTTACCTTGATAAAAGTTTTTTTTAAAAATTTATTCTACTTCTTAAATATTGTTATTAAATTTTAATTTCTCTTGTATCTGGGTATTTTTTGGCCATCTTTCAATAAATTCCACTACACTGGTGAATACTTCACTCAATATAAGAAAGTTATAATTTGTTTGGTAATTCTATTTAAGCCAATATTTCCTCAATTAACTTGCTTCAGACAGTTGTATACTATAGTTTTTCACGCCACTGCATGCAAGAATAAAACATGCAGTATCGAGCATGTAGTAAGTTATACTATAATTATTTCCCTGTTACACATTAAGAATAATTTTAAATGATTTTTTTTATGAAAATCATTTTACTTAAAAGTTTTTTGCACATGATTATTAAACAATGTACAGGCTACACATGCTTATTTTAATCTTGTTACAACTCTGAGATATTATTTAAGACTAACTCGTCACATTAATATAACGCCCTCGTTTATTAACTTTATGCACTTGTAACAAAAATATATATTTGGACTTAGTGGGGTTTTTTATAAAAAAAAAACCCCGCAACTAAGCATAATTAAATATGATGTACTTTTAATTCCAGTAGTGCCCAATGCAGAGAAGTTTTACTCAAGGTTCAAGATAAGCAATTGAAAAATAAAATGGGCAAGTATTAAATTTAATTTCATACAATATTTGGAACAATAAAGCAATGTAAAGTAATCAAATACCCACTTGTGATGTTGATTACAATCGAACCTCGATTAAGCAACCCTGTGGTTTAACGACCCCTTTATATAAAGAAAAATATATTATTTTACTTGTAGAGTAATATTTTATAATCAAAACTCTTTATAACGTCCCTTTGTTTTAACAATCATAAATCGATGGTCCTTACAGTGGTGGCTGTAATGAGGTTCCTCTGTATTCACTTTTGATTTATTATAAGATTTTTAAAAATTAGCTGCTTAAAATTTTTAATTTTATTTAATTCAATATAAAACTATCAGATTGTCTGTCAAACATAATAAATTTTAAATGATAAATAAATGACATTTTTAGCTTTAAACTTTTTTAGTTCATACTTTTAGTTTTAATACATTTTTGATTGTTTTCCAAATTCTTGCTGCTGTTGTAAAAAACAACAACGGGTATTTACTGGTACAAGGGCAGTTTCACAGAAATTAAACTTAAGGGTCAAATTTCTAAACACATTGAAATAACACATATAATATTATACTACATCAAATTAAAGCTGTAAGTCCACATATTAAAAATATAGGTCAAGTAAAATGTTTACCTTGCATGTGAATGTGCGTGAGGAAAATTGCATCTACTTTTTTTATATATATTATACTTAAGCATCAAAGTGGTAAATGGACACTGGACAGGACAGTAATTTTTCACAAGTATTGTAAGAAATCTAATTTTAAAAATGTGTTTGCCTGATGCTAAGGAAGATAATAAACATTTATAGGCTAAGTTGTACCACTAAGAAAGTTATTAATATAACGTCTTTTTTAAAACTAATTTCACATTTACAGCCAACACTGAAAACACAAAAAATTATATCACCAGTAAGCCATAGGGAACATATAATATTTTTAATTATCAATAAGCTCCACTTAAAACTCATAACTTAAAACTTTTTTTAGAATTAAAATTTTTATATTTTAAACACTTTTTAACAATGTTCTGGAGAGAAAGGGCATTAAATTAGAAGACTTAAGTTTTTTTAGTAGTTTAACATGTGCTTTGTGTATACTTTCAGGCTGTGAGTTCACCAGCCCGTAGGAGTTCAAACAATTAAATGGCTTGATTGAAAGTGGCAAAGTTACATCTTGCTCCTCAGCAAAACCAACATGGCAACCCAACTTATGACCAGCATAGTAACTAGGAGTTGGAATAATTAGTTTTTTGCGTAACTAACTTTATATCAATTTTACTTGCGTAATACACTAATAACCAGATGGAATTAATTTGAAATTTGGATTGAATTTAAATTTTAACTAGTTGAGGTATTCTGTTTGAAGTTGAAAAATTGAAAAACTTTGCTGATGTGTGTAGTCCTGCCATGTGACAATTTGTAATGAAAAGCTATATTTGCTAAAGATTTTGTCCTGTATCATTGAAATTTGTTAGCTATTTTGTTTATAATTGTGAAAAAATATATTACAGTTTGCATGAAATTTAAGTGATTTGTTGTTTTTTTTATTCAAGAAGAAACAATATTGGTGTAGTGTATTTTTGGGTCTGTTGTTGTTTAAAAATACATTAACTAAAGATTTTATGTATTGAGGGATTTTTCTTGATTCAAATAGAATGAGATATAAAGGTTTATTTAAAAGTCTTCAAGATGCATTCTTCGCACCTTTTTGTAAATTAACTTTTAGCTTTTTTGTGCCGAAGAGCGAATTCCTGCAGGATTAGAATAGAATTTTTATTTATGACCAGATGAAATTAATTTGAACTTTGGATAGGTGTTTTAAATTGCATTTTTGGACAATTTGTAATGAAAAGTTATTTGCTAAAGATTTTTTCCTGTATTATTGAAATTTGTTTGCTATTTTTTATTGTAATTGTGAAAAAATATATAACTGTTTGCGTGAAATTTAAGTGACTTTGTTTTTTTTATTATTCAAGACAAAACAATATTTAGTGTAGTGTATTTTTAGAACTGATGTTGTTTAAAATACATAAGTTAAAGATTTATGTATTGAGGGATTTTTTCTTCAGTTAAATAGAATGAGATATAAAGCTTTATTTAAAAGTGTTCAAGATGCAGTCATCGCAGTTTTTTTGTAAATTAACTTTTAGCTTCATAATAATTAGCTTTTTTGTGCCGAAGAGCGAATTTCTGCAGGATTATATTTTTTATTTACTTGTAATATGCCGATGACCAGATGAAATTTGAATTTTTGAAAGGTTTTTTAAATTGTATTTATTTTTGGCACTAGTTGAGTATTCTGTTGGAAGTTGTAAAAGTGAAAAAAATTTGCTGTTGTGTGACAATTTGTAATGAAAAGTTATTTACTAAAGATTTTTCCTGCATTATTGAAATTTGTAAGCTATATTTGTTGTGTAATTGTGAAAAAATATAAAACAGTTTGCGTGAAATTTGAATGACTTTTTTTATTATTCAAGAAGAAACAATATTTAGTGTATTTTTAAGTCTGATGTTGTTTAAAATACATAAACTAAAACAGCGTAAAACTTTTTTTTTTATTACTTTATCAAATTAAACAAATGTAACAAAAAGCTTACATTAAAATTCTCCACCTTCCTACAATCACTTGAAATTATTTATCTGTCTTATAGGGTTCTGAAATTAACTTCTCACCTTTTTAGACTCCTTTAATTTTTACTTAAAATGAGTTAAAATTATTTCCTCAATAATAAAAAAAGACTTGAACATGGTTTTTTCCTACAGAATTCAACTTAAAAATGGATAAAAACTTTGTATTTCATTATTCAAATCTACAAATGCAATTGAAAGGGGGGGGGGTCAGCGAGGCGCCATTGATTAAGGGGTGCCTTTTTTCTGGGGTGCCATCCTTTCACCTTCGGGGGTGCCATACTTTCACCTCCAATGCCCCTGAATTAAGGGTGCCTTTATTATTCCCTGGGGTGCCATTTTTTCACTCCCTGCGCCACCCTAAACTATGGGTGCCATCCTTTCACCCTAGTTAAGGGTGCCTTTCTGGCACCTGTTGGGGTGTCGCTGACGGGACAGGCCCGTTCACCCCTATAGGTGCCAAATGCCACCTCCAGTTTTAACAGTGAAGGGACAAAAGGATTAAACAGATTTTTTGCGTGAACTTTTTTACTTGACAATATAAGGCTTATCAAGGTAAAACAACATTTACAGGGATAGGGGGAGTATAACAAAAAAGAAAACTTATTTATTAATAGGAGCTTTACCTACGGATTGTTATTGATTAAATCACATTCAGTAAATTTCACAATTTTGACATTAAGACCATTAAGATTTTCTCAAGTTCAAAAAGGACGATCAGAAACGTGATTTTTAACCTTTGAAATTTCACGTGCCATGATTCACGTGACGATAGCGTTATCTGTGGTTAAACGTGGGAGAAGCAATCCATTGAATCTTGTATGTATATGCATTGAGGGAAAACTCATATATTTATATATGTAACGTGTCTGTTGACAAGTTCAATAATCTAGTGGCAACTGATTCTAAGAAACTCATCGCAGGGTTATCTAATGACAAGGCTGCAAGATATAGTCTGGCTGGCTTAGTTGCGTGTATATTTTGCAATTTAAGTAAAAAAAAATTTGAACAAAATTTATTTAAAATTCTACGTAGTAAACAGGAGATACTATGATGCAAAACAAGTTTGTGAAAATAGCGAATAACGTATGAATAAAGTCATGAGGTTTATATGATGATTAAGTGATTAAATAAAAGTATAATAGTCGAATTTTTTTAAATTATAGTTTTTATATTGAATCATAGAATAACTGATTATTTAATCTTTAAATAATCAAAAATTCAAATAAGGAATAGAAAAGAGAATAAGGGGTTAATGGAAAAGATTTGTATAACTAATTCAGTTTTGAAAAAATAATATTGCATATAAAAATCCCTTCTAATATTTTTTGTATATCCCCCAAGGAAAATGCAACTACGCTAAAGAAACTAGGTATTTAGAGATTGGAATGCTCGTTTATCGGTGAATCCCATATTTAGGCTTCAATTTCTTATCTGGTAACTTTTACTAATTATTTTTTAACGCTTTGCAACATTGTTTATCCCAATATGTTATTTAAATTATAAATTAAATGTGATGTAAGATACAAGAAATTCAGGAAGAAATAAATTAACCTACTTCTTTCTACTTCAATACTCTCAGAAATCTTATAGCATAAAAAAAACGGGCCTATAGACAGAAGGAACAAGTATAAAATATATGTAAAGGATATCATACCTTTAAAAAACACACACAAGTTTGGTATCTGATGTTATTATTTTAATTAAAAATAGGACGATTGGATGGTAGGTGTACAGAGATTGTAGTACGAACAGATTAAACATCAGGTAAATTTTAAAAGTATAAAAGATGTTTCTGATGTTAAACGTAGCAAACTCATAAAATAAATTTGAAAATCTAATGATTTGAGTGAAAAGTTTTACAGATGTTGTAGTATGGACAGACTGGCAAAAGTTATAAAAGACATGTCTGAGAAAGTGAAATATGTATAAAAGATATCTGTCTCTTATGTCACACCTTTCAAACTAGTTTTTTTTAGCTTCCACATTAAGTTCATAACGTAAAAGGTGGAAGTTATTATAATCGTTCAGTCCGTCCGTCTGTTTGTCACCCACTCTCACAGAACGAACCGCAAGTCTCACAAAGAAGTGCGATACGTCATTTTGAAGCAAAAAATCAGGCTACATACCAAATTTCTTTTTAAAAATTTAAATTAGAAGTTTATTTAAAATTTAAATAACTAAAAATGTAATCTACATTGAAATAACATGCAAATTCCATTTTTATTCAATATTTTCACTGTTGCTATTTCGTCAAGTGTATGAGAAACTTTATTTGAAATACAAATAAAACTCTTGAAAGAATATTTATTTATGTGATATAATGGGAATATTTCTTATGATGTTACGCTCTCCATACTGCGATTTCATTGGTTGTTTTGTTTTCTTTGACAAAGTGTTGAAACAAGCTCATTGGTTTTTGTAACGTCACGCGCTCCGAACTGCGATTCCATTGGTTGTTTTGTTTTCTTTGACAAAGGGTTGAAACAAGCCCATTCAGTTTGAATTGTTGTAATATCTCAATAGAGTTATTTTGATGGTTCATTATATAGTACGAAGAAAGATGCATAGCGAATGGGAATGTTTCTTTTTCTTATGATGTTACGCTCTCCAGACTGTGATTTCATTGGCTGTTTTGTTTCCTTTCCGTACTACGTGAAACAAGCCCATTCTAACTTTGCATAAAAAATATGCAAAGTTTCGCTTTTATTTTTAAAGCATCAATGGGCTTGTTTCAAGTAGTACACAAAGAAAACAAAACAACCAATGAAATCGCACAACGGAGTTCGTGATATCATAAGAAACCAATGGGCTTGTTTCAAGAAACGCAAAGAAAGAAAAAATAAAGTTCAAGAATTATAAAGTTCTTGGTTTCCTTAAAAGAAAAACTAAAAAATTCACTAGTCAGAAGGCCCTGAAAACTTTATATTTTAGCTTAATCCGCTCAAATTTAGACTATTGTTCAATAATATGGGATCCTTACTATATCAATAAAAGTTCGATTCTTGAACAAATTCAAAATAAGTTCCTTCGTTATCTATATTTTAAGTATAATCACACCCATGCATACACACATACGAGTTTTCAATTCATATCATCTACCTACTTGAGGGATACTTTCGATGTTCCAACCCTTAAATCTCGATGTGATCTTTTATGTGTTTTGTTCTTTTATAAAGTTTTAAATAATGAAATAGAGATTGTGTTGATATTCTTAACTCTGTTCATTTTGCTGTTCCATGTAGATTTTTAAGAAACCATCGTTTATTTGTTAACGTTATTACAAAATCAAATGTCATTGCAAATTTTTATTTATATAAATTTTTAAATTATACAATAAGTTCTCCAATGATCTGGATATTTTTAATATATCTTTTAAAGTTTTTAAAGCTACATGTGTTCGAATTTTTAACTGATTATATGTATTTTTATAGTATTTTTTTTAATGTGTTTGCGGTTTTATTTTCGTGTTTTATATTTGTCTGTGTTCTTTCTTTGCACCACTGTAATTGGATTTTTATCTGTAGTGTGTGTTTGTTCTAAATAAATAAATAAAACAAAACAACCAATGAAATCGCACAACGGAGTTCGTGACATCATAAGAAACCAATGGGCTTGTTTCAAGTAGGACGCAAAAAAAACAACCAAAGATATCGCAGTATGGAGAGCGTGACATCATAAGAAATATTCCCATTTTACTAATTATATATTTTTCGAACTGTAAATTAATTTAACAAACGATAAATAATAACTGAATTTTCGAGAGAAAGTTAATGTAAATAGGAAATTGTTTCCACTCAAAGATATTTATTAAAAAAAATACATCATTATTCTTCGAACTTCAAACAAATTTAGCAAACGATAAAGACTAATTATTAAATCTGAGAAAGAAGATTAATGAATATAGTTAATTTTGGCGTTTTAAAGTTTAAGTTAGAACTAGCTAAAGGCTGTTTGGCGAATTTCTTTCTGAGGTGTATAAATAGTTTGTTTCCTGTTGAGCATTAATGTTGTGTGGAAGCGGTTTAAGTGACATATTCTGTAAAAAATCTACTTTTTTTAAAAAAGTTCTTTAGATTTTTAAAAAGGAAAAGTAAGTTAAAAACGACATTTTCTACGCGGATATATGTAGCGAGCGTTAATTATGGTACACTTTTTTTTAAGTTTCATGTAATATGCCACGCGATTAAAACAAAACAAAAACTTTTATAAGATAATGGTGTTTATTGTTGTTAAAGTATTACATTTTAAATTCTATGCAATACGTTTTTAGAGATGTATTTTATGTATTTTTTTTCTTGAATTTAAATAATTTAGAAAAAGCGCCACTCAGAGTTATACAGAACGGGAATACTTTAATACTTTCAAAAAAATATTGCAAATGCTTCCAATAAATTGAATAGTTTATTTAATGTTCTGTAATAGTTTTGTGATAGTTTACAATCTGGCACAGTTTTTGAGGCAAACCTTTTTAATCTAAACAATATACAAAAATTTGTTATTTTGGCTCTGCTTACTTAAGTTGTTGAAAATACAGGGTTTTACCAATAGTTTTTGTTACGGGTTTATTTGTGATTTATTTTTAGGTCGAAATTTGTCCATCCATATAAGGTCATATATTACGCACGTGAATAGCGGTATCTGATTGGCAAAAGCCGATAGTTTATCAGATCGTGGAGGCTTATAATACTTCAAGCAACTTTGAGGGAAGCCATTTACTAACAACATCTCAAAGAAACTTAACCAACTTCTTTAAAAAAAAAACTTATTTAAAAGAGGAACTTTAAAGATATTAAAATGCTCATAAAGGGTTTAATCGTGCTTATCTTTGTGGCTTACGCCTACGCTGAATATGTGCCGACTTTTGACTGTGAGTATATAATTCTGTTTTAGGTTAAAAAGTTTGCATTCCAAAAAATGTTCTTAAGAATGTATTGAATAACTCATTTAATGAAATTAGGTTTAATAAAAAACAATTATGAATAAAATTAATAGCAATTTTTATTGCAATATAATTGTGTTTATTTGTTAATGTCTAAAGACACCTTGTGTTAAACTGAGTGAACGAAAATCGATAGAACTGTACTCATGAAAATCTCAGAAATTTAAATTTTTAAAAACTGAATATGAGATTCTACACATAATTTGTATATTATTATTCAAATAACCACCTTTACTTCTCGTTTATCTAATTATAGTGAATTTTTTATTTTCTTTTGGAATTTTTTTTAATGATTATTTTATTCATAACTTAAATTTACTGCCAAATTGGCAGTTTTTATGAGACTTTTAAAGTAAATGGAATATACAGCTGAATAATAGGGACATTGACTGTAAAATATGATTAAAGTTTATTAATTGTTTAATTCAAATAAATGATCCTCTTTAATAATAGATAAGCCAAGTTTTTAATAAAAAATTACATTTAATTAACAATCTGACATTTTATTCGGATACTTGAATTGCTCAATACTTAAGTCCACTTGACTTGAGTCAATGATTTGTTTGTTATTTATCGCCAAAAGACCAACTAATGTATATAATAGAAGAAACTAAATTACTCTTTATGTAAATATATAAATATAACTATATGCTAAAGATTTGACATTTTTAAAACGTCTTATAGGTTGGTCATTGAGATTTTAAAACTCTAATATAATTATTAATGATGTAACGAAACGACGTTTATTCTACTTAAATTAAATTTGAAGCAGGCATGAAATGCTATTTTTTGTGTGTGTAAGATTTCAGTATGATTGAGGAAATGAGCTAACATTTAGAAATGGATCTTGTTCTAATTTATGTTCTGTTTTGTTTGCGTCTTTTTAATGAGATTTTTACTATCACAAGTTAAATTACCGAAAACTAATTGCGTTAAGTAATTATGTAAAAGGAAAAGTTTCCACACAACGGAATATTCTTGTAGAAGAAATTTAACACAGAATATAACTAACACACTGAAATGTTGAGACGCGGGCAATTGATGATCTCAACATCAGTAAACAGAAGCTTACTTGTAGTGGCAAAAATTAATGTACGAGCATTTAGTTTACCTGAGTGCGTTTAGTCGGAATGAGCCTGATCGACAGCTGCTCTCGAAACCAAAGTGCCCTGGTGTTAATCTAATGGAAAAAAATATTTTCTAAGCCATTTTCTCCGGCTGTATTGAATAGTTTTACAAACTGTCTTTTTTCTATGGTAAATGTAGCTGAGACTCACAGGTCTCTATATCCCCCTTTTTTTAAATGGGTTCGAATATATTTTAAAAATTTTCAATAAATAATTTTACACAAAATATTCAAGTACCCCATTTCAAAAAGTGGGATAATAGAGACCTGTAAGTCAGCTGCATTTGTTTTGGAGACCCTCGGTCGGGCACTTTTGCTTTTAAGTTATTGTCGACTTAAAGGTAGTTCCTGTTAAAATCTGCCACAGTCTTTTACTGGCCCATGAGGCAGTGCCCACTGCCTAACTCCGTTCCTGCATAGCCACACGGAGATCGACATTAGATACTAATAAATAAGTAGGTTTGAATTATCGTCGCACTAGAGATAGAAATTTAGAACCACACTCAAGTGACGAGCCGACACCTGAGTAGGCACCCAACGCAACAGTTAAAGGCGACATCATACGCAGCGTTGGGACTTTGGAGCATATTTAACGTGCACTTCCTCTACACGGGGTATTATTCGTCGGACATTTTTGGCTGCACAGGCCGCTTATAGGTCAGCATTTATTTTGACGATGCTCGGACTCGAACCTGGGACCTTCCGCATGCAAGGCGAACGCCTAACCGAATAGTCTCCCCAGCACCAGATACTGATAAATAACTATAGTGGTTGTTCATTCCGATGTGCTAGTCCAACGATTAACCCCAGGTAACTTACAAAGCGAGCTTAGAACTCATTTTTAACGATGATTAATTCAAATCTTCTCCATTTAATAGTTTTTCCTAAATTGTGTGGTTATCAATTAAAGGTTTTAATCTAAAACTAGCAAATGAATACCCGTTCTTCGCACGGATTAAAAAAAATATCAAATCGATCCAAGTATGTGTACCATATAACCTGTTACAGGATCATAAGCTTATGTTATTGTTCCCGCTCGTTATAAAGTATAAAATCCCGTTTCATTGCCTTAAAATTCCAAAATGAAAAATACGCTATAAAATGCAATCATAAAAAATGTAATATTACAATTCCCTCATAAATACATAAAACCTCTTTGGTCATTTGGCGCGTTTTGGGAAATAATTTGGCGATAAAATAAATATAGCTACAGACACACCCATTATACAGCTCTAGAACAATGACCTTCGAACAACCAACCAGCTTATAAATTATTTATAAAAAAAAACATTTTGCCCATTTGGCGCGTATTACTAAATAATTTGGCGAGTTTGGCAACGTACTTGGCGAAACAATAAAGACATAAAACCCTAATATGCAGCTCTAGTGCGATGGCCCTTATCAACCATCATAGTTCAGTAATAGCTTAACTATACATTTTTCGCTTAAATATGCATACATGCTGCATGCAGTCCACAGAAAAATCAATGAAAAAATCATCAAATAAAACCACAATAAAATCCGGGAATGTAGATTGGCGGAATTACGTCACTTGAAACATGTCAATTATTTTCAAATAATGAATTTAGTTTCTGAAGGTAATGGCAACAGAATAAAATTAACATTTTCAATTTTAATTATTTACGTAAAAGTTTAATTTAAATTTTCAGCCGGTGGCAACAGGAAAGGAAAAAAATGATAGGATTTGAGCGAAATTGGTGAATTTTTTTTTCAAAAAATTCTTAAGAGTCTATACGGAATATCTATATATATCTGTAATAATAAAAGAAAAAAAAAAAAAAAAAAAAAAAAAAAAAAAAAAAAAAAAACGAATTTTCTGAAAAAAATACACCACTTTCGCTCAAATCCGATAATTTTTTCTCTTTCCTGATGCCATCGGCTGAAAAAAATTAATAAAAAACTTTTAACGAAAACATTTAAAATTCAAAATGTTATTTTATTCTTTGCCATTACTTCAGAAACAACTAATTTATTATTTAAAAATAATTGCACGTTTCATGACGTAATTCCGCCAGTCTTCATTCCCGATTTTATTGTGTTTATTTGATGATTTTATTCATTGATTTTTCTCGTTGACGCAGATCATATTTAAAAAGCAATAAATGTATATTAAGCTATTACTGAACATGATGGTTAATAAGGCCATCGCACTAAGCTATTAGTGTTTATTTCTTATTTTTTCCCAAGACGTTCAAACTCGCAATTATTAATAAAATTAATAGGCATTTTTTTATAATAATTTATACTGTCGTTTTCGAAGGTCAATGTGTTAGAGCTGTATAATGTGTGGTAGCTATACTATTTTCCAATTCTTAAGTAAAGTGACTAAAAGTTTTATGTATTATAAATTGATGACTTATGATCATTTTATAGGATTTTATTTGAATTTTAAGGCAATGAAAGGATTTATAATTTATACGATGAAATTAATAAGTTTATGATCTATAAAGTTATATGTAACATATTGAATCATTTGATATTTTTTATTCCGTAAGAATATAATTTTAGTAAATATATATAGTAGATATTATGTATTATGATGTATATTATGTATGTATTATGTATTATAGATATGTATTTGTATATGTTATTAGTATTATTATTCATGTGCTACAGTCATAATATTCATATATTAAAAAAACTGTACTCTTCATAATTTTTTCTGTTAAAAACAAGGCTGAGAAACCTTATTTTTATTATTTTTTTAAAAAATATTATACGTTTCAAACAACTTTTCAAATATCTTTTGTTTAAAAAAAATAACAAAAAATAACCGTTTATGATAGCAAATCTTAACCCTTTAATGAAATGGTTGCCGACCACTGCCTAAGGGCTAAGTTAAACATCTTCCACCTTACTTTCACTTCCCATACTAGGTATGTGGGTCAGTTTTTAAGGACACTCTCTTTGATTTTAAATTGATAAACACGTCAATTTAATGAAATATGGGGTTTTGAAGGTTAAAAATACCCATTTTCGATGCGCTATGAATAAACAACAAGATCTGCCAATTTTTTTGCGATTAATAGAACATTTTAACTTTTGTCTTAATCAAAAATATCCGTAAATTAACCGCTGAAGAAACTTATTTTTTCAGAAACATCCGAAACCTACTTGACCTTCTTGATCATCATTTTTTAATACAATTACTAAATTAGCTACTTTGGTATTAGTAGTTTTGGAGAGCTTGAACATTCTTGTTTATAATAAAAAAAAAAGTTAGTATTAACCCTCTGAAGGATACAGACGTATAAACCCGTCACCTGAATGTCAGGTTTTCCAGCAACACACATAATTTTTTAAAATTTATAAATTTAATAATTTTATTAAATTTTAAAATGTAAGGCATGGAGGAGCCATTTTTTACCATCTACTACAAAAATATAATCTTTTAAAATTTAATAAATTAAATTACCAGTTAAAAATTGTAATTTAAATCTCTTGCAGAGAAAACAAGTTTACACTTAAGTTAATTTGCTTATCCCTCAGAGGGAGTATTAAGAAAAATGGTAAACTGAAGCTGTGAAGTAAATTTTACAAAGGTCCACGTATGTGTACTTCTGCAGGGAAAAGGATAAAAAAGTCCAAGTTCCTAAGGATATTCGAGTGCACTTTTTCATTTTTTGAAGCCAGATTTTTTAAAAATTCAATTAAAATGTACATTAAATTTCTAAAAAATTTGTCAGGAAAAAATTAAAAAGTGCCTACTAAAATCCATAGGAAACTCCCTAGACTTCCATATGCGAAAATCCAAAAGTTGATAAACTTCCAATCACAGGGTTTTGGTTGGGAAACTTGTTATTTACAAAGGAGGGGATATGTCCAATGACACAAAAATAACATTTTTTTCAAAACTGTCACTCAGCACGTTCTTCCACTTAGCTCTTCAATTGCTTACATCTTACGTAATACACTGTATATGCAATATAGGTATTTTTGCTTTTACAGGTCAAAATATAACAAGCGCACCACAGTCGAAGGATGTGCTATTGCAAGTGTCAGACTGCCATGCTACTGACGAACGTTGTCCACTGTACCAAGGAAGGACCCACAGTGTAATCGTTAAATTCAGTGAGTATTTAACCATTTGTCCATTTCAGTTACAAATGTATTTTTTAAGCAAAAAGTTTAACAACAAGTGATTGAAAATTCGCAATGAAATTATTTGGAAAAAAAATCATTGCTTCATAATTATTGGGTTAAATAGATCTTCCTGTTAATTATAAACGTAGTAATAAGTGATTTTTAAACCAAGAAAAATTTAGAAGTTTTCCAAATGACCTCATTCGGAAAAGTTTGTTACACGTTTTAGTTTGTTTAGCAAATTTGCTGTTAAAATTTCCAAATAAAACATCCAAAGAGCCTATTCACACTGCCATGGACAGGTCAACTGCAATTTCTAACAAAACATATCTAGGAACATTTTTGTCCTTAAAAACCTTAATTCCTCTCTTTAACTTCGTTTAGTTTATAATCATTGTGCTTTTCAAAACAAAAATAAGTTAAGTCCTTTTTGTAGATACTTTGTTAGCAGAACAGGTTAAAACGCGCTAGTAGTTTTCATTGGACGAGCTCTGCACCTTTAACAAGGGCAACCGGTGTCATGGCGAGAATATAAGAAGCAGATTTTGCCCTCACCTAGACATCCAATAATATCCTGAGAGTACATGGGAGAAAGGGGGGGGGGAGGGTTCAATTAGTACTTAACGTCATGTGCATGGGTTATAAAGTTCAGATAAACGAAGTAGTTTTTCGATAAAGTAAATAGTAGTCGTTTAGACAAAGAATAGATTTTCGTAAGAAGTTGTAAATTCAATTGGCAATACATGCTATTATCTTTCAAATATACACTCAATTTCCAATGCTTTCATCCTATTTTAGCTTCCACACCACGTTTATAACGTAAAAAGTGGGAGGTATTATAATCGTTCAGTCCGTCTGTTCACAACTCGGTCCTTCACAGAACGAAACACTGACGCCGAACGAATATCTGATGCTGCCTACACTATTGGCTGTCTCTAATTTGCATAAGGAGTTAGTCATGTCATTTGACTGCGGCTCAAAATTAAAAGTCCATTGCTAATGTGTATCGTACTAGTCTAACATTTAGTCTACCAAACCTCTAAAAAGTTATTTATGAATTCATTTATGAAACTTTAACTCTTGACTTCTAGAACCCCTGAAGACATACAGCGGCAAGATCGACTTCCGTGTGTACGGCGTATTCGAGAAGTTCAGTGTGCCCTACAGAGGCCGTGCCGATGCCTATGAAAACGCTCACTACACGGACAACGGCGAAGCAGTGAGCGCCGTGGGTTCCATGATCGAGAACAGAGAGATCAAGCACACCTCAGACTTCGCCGTGTCTAAGAACTATCCTAAGGTATGGCAGAAATTCCATAAGTAGCATATTAAGAAGGATGGCCGGTGGATAAAATAGCCAAAATTGCCGGCAGATGGCGACACTATTTTTGCATCATAGGTATAAATTAAAAACTATAAAACGGGATGATATTTTCCCCCCAAATTCGACTTTTGCTCTATGCGCCGGATCATAAGCATTCCTTTTTTTCTTTGTTAGAAAGGTATGACCTCAGAGACCCAACTTTGATACTTTTTGTCCGCCTGTCTGTACGTCCGGACGGACATAAATCTACTAACTGTCGGTGAATTTCCCATTGAATTAGCATTCGAATTTAAGAGGGACTGTCAGTCCCATAGAGATAATGCATTAGTTTTGAAATCACAATTTTTGCAACATAATTGCTTTGCCGTGTTATCCCATTTTCACCAGGTATGGGAATCATCATAACATCCATTTAAAACAAAATTGAAAAGAAAATAACATCCGGTTATTTAATTATTAATTGATAAAGTTTTAAAATAGTGTCGCCATCTGCTGTAATATATGGCATTTTAAAACTTCAAAAATATGTAATTAAATAACTAGATAACATTTTCGTTTCAAAATTTGTTTCATTTCGATGTTATGTTGATTCTCATACCTGGGAAAAAAGGGCTAACATGGCAAAGCAATACTTCAGCGGAAGTTGTGATTAGAAACTAATGCATTAGCTCTATGGGACTGACAATCCCTCTTAATTTTAAGTAATTTAAATCGCTGTTGCCACGCATCAACAATGGCAGGAGAAATTTTAAAATTTTATTTATTTAGGAATAATATTTGAAGCAAAATTTATTTTTTTCATAAATCAGTTTGAAAGACGTCATAAAATGTAGCACAATGTGATTCTTTGATTGTTCATTATTTGTTTACTAAGAAAGCGACAAGGCGTTATATTTTTTGTATAAAATTCTGGTTAGTTTTATTTACATTTCTTATTTAGTTAGTGCAGTGTGGAGTAGTTTCGTGTTTTTTGTTATTAACAAATATTTAATTATTCTTTAAACTACAAATAAGTTAAGATAACCATAATATTGAGTTAATATATATTATTGGCAAAATAAATAGAAAGATCATACTTGAAGAGGAATTTGTTTTTATTAATAAGCTACTTGAACTTTAAAAATAATAACACAATAAATAAAATCTCAGTTGTTTGTCTAAATTCTATCTATAGTATTTAAAATAGTATTGTAAACTCAGTTTAAAACCTTTAAAAATTGAAAACAAAAAAATAATAAGCTTGAAACACTCAGACAGACTCAAAAGCATTATATTAGCAATGAAATAGATTATATAGAGTAATTTTATAGGGATTTTATTTTTAAAGCAAGTATCAAAACATATAAATTTTATTTTAAGGTTTCATTGAAAGTCCGATTTGTTATCATTGAAAGGAGGACAAAAGAAATGATTATGTGCCGAGAATTACCAGTTGAAATTAAGTAAGTACACTTTTGAAATATTATTATTCAACAGTAAATATTTCGTAAAAATTCTTGCAATAGGCTATTGGTTAGTATTATCATGTTCGTCAAGTGCTATAAAATAAATAATATGGTAAATTTTTTAGTTAGTATACGATTTTAGACAATTTGCACTTAACTCGAAGAAATACAAAACAAAGTTACAAAATAGCAAAAGAAAAAAACATTGAAATTAAGATTCTGAATAGATGGCAGAAAAATTTGGTTAAAAATGCAAAGTAACATTCTTCTTTGACCAATTAACGCCGACATGGCAATAACTTTAACACCTTGATTCCCGGATAAAAATTACTTACATTTTTTAAAATTATTTTTTTGTGTAACATAATTTGTCTTAAATGTCCTGTTCAAGACTATGTTCTACATTTGTCTTATATTTTGTTTAAATAGATAAACGTAAGAAGAAATCTAATTTTCGCGAGGCAAGTTTTCTTGCAAATCGTGGTTAATGGGTTAACAGCTACTCAGAAATCGAATTTGAAATATGTGACCGTAAAATAATGTGTCAAACCAATTTTTTTCCCATTTAATTTGTATTCATTACTTCAAAACTATTGGTCCTAAAAAATTAATTTTTCAGTAGCTTTTCATAAGAATTTTAAATGTAGTATATTCATTTGGCAATACATGCAATTATCTTTCAAATATACACTCGATTTCCAATGCTTTCAGCCTGTTTTTATAAAACAGAATATCACTAAAAACTATATTGAGTATATTTTAATAATTATTTAATGTATGAAAATAGGTTTAAAGTATTTGAACTTGAAGACTGTAAATCTTTTTCGAACAGAAATAAACCCTCAAGCACTTATTTCCATAGTCATAACCTGTTTTTTTTTTAAATCATAGGGCGGATCCTGAAGATAGCTCATAATAAGAACATTTATGTCTGATGAAGCGTTCAAAGTCCAGACATTTATTTTTGTTTCAAACTTCAAAAATTTTATTTCTTCAGAAAAGTGGAGTGTTTTCATGGATGCATTTCAAAATTCATCTTTTGAGTTATTTATTATTCTGTCTATTTATTGTTTATTCTGTCTTTTTATTATTTATTCTGTCTTTTGAAAATTGAAGTGAACTTCAGAACAACTGCATTTTATGAGACTGCAAATGTATAATGTGCATGCAAACTGTAAACTTTGGTCACATAAAGAGGTAAATAAAGAAATATGTTATTGTGTCACATTATTTCATTAATTTTCAGAAATAACTAATAATAATAATAATAATAATAATAATAATAAAGCTTAACCTAATGCATTTAATTTAAAACTTGGCACACAGAGTCTTTAACCTTTTTAATAAAAACAATATACAAAACAAAAGTGTATGGAAATTTCAATATATGATATTTTGGCTCTGCTTACTTAAGTTGTTGAAAATACAGGAGTTTACCAATAGTTTTTGTTAAGGGTTTATTTGTAATTTATTTTTGTGTTGAAATGTGTCCACATAAGGTCATCTATTACGCACGTGAAGAGCGGTATCTGATTGGCAAAGTCCGATAGTTTATCAGATCGTGGAGGATTATAATACAAGCAACTTTGAAGGAAGCCAGTTACTAACAACATCTCAAAGAAACTTAACCAACTTCTTAAAAAAAATTATTTAAAAAAGAAACTTTAAAGAGATTAAAATGCTCCTAAAGGGTTTTATCATGCTTACCTTTGTGGCTTACGCCTACGCCGAATATGTGTCAACTCTTGATTGTGAGTATAGATCTTTGTTTTTAGGTTAAATATCCAAAAATGTTCTTATGAATGTATTGAATGTCTCATTTAATGTTAATTTGGTACAGTTAAAAATAATCATGAATTAAATTCGTAGTAATTTTTTGTTGTAATTTTTTTTTGTCAATATGCCTAATGATATTTTCTAATATGCTGAGTAAAATCGATAGAACTCTTTACTCATGTAAATTGCAGATATTTAATTTTCTTAATAACTAAACCTGAGGTGCTACACAAAATTTGTAAATTTCTATCCAAATAACCCCTTTGTTTTCCCGTTTTACTATTTATTATGAAAATATTTATATTTTTTTAAAAGTTTTTTTTTATTATCTTTAATGAATATATATCCGTATATTGACTGTACGAGGTAATTAAAGTTTATTAATTATACTAATAAGGGATATTCATTAAGAATAGATAAGTTACGTTTTTATAAAAAAAAAATACTTTTATTATATGACATTATGGCTGCTGACACTTTAAAAGAGCTTACTTTTTTTTAATATAGAGAGATTATATTCAGATGCGTCTTAACTTGAGTCCACTTGATTTGAGTCAATGATTTGTTAGTTATTTATCGTCAAAACGAACAACTAATAAATAGAATTGAAGGATTCTTATAAGAATATAAAGATTCCAAAACTCTCAGATAATCATTATTGATGTAACAAACGTTTATTCCATTTCAATTAAATTTGCTGCAAGAATGAAATATTTCTGAATGCAAGAATGAGATTTCTATATGAAGAAATTAGCACTTTTGGTATTTTTGAGAGGAAAGTTTTGCGCTGCATTCTTAAAAGGATCCAGGTAAACGGAATATATCAAAGAAGATCTAACTCAGAACTTTACAAAATTTACATACAAATGGATGTGGTCAAGTTTCTAAAATTACAGAGGCTAAAATGGGCTGGTCACCTGGCCAGAATGAAAGAGGATAGTTGCTGTAAAAAAAATCTTTCTGGCAAAGCCCATGGGAACTAGACCTCGCGGTAGACCCCCGCTGAGGTGGATTGACTGTCTTGAGAGAGACCCGAAGACCCTAAAAGCCAATACTAACTGGAGAACAGTCGCCAAGGACAGATTTGCCTGAGGAGACTTCGAGAGAAAGCCAGGGCCCACCCAGGGCTGTCGTGCAACTGAATGAAATTAGCATGCATTTACACAAATAGATCTTGTTCTAACTTTTGTTGTTTTACTTGTATCCTTTAAATGGGATGTAGAAGGAAAAGTTTCCATATGACGGAAAATTCATATAGAAGATATTCAACTGCGAATACAGCTACCTAACGCACTGAAATCTTAAGTCATGATCAAGTGATAATCTCAATTTCTGTAAACAAAAACCTGGTCATAATACTTGCAAAAATTAATGTACAAGTATGGTATGGTACCGTTTTTAACGAATTTAAATACAAGCAAAAAACTTTCAATCTCATCTTCTCGTTTTTTGTCACTTAGCAGGTTCTTCTATTAAGCTCTTCAATTGTTGTCATTTTATCGAATTAGTAACACAGAAAATCTTGAAAAAAATTGTTGGTAGTTAACAAGAGGGACAACACAAACCATTTTGCTTTCAGAAAAGTCACCGAAAATCGAAAATGTTTGGATTAACGCTTGGTCACTGGTCAGATAACGGGAGACATAAATAAATTCCTCTTAAGATAGACCAAAGTCCCAGTATAATCGAAATAGCTGTTGAGTGCCGATGTCGCCATTCATGAAACAACTATCTTGATATATTATCTTTTGACTCAATCAACTATTTGTAAGCAGTATACGCATTAGGGTCCAAATGACGTCTTTTATAAGTGATTAGGGGGTATAACTTCTATGAGAAAGTGAGTAGCAACGGATTTTTTTTGACAACTACTTAACGTTAAAACAAAAGTGTTCAAACTAGGTTTTATTGCATAATCTTAAAATTTAAATTTTCAACACATTTTTAGTTTTTTTTTTCAAAGTATATTTTTTAAACTATGTTTCTGTAGTAAATGGCTTTCTCCAATTCTTTAAATTAAAAAATTAATAAAATTTATTAATTTTAAAATATTTTTTATTATAAAAATTTATTATTATATGCATATTTATTTTAAAAAATAATTTAGTCTTCAACTTTCAAGCAGCACTTTGAGGTTTTTTTTGACACCTTGCTTTTTTCGAAAACCCAAAATTAAACAAGAAGTTCTAATAGAACTAAAATAGCATACTTTCCTGTAACTTATATACTTACTGAAATTCTTATCGGAAAACAAGTAGAGTTGTAACAGTAACTGTCATCTAGAACAGCTCATAAACAAGATTTATACACAATAGAAAAAAATAATCGTCAAACACAGTATTCAGTTGTAATTTTAACCTTCAAAATTTAAAATCAACTATTTTCATTGATTTACTTTCTCCAATTGAATTAATATTTATCGTCTGCTTAATTTATTTGCAGTTCGAACCTGACTAATGGGCTTGTTTCAACACTTTGCCGAAAAAAACAACAACCAATGGCATCGCAGTTCGGATCGCGTGACCTTTTTTTAAACCAATGAGCTGTTTCGACATTTGTCAAAGAAAACAAAAAAACCAAACACCCAATGAAATCGCAGTTTAGAGAGCGTGATGTCAGAAGAAATATTCCCATTATGTAAAATTACTTTAGTCAAATCCTAGTATCTATTCCACTTTCACGATTAGAAAGAGTCGAAAACGGTTTTAAATGACTTGAGCTTTTTATTCTTGAATACGTATCAACATAAAAATTGGTAAAAAAATGTGTTTTCCAAAAAATTGATATAACTACTCCAAACTGCACTAAAAAATAAGATATTATGTAAATAAACAAGCAGGTTTGTAACAAAATCTGTCACTCAGCCCGATTCCACACAAGATTTGTGTTCAACAGGAAAAAAGTCGCCAAACACAATATTAATTCTATTTTAAACATTTACAAGCTACATTTAGCTAGTTTCATTGATTTTATTTTGAAAATTCAATAATTTTTCCTTCAATAATTATTATCGTTTGCAAAAATTAATTAATATTTCAAAGAATAAAAATTTAATATTCATCTCTTTTAAATATCTCGTTTCGAACGAAAACATTTCATATCAACATACAAACAAAGAATCTCTTATTCTTTTAATTTATTATTTAAAAGAATTAGTTTCTCGAGTGATTGTTGCGAATGGCAATGGGGATTTATATTCTAATAAAAATAGCTTCTTGTGCTTTTTAAATGAGCATTAAATTTTGCAGTTTTTTAAATAATAGGCCTGTTTCAACACTTTGTCAAAGAAAACAAAACAACCAATGACCGCGCAGTTCGGAGCGCGCGACCTTTTTTTAAACCAATGAGCTGTTTCAACACTTTTTCAAAGAAAACGAAACAACCAATGACAGCGCAGTATAGAGAGCGTGACGTCATAAGAAATATTCCCATTAAAGTACTTCGAATTCGAATTTTTTATGAGATTTTCAATGTCTTCTAATTTCGATGCGCTGAATTTTTTGACGTATCACACTTGCTTGTAGCATTTGTAGTTTGGGCTATGAAAGTGGGTGACGGAAGGACAGACGGACTGAACGATTATAATACCTTCCACTTTTTACGTTATAAACGTAGTGTGGAAGCTAAAACTGACCTGAATTTTATGCAAAAAATATAATGCCTTGCTGCTTTCTTAGTAAACAAATATGTAATGTGCAATCAAAGAATCCCATTGTGCTACATTTTAAGACGTCATTTTAAACAAATATACGACAAAAATAAATTTTGTTTCAAATATTTTTAAATAAATAAAAAAATTCTCATGCTATTGTTGATGTGCCAACAGCGATTTAAATGACTTAAAATTAAATTCCAATGCTGCTTAAATTGGATATTTGCCAACAGATAGTAGACGGATATCCGTCCGTCCATGCAGACAGACGGACGAAAAGTAAGAAAGTTGGGTCTCTGAGGTCACAATTTTCTAACAAACAAGAATTTTTAAGATCCGATGGATAGAACTGCGGACGCTGTGTTGTGGCGATTTTTCTGTAATGTGTATAAATTTTGTGTAGAAGTGGTTCTAGGTGACAGTTATTGTTATTACCTACTTGTTTTCCGATAAAAATTTCAGTGAATATTTAAGTAACAGAAAAAAGTAGGATAGTTTAGTTCTTTAAGTACTTTTTATTTTCTGATGTGTACGTAGTAGCGGTTCTATATGACAGTTACTGTTACAAACCTTTTTGTTAAATAAAGTTTATCACGCTATTGTGTGTTAATGTGTCAACTGTGATTAAAATGACTTAAAATTACATTTCAATGCTAATTCTATAGGTAATTCGCCGACAGACAGTTAGACAGATTTCCGTCCGCACGTACACACAGAAGGACAAAAAGTGTTTTTTTTTAAATTATTTCGAATTAAAAAAAAGAAAAGGTAAAAAAATTGTAAAACTCAAAATAACACTTTTAAAAATCAAAACGTTTCAAATAAAACTTTTTTCGTGTATTTATTTTGCTGATGGATATTTATATACTAGCAAATTTATACCCGTTCTTCGCACGGAATAAAAAAATATCAAATAGATTCCAAATATGTGTATATACCCCGTTATAGGATCATAAACTTATTATTGTTTCCGCTCGTTATAAATTATAAAATCCCGTTTCATTGCCTTAAAATTCCAAAATAAAAAATACGCTACAAAATGCACTCATAAATGTCATCACAATTCCCTCATAAATACATAAAACCTTTTAGCTCATTTGGCGCGTTTTGGGAAATAATTTGGCGAGAAAATAGATCTAGCTACCCACACCCATTATACAGCTCTAACACAATGACCTTCGAACAACCGACCAGCTTATAAATTATTTATAAAAGAAATTGCCTATTTGGCGAATTTTAGTTAAAATTTGGCGAGTTTGGCAACGTATTTGGCAAAAAAATAAGACATAAAACACTAATAGCTCTAGTGCGATGGCCTTTATTAACCATCATAGTTCAGTAATAGATTAACTGTACATTTATTGCTAAAATATGCATGCATGCAGTCAACAGAAAAATCAATGAAAAAATCATCAAATAAACCTACAATAAAATCCGGGAATGAAGACTGGCGGAATTACGTCACTTGAAACATGTCAATTATTTTTCAAATAATGAATTTAGTTTCTGAAAGTAATGGCAAAAGAATAAAATGAACATTTTGAATTTTAAATGTTTTCGTTAAAAGTTTTATTTAATTTTTTCAGCCGATGGCATCAGGAAAGAGAAAAAATGATCTGATTTGAGCGAAAGTGATGTATTTTTTTCAGAAAATTCGAATTTTCTTCAAAAATGGAACAAATATGAAAAAACTAAGCCTCAGGTGCACACGTTAATATTAAAGGGAATCTATCTTAAAAATTTCGAATTTCTGAGGGCAGTATAAGTAGTTCTTTTACGATCCGATGACAGACACACAGACATACTCTTTCTTTTAGCTTCCACACTACGTTTATAACGTAAAAAGTGGAAGGTTTTATAATCGTTCAGTCCGTCTGTCTGTCCGTCCGTCTGTCTGTCTGTCACCCACTTTCACAGAAACAACCACAAGTCCCACAGACAAGTGGGATACGTCATTTTAAAGCAAAAAATCAGATTAGGCTACATTCCAAATTTCATTAAAAAATTTAAATTAGAAGTTTATTTAAAATTTAAATAACTAAATTTTTTTATCTACATTGAAATAACATGCAAATTCTATTTTTATTCATATTTTCACTGTTGTCATCCACAAGTCCCACAGACAAGTGGGATACGTCATTTTGAAGCAAAAAATCAGATTAGGCTACATGCCAAATTTCATTAAAAAATTTAAACTAGAAGCTTATTTAAAATTTAAATAACTAAAAATTTAATCTACATTGAAATAACATGCAAATTCCATTTTTATTTAATATTTTCACTGTTGCCATTTCGTTAAACGTACGAGAAACTTTTGTTAAAATAAAAATACACTTTTGAAAAAATATTTATTTATGTGATATAATTCGGTTTGGATTGTTGTATTATCACAATAGAGTTCTTTTAATGGTTCTATATATATGTATGTAGAAAGATGCATAGAGAATTCTAACTTAACATAAAAAAAAATATGCTAAGTTTCGCTTTTATTTTTAAAGCATCAATTGTACAAATTATAAATTTTTTGAACTGTAAATTAATTTAACAAATTATAAATAAGTGAATTTTCGAAAGAAATGTAAATGGGAAATTGTGGCGACAAAAATATTTATTAAAAAAGATTACATCATTATTCTTCGAACTTCAAACAAATTTAGCAAACGATAAAGTCTAATTATTAAATCTGAGAAATTAGATTAATGAAAATAGTTAATTTTGGCGTTTAAAAGTTTGAATTACAAATAGCTAAAGGCCCTGTTTTTATTAGAATTAAATCACATTTGCCATTCGCAACAATCGCTCGAGAAACTTTAATTCTTTTAGACAATAAATTAAAATAAATTTATTTTTGAAACATCGATCAGTTTGAAATGACGTCAAATATATTTCACTACGGAATCCTTGTATGGTGATATGAAATGTTTTCATTCTATTTAAAAGCGAGGAATATGACATATTTATTCTTTAAAATATAAATTAATTTTTGCAAACGATAAGTAATAATTATTGAATTTTCGAAATAAAATAAATGAAACTAGCCAAATTTAGCTTGTAAATGTTAAATATAGAATTAATGTGTTTGGCGCGTTTTTTCCTGTTAAACACAAATATGTGGAAGCGAGTTAAGTGACAGATTCTGTTACAAACCTACTTGTTATTATTATAGATTATAAAAAGTCTAAATTTAATAGTTAAATTACTTAAATAAGCAGTTTCGCAATTTGTGATAAATGAAACACAATGAAGGGAGTTATGAATAATTTAAAAATATCCCCTTAGCTTATTTCAGTGTCCAAACTATTTATTCTTTATACCATGTTTTACCTATTTGGGTATTGATTTTGAACATCTTTACTTTAGCATGATGAATTCAATTCTACAATTGATAATTTTCCCCAATTGTGCGGTTATAAATTAAATGTTATAATCTTTTAATTATTTGTGGCTCAGTAGATATTTTTTTATTAAAAAAACTTTACACTTCATGATTTTTTTGTTGTTATAAACAAATCTGAATCACCTAATTCATTGGGATTTTTTCAATCTCTATACATTTAAAACAACTTTTATAATATTTTATTTTGTGTTATGTATAAAAAATCACCTTTCATGATCAATTTTAATCCTTTAAAGAAAAGTTTGTCGACACTGTCTCAGGGTTAAGTTAAATTCTTTCCTCCTTCTTTTATTTCCCATGCTAAGTCTATTTGTCGGTTTTTAAGGTGGGACTGCTTTTATTTTAAATTTATCAACTTGAGCTATTTTTCATCAGGAAGTCCAGGCGGTTTCCTAAGGATATTAGGAAAAAGATGATGTATTTTCTTTCATTTTTTTAAAATTGAATTGTTGTTGTTGTAACCTTGGATGTTCCACGGAAGCCAGAGCAAAGTAGCCAGTTCCAGTAGCCAGAGCATCCGAAGAGGTTGGACTTATTTTTACAAAAATAAGGACGAAGACAAACACATAAACAATAACAGTATATTGAAAGGACAAACATCCATGCGCTTACCAACCGGGATTCGAACCCGGGACCAACTGGTTAAGATTCAGACTAGGTATCCACTATGTCGAGTAGGCGGCAGAAAATTCCACTAAAAATTTAAATATAATTTCTTAAAAAAATGACAGGGTAAAATAAAAAGTGTGTACTGAAATCCATAGAAAATCCTCTGGAATAGGTATCCTCTCCATATCATCCTCTGGAAATTCCATATGCAAAAAGCGCCAATTGATAAACCTTGCACAACACTAGGGAAACGTAGTTTTAGCTAGGTACAGCTGGGGGGGGAGGGGGGGGGATGATCCACCCCTCGTTACTCGGCAGCTATTGATCAGGGAATTTTGAGGAAGGTGTCAATTTTCAGGAAATAGTGTAAAGAATTGAGAACTGGCAACACAAATTGTATAAGGGGTCGTCTACATATTTAAATAAGTACCAACTTTGAAAATTCCAATGGCAACACCCATTTTTTTTACATAAAATGTTTAGCACCTTCAAAATACCCCATGTATAAAAAAAGAATTATTTATTTTGCATTATTTGCTGAGATATTAAAGCATTATTTTTGAACTCGTTTAGGGGGAAATCTCCAAAACGAAAAAGGTAATATTTAGTTGTGTCTTTTCGAAACTACAAGCTAACCAAAGGGTTAACATAATCTCGCCAACGAATGCTAGAATTTAACTTTCTTCACTAAAATTGTGATTTTTTTTAAATGTTTTTTTTCTAATTTTGGATTTTAAAATTCAGAAATAAATTAAAGGCTAGAAGAGGAAAAGTTTTAATTTTAAATTAAGTCACATATACGGTTATTTATAACGAACAGATTTTCAAATGCGATTAGTTACAATCAGATTGACAAACATGATTATTACATTTATGTTTTACATTTTTTATGCAAATTTTTGTTTCATTCATATTGCTACAAAAAAAATTGTTTAAAATTCGGCGCACTTTATCGATAATATAAACCACGTATTACAAAACGAGGGTTACGGCCTTAACACGATATTTAAAGAAAGCAAAATAAAATTACGCAGAAGGATTTGGTAATGATTTTCAACCAAGGCAGTGGGCACTAATCATTTTAAATAATCAATGTGGTAACAATGAAATATACTAAAAACCGAATTCCAATAATATTTTAGGGTATTTAATTTTTAATATTAAACACAATTTTTGAAATTGTATTGGAAATAACATACATTTAAAAACATAGTAATCGATATAATTCAATGTTAATTATACATCGAACAAAATACATTGTATGCACTTGCAACAAGAATTTTTTTTAGACATTTGACAGACATCAATAATTTAATAAACATTTACCAATAAACGCTTTTCAACCACCAAACGATAATGCAAGTTAGGATCAAATTTGCCAAATAATTTTTTACACAGTCCCTAAAATTCGTTTTTTTCAGTTTTTTTACAATAACTCGGCAAATAATTGTTGTTGAATTAAAAAAGTTCTTGATTTTGGTTTTACTTGATCTACTTTATCGATTTATGTAAAAAATGTGTGATTTGTTTTTGGAAGATTAAGAAGTATATGATGAAAAAAATTCTTTGATTTAATTTTTAAATTAAATTTTCATTTAAATTAATTTGATAATTAATTTATTTTATTTGTGGAGGTATGAATAGATGTTCGTGAAACTTTTTTAACATTATGAGCGTTCAACTTTGAATGCTTATATCTCAACAAATAATGTAAATTAATTAATTTTCTGTTGGATCTGGGGTATTTTGAAGATGATAAATATTTTTATTAAAAAAAAATTGGGTGTTGCCATTGGAATTTTCAAAGTTGATACTCATTTTAATATGTAGACGACCCCTTATACAATATTTGTTATCAGTTCTCAATTCCTTACGCTTTTTCCTGAAAATTGACACCTTTCACAAAACTCCCTGATCAATAGCAACCGAGTAACGAGGGGTGGATCGTTTTTCCCCCCAGCTGTACCTATTGTTTACCTATTAAGCAATACACTATATGTGCAATTTTCATATTTTTGGTTTTACAGGTCAAAATATTTCAAGCACACCACAGTCGAAGGATGTGCTAATGCAAGTGTCAGACTGTCAGTCTACTGACGAACGTTGTCCATTGTACCAAGGAAGGACCCACAGTGTCATCTTTAAATTCAGTGAGTATTTAACCATTTCAGTTACAAAAGCATTTTTTAAACAAAAAGTTTAACAACAAGTGATTGGAAAACATCCAAACAGACTATTTACATTGTCAACAGACTATTAAGGTCAACAGCAAAATGACTAGGAACATTTTTATTCTGAAACTTTAATATCCTTTATACTTTCTTATATGTTAGAATCATTGGGTTTTCAAATTAATAACAAGTCCTTTTTATAGTTACTTTTGTGGCAGCACAGGTAAAACTTGCTAGTAATTTTCACTGGACCCTGCATATACAGCACACTTTTAAAAAGGAAAATCGACGCACTCTCAGAAACGAATAGTCAAAAACGACTAAATTTTCCTTACTTTCGACGAAGCCGTTTACTGGCAAATGCTCCGAGTTTTCCTTTCCTCAAAGTGAGGAAATTTGATGAGGATCATTTTTATGAGGATTCGAATTTCATACCCCCAATCGAAGGAAATATTTCTTCACTCTAGTTTCGTTAAATTGAGGATTATTATTCTTTATTTGAGAGTTTAGCATTGTCATTTTTGAGCATATATATTTTGATGTTTGGACAGTTCTAGTTACGTCGTATTCGGTCTAGTTTCATCATATTTGAGCAAATGCATTTTTCTAAAAACTTTTTAGGATGTTTTATAGGATTTTACTACATCATTTTGTATTTTTCACCCAAAAGTAAAAACAAAGGTTATAATTATTTTCCACAGTTGTCTCTTTTACGGACTCAAATCCATCGATGTAAAGCTTTTGAAATATTTAAGGCATTTTATTTAATACAAAATTGTCTGTAAAACTATAATATCTAGTGTTTATAAAATATTAAAAAGATTCACAGTGTATTTCGGAACAAAAATTTGCTTTGAATATAAATTATACACTTTATTACATTCAAATCTACCAAATACACTTTTAAATTTTTCATTTATTTTTACAACAAAATAACTTACAACTTTATTTAAATCTTTATATTTATTCATCAATATAAACACAAGTTTCTAATTTTTTATATACATATTGATTATATAATGATGGTGCCGGTGGGCTGGGAAATACTGGGCAGGCTGTCACTTTATGTTGTAGTTCACAAACAGCTGCGTTGTTACCTGCTTCAATTGCCAGTACTTCAGTCGTATTATTACAACAGTTTTGTCTTCTAAAAAATATGAAACATTTAATATATTTTTCATAACTTAATTAGACCAATCCTTATAAAGGTGAGTCTAAAAACATATAAAAACAGCTAAAACAACAAATATAGGATTTGTTCAGCTTACAATTTTAAGTGGAATTTTAACACATCAAATTTACTGAAATTTAAATTTTAGGATTTTTTGGGGCTTTTTTTAAAAATAATTCTGTTTAAAAAGTTAGACTTATTTTGAATTTTATAGCTTCAAATTTAATCTTGCTTTTCAATATTTCAATTATAGATCCAAATCCCTATTCCTGAAGCTTGGAATCAATATAGTCCATGGAAAAAAAACTGTATAAAATATACTATATTAAATCAATTTTAGTTATTTCTTCGAGTTAATCTCCTACTTCTCTATCTAATATTTCTTTATTTTTTTAAACACATAAAAATTAAGTTGAAAGACACGAAATCGAAATTCAAAATATTGTTTGCACATGTTTACAATCTAAAAACAATAAATTCTAATCAGTGGAACCTGGTTAAGTCAGTTGTCGTTACCTCGTAATTCCAAACACTAATGTCCAACGCATCAACTAGTGTAATCGACAAAATTTACGGTGAATATTCTCAAGTGGTCCTGGTTGAAACACACTTAGCTACACATCTATTCAACAGTATTAACTCAGAACACACATGAAAATATACAATTGATTAAAAAGCAAAACAAACATACAAGCACATCATAGAGTTGTCAATAAATTAAAATGCATTTTCAATAAATACTAACCTTTTTTACGAATCTTTACAATGAAGAACTTCGTGTTTTGTTATTAGTAGGTAGGTTGGTACGTGAATTTTCCGGTTTTTGTGCTTAACCAGAAACAGCATCCGGTACAGTGCGCAGACTATTAGCGTAATGGACTGCGATCAAGCCCACTAGGCTACCCGGGCCCGAGGTTTCGATCAGTGGTTGCATTCAAACAAACTGCTAAGTTCCAATCCTGGAATGCAACGTTCGGTGTGAGATGAAACAATGAGATTCTGTTTCCTCAAAATCAAGGTACAGAATCGTCAAATCAAGAACGTTATAGAGTGAGAATTCGCGTTTCCTCAAAAGTCACGTGATATTTTGACGAAATAATTCTCAAAAACAACGAAATGAGGCTTGAGGATTGATGAATCGTCAAAAGTGAAAGTATTATTTCTGAGAGGGCATCATGCCGTGAAGGTTACCACGCAGATTTTGCCCTCACCCAGTCATCTAACAACCCGATAGCATAAGGGGGAATTTCTATTAGTAATCCACGTCATGTGCATGGGACGGTTGTTCAGAGTCCAATATCTGACGCCTCATATCATGTGGTTAGGTTTCATAAGGTGGTAGTCCCGTCATTTGACCACGGCTCAAAATTTGAAGCTCATTGCTAATAATCTGTGTGTATAGCACTATAGTTCGTACGATTACAACACAAGCTTGGCTTCCCCTACCCCTTCGTTTGGTTTTTCAGGAAACGACGTAAAGGTAGCTGTTCTAAACCTACCTTGTTTGAGACTGTTGTGAGGTTAATCGCAACTGCTCTCCAAACCCAAGTACTAAGTAGGATGGGTGTAAAACTATAAGATCGCCTCTCACGTCGTTTCCTGGAAAACGAAACGAAGAGATAGAGGAAGTAGGCTTGCGTTCTAATTGTACGAACTATAGTCTGTCATTAAGTTTACCAAACATACCAATTTATAAATTCATTTTTGAAACTAATTCTTTACTTTCAGAGCCAACGAAGACCTACAGCGGCAAGATCGACTTCCGTGTGTACGGCGTATTCGAGAAGTTCAGCGTGCCATATCGGGGCCGGGCCGACGCCTACGAAAACGCCCACTACACGGACAACGGCGAAGCAGTCAGGGCCGTGGGTTCCATGATCGAGGACAGAGAGATCAAGCACACCTCAGACTTCGCCGTGTCCAAGAACTATCCTAAGGTATGGCAGAAATTCCCAAAATCGCCGGCAGATGGCGACACTATTTTTACATTTTATCAAGTACAGTAAACTCCCGATTATCGGCGGGTGGATTATCCGCTTGGCGGATTATCCGCGGGCCCCGATCTCCCCACCTTTTTTTTCCCTCAGCAAAAATAATAATTTAACAAAACGCAAAGAAATGAAATTTATCTGTTTCAAAACTTTTTGGAAGAATGCATTCCAAGAACTACGAATTCCTTTCAAGAACGACGAACACATTCAAAGAACGACGAATACATTTAAAGACCTAAGAATATACATTTAAAGAACTAAGAATATACATTATAAGAACAACCAATGCATATGCATTAAAATAAGAATAACTATAGGAAACCTGGTGTGTTCCAAAATGTGTTCGGCCAGGTGCACATCACGTGCAGATTTTTGCCGAAAAGCGTCACTTGTAAAATAAACTGCCCGCGATTTTAATTGAACTGCTTTGCGTGATTTTGATAGTAGCGAAATGAGTAAGAAACGAAAAATAGTTGTCTTGTCAATTCAAGACAAACTACAACTGATTAAAAAAAATATGAAACAGATCCACTAAAAAGCAAATGTGTTTGCAGTATGACATAGGAGAACAGTGAGAGACATTTTAAAGCAAAAGGATAAACTCTTACAATTTGCATCCACATCGGATATGTTCAACCTCTTTGAAAAAAAAAGAAGAAAAACTATGACAGTCAGCACTCAGCAGAAGAACTTGATGCAGCTTTATTAAAATTTTTGATCCCTATTTTATTTCTTTACTATTTTTCTATTATTTCATTATATTTTCTTTACTTTTACGGATTATCCGCGAATTCGCTTATTCGAGGATGCCGCGCCACCCAATTCCGCGAATAATCGGGAGTTTACTCTAATAACAAGAATCGGACATTTACCATCCGAATTTGGCTTCGTTTGTTTTATGAATACTTTAATATCTGGTGAAAAAATGTTTACATTGTTAAATAGTACTTTTACAGACATTGCCATTTTTTTAAAATCCCCGTAGACATGACGTGCTGCTACAATTAAGACAGAAATTAATATTTTAGGATTGTTAATTTGCAGTTTTAAATTGCGTTCTGGGAAAAATCTTATTCAAGAAATTGAGACATAAAATTAAAGATGGCCGTACACGTTCAGAGTACTTTTTTAAAAAAAAATATGAACTAGAAAGCAACTTTGGTAGTATTTTTGTGTGATGTGAAAGAAAAAACTATATGGCAAGTAAAATTTGGTATAGATACCAAATTTTTTTAAATATGGTCATTTTATGCATGTTTTTTGCCTGTTTTCGTCAAAAACTTCAATTAGGCTAGAAAACACCTATTAGAAAAATAAACAAAATAAAAAAACATATTTCTCCCAAGTTTTTAGGTATATTCCTTAGACAACAATTTCTTAAATTAGTAGAAATTTTTTTTTTAATTCCTCAATAACTTTTTGAGTTATCTTTTTCCAAATAAAACTATTTATTGAAAAACTGAAATGCGAAAAAAACGCATTTAAAGTTTTAACATCTGGTTGATTCTAGTGCTACTGACCTTTACTAAATTAATCAATACGTTCGTTCTCCTTGCGACACAGTTAAAATGATGACAGTTTTAGAAACACGAAAACCTGGGTAATAATATAAACAAATAAAAAAAAATCATTTTTTTTGGAAAATGACATTTTCTACGTGTACGGCAAGTAACTCGATGAATGGTCTAAAAACACCGACCTTCATACTTAGAGGCAATTTATTTTTATTAATATGCTTCTTGAACTTTAAATAACAGTACACGATACAAAAAATATCAATTGTCTATCAAAATTCTTACTATAAAATAGTATATAGTCAAATAAGGTAAGCATCCTTAAAAACTGAAAAAAATAACAAATACTGAGCTTGAAACAGACAGACTCAATATGCATTCCATTAGCATTTAAATAAATGATATGTTGTAACTTTAAAGGGATTTTATTTTGAAAGCATTTTATTCCAATGCAAAAATTGTAAGTATCAAATGATATAAATTATATTTTATTTTAGGTTTCATTGAAAGTTCGATTTGTAATCGTTGAAAGAAGGACAAAAGAAATTATTATGTGCCGAGAATTACCAGTTGAAATTAAGTAAGTACACTTTTGAAATAGGTAATATTAGTGAAAAGTAAATATTTCGGAACAATATTTACGCAGTATTATCACGTTCACCAAGTGCTATAAAATAAATAATATGGTAAAATTTTCAGTTAGTATAAGATTTGAGACATTTTGCACTTGACCCGAATGCCTACAAAACAGATACAAAATGGCAATAGTAAACAAAACTATTAAAATTAAGAGTCTGAATAGATGACGGGAAAATGGGGTTAAAAATGCTAAAAAATAGTCTTCCGTAACTCATTACCGACAACTTTGTGAATAACATCAACACCTTTATTCCCAGATAAAAAAAATAACTTTCAATTTTTTTAAATTCTTTTTTCGTGTAACATAATTTGTCCTAAATAAACTGTTCAAGACTGTGGTCTACATTTGTCGTATATTTTGTTTATTTTGATAAACTGAAGCAGAAAGCAAATTTTCGCCTGACAAATTTTCTTGCCAATCGTCGTTAATGGATTAACAGTTACTCAAAAATTGAATTTGAAAAATGTGACAGCAACACATTATTACATTTTATCATTAACACATTATTACACATTATTACATCACATTATTACATTTTACACATGATTATGTGTCAAACCAAATTTTTTCGATTACATTTTTAGTCATTACTTCTAAACTATTACCCCTGAAAATAAATCTAAGTAGTTTTCCACAAGAAGTTTAAATCTTGTAAATTTAATTCGCAATACATGCCATTTTTTTTTAAAATATACACTAAATTTAAAATACTTTAAGCCTATTTTTATAGAACAAAATATCTTTAGAAACTACTGAGTGTATTTTAGTTATTATTTGATGCATGACAATAGGTTTAAAGTATTGGAACTTGGTTAGGAATACTGTAATTCTTTTATTTATAGAACACTAGTGTCAGATGTAAGCGAAATGTAGATTTTGTGTAAATTGAACCAAAATTAATCCTTAAGCACTTATTCATATAGTCATAACCTGTTTTTTTTTTAATCATAGGTCGAATCCTGAAGCCAGCTCATAATAAGAACAATTAAGTCTGATAAAAGCATTCAAAGTCCATACTTTTATTGTTTTACTATTTCAAAGTTCAAAAATTTTATTTCTTCAGAAAAGTGGTGGGTTTTCATGGATGCATTTCAAAATTCATCTTTTGAGTTATTTATTAAATACTGTCTTGTAAAAACATAAGTGAACTTCCGAACAACTGCATTTAATGTGACTGCAAATGTATAATGTGTATGCAAACTGTAAACTTTGGTCACGAAAGGAGGCAAATAAAAAAAATATATGTTAATGTGTCTTGTTATTTGATTTATTTTGAGGAATAACTCAAATTAATAAAAAAAATTAAAGGTTTCATATTCTGTTAAATTTAAAATACTTATAAAGATATTTTTAATTTTTTTTTGTAGGAAATGCAATATTACTAAATTTGAATTCGCAATGTCAAACTTTATGATGTAAGAAACAAGTAGGTTTGTAACAGAATCTGTCACTTAACTCGCTTCCACATATATAACACAACATTGATTCTATATTTAACATTTACAAGCTAAATTTGGCTAGTTTCATTTATTTTATTTCGAAAATTCAATAATTATTACTTATTGTTTGCAAAAATTAATTTATATTTTAAAGAATAAATATGTCATATTCCTCGCTTTTAAATAGAATGAAAACATTTCATATCAACATACATGGATTCCGTAGTGAAATATATTTGACGTCTTTCAAACTGATCGATGTCGCAAAAATAAATTTATTTTAATTTATTGTCTAAAAGAATTAAAGTTTCTCGAGCGATTGTTGCGAATGGCAAATGTGATTTAATTCTAATAAAAACAGGGCCTTTAGCTATTTGTAATTCAAAGTTTTAAACGCCAAAATTAACTATTTTCATTAATCTTCTTTCTCAGATTTAATAATTAGACTTTATCGTTTGCTAAATTTGTTTGAAGTTCGAAGAATAATGATGTAATCATTTTTAATAAATATTTTTGTCGCCACAATTTCCCATTTACATTTCTTTCGAAAATTCACTTATTTATAGTTTGTTAAATTAATTTACAGTTCAAAAAATTTATAATTTGTACAATTGATGCTTTAAAAATAAAAGCGAAACTTAGCATATTTTTTTTATGCCAAGTTAGAATTCTCTATGCATCTTTCTACATACATATATATAGAACCATTAAAAGAACTCTATTGTGATAATACAACAATCCAAACCGAATTATATCACATAAATAAATATGTTTTCAAAAGTGTATTTTTATTTTAACAAAAGTTTCTCGTACGTTTAACGAAATGGCAACAGTGAAAATATTAAATAAAAATGGAATTTGCATGTTATTTCAATGTAGATTAAATTTTTAGTTATTTAAATTTTAAATAAGCTTCTAGTTTAAATTTTTTAATGAAATTTGGCATGTAGCCTAATCTGATTTTTTGCTTCAAAATGACGTATCCCACTTGTCTGTGGGACTTGTGGATGACAACAGTGAAAATATGAATAAAAATAGAATTTGCATGTTATTTCAATGTAGATAAAAAAAATTTAGTTATTTAAATTTTAAATAAACTTCTAATTTAAATTTTTTAATGAAATTTGGAATGTAACCTAATCTGATTTTTTGCTTTAAAATGACGTATCCCACTTGTCTGTGGGAATTGTGGTTCTTTCTGTGAAAGTGGGTGACAGACGGACAGACAGACGGACAGACAGACGGACTGAACGATTATAATACCTTCCACTTTTTACGTTATAAACGTAGTGTGGAAGCTAAAAATAATACAAGCAAGGAAGGTTTAGATAATTTTTCATCAGTCAGGGCTGTTAAAAACCTGTTTTTTTTCATGAAAAACCTGGGTTTTTTCATGAAAAACCCAACCCACTTGGGTTTTTGGGGTTTTATGGTTTTTTTCAGTATTTTGGATGTGTTTTTCAGGATTTTGTGATTTATTGAGGGAAGTTTTAACTATTTATCTATACATTACAATTTTTAAAACTAACAGAACATCTTGAGAGAGATAATCAGGAATGATGTAATTTAAATTAGAACAATTAAAAAATAATCGCATATAGTTAGATAAATGTATATTTAAATTTTTAATTTATTGTCTAGAACCAAGTATTGTTTGTTTGTGTATGTGTAAAATTATATAATCTGGAATATTGTAACGATAGAAATTTAAATTAGAATTTTAAAAAATGTATCTATATATATATGACATATCATAACTTGACCCCCTCAATATAACTTAAATCTTATATTTTGTACCCCAATTAAACTTAATAACTTAAATTATCTTTCTCGTATATCCTTAATATCACTTAGTACTTTAACATCCCAACCACACCCTGTCGGTGACAAACAGTCGCTTAGATAAATTCGTTCCCACAGAAACTATTTAGTCAGCACATATTTTTAATTGATCTTTCAACTCTCCCATGGATGTAATTGGTCAGTGAAACAGAGCACGGATGTTTTCGCCATTTTTTGTACACATTCGATCACACTCTTTCGTCGACTGCAGACGTCAAATCAATCTCTTCCTGAATCCTGATGAATAAGTCTTAATAAAAGATCTTTAATTTTTACGAAGTTTCCCTGTCGACTTATTTGACATAAGTCGGCAGGATATTTTACCTGCATGCGCGGAATCCTCTTACAAATTTAAACTTTCGAAATGACCAAAGCACACAACCATTTATTTTTCTATTACTTCTCGGCTGTTGTCTGGACTAACTACAAACTATCGCTTTTCGTCATCTGCTGTAACTTGAATTTGACCTCGGCTTCTCTCATCTCTGCAATATCATAAATCGTCTTTGTAAAGTTCCTGATTGATGACTCATCGATGCCTGCTACTAAATTCCTGGCCTGGGTGTGGCCTCTCTCCTCTCTGCCGTGTGCTGTCCCTGAATTACACTGTCGAATTGCTGGATACGGATACTTCTCTCTCTACAACTTCGTGCCATTGCTGTACTGAAACTGTGCCTTCTCATTTTTATCGTGAAATTAAACGTCATTGTGATTCTTCAATTATGTGACATTTTCGCCGATTTGTGCTATACAAAAAAAATACTGCTTTCAATGTTCCCAAGATGAACGTGAACAAGCTTCAAGAAGTATCCTTTGAAAATTTATTAAAATTAATTTTTTACATGTAGCATTCCTGAAAATATAATTAAGTATTTTATATAAATTGATTATTCCAACTTTTGCATTTTAAAGTGAAATCTTTTTCATTACTTTATAAAAATATGTGCTGACTAAATAGTTTCTGTGGGAACGAATTGATCTAAGCGACTGTTTGTCGCCGACAGGGTGTGGTTGGGATGTTAAAGTACTAAGTGATATTAAGGATATACGAGAAAGATAATTTAAGTTATTAAGTTTAATTGGGGTACAAAATATAAGATTTAAGTTATATTGAGGGGGTCAAGTTATGATATGTCATATATAAAAGAAAGTCGTGTTAGTTACACTATTTATAATTCAAGAACGGCTGAACTGATTTGGCTGAAAATTGGTGGGGAGGTAGCTTAGAACCAGGAATAGGCTATAGGATACTTTTTATTCGAATCCAAACGGGTGTAAGATTGCAAAACGTGAGCCGATTTCCCCATAGGAATAGCATTGTAAGATTAGAATTTATACTTTTTAATTCAATTTAAAGAAATTTCACCGCGTTCAGCGCGAACGAAAATTAAGAAAAGAAAAAAAAAGCACGTTGGTTTAATTTTCTGGATTGATATTTGAATATCAGTATTTTAATTTAATTGTTGATTTTAAATCTTTTGATTTTTTTTATGGTGGATCAGATTTCCTCAACTAGAATTTAATTATGTTTTTGAATTTAATTTAATTGATGTTTAGAAATTTTAAGAAATGAAGATATGGAGGAATATATTCGGCATAAATAAGGAATTCGTACTTTATAAAATTTTCCCAACCATACAAGAAGATGAATGTCTGTTTTGTTTTCTGGTGTTAAGATGGCGTAATGGCCGATTGCATTTTGGCATTGGCGGCTTTTGGCGAAGTTGAAAATTTAACGTAGGGTAGCTATTCCCATCCAGTTGTATGGGTTAGGGTTAGTTTGAATTATCGTCGCATTGAAAGCTACACACAAAGGCTATTGGAAACGGGAGTCGTAATTTAGAACCACAGTCAAGTTACGAGCCGACACGTGAGTAGGTACCCAATGCAACTTTTAAAGGGCGACATCGTACGTAGCGTTGGGAATTTGGAGGATATTCAAAGTGCCCTCCTTTACACGGGGTATTATTCGTCGGATATTTTTTGGCTGCACGAGCCGTTTATAGGTCGGCAGTTATTTTGGCGATGCCCGGACCTGAACCTGGGACCTACCGCATGCAAGACGAAAGTCTTTACCGACTGTGTTCCCCAGCCCTATCGAGTTGTATGAAATAGGATGTGGAATGTTTACCACATTTCGGCAATTCGTTTTGCGCTAATCGTGAAATAGAAACAAGCCATTATATCATGTAGCTGTTCTGGCAATTTAAACAGGGGCCTATGGGATCAGATTTATGGTGGATCAGATTTCCTCAACTAGAATTTAATTATGTTTTTGAATTTAATTTAATTGATGTTTAGAAATTTTAAGAAATGAAGATATGGAGGAATATATTCGGCATAAATAAATAATTCGTACTTTATAAAATTTTCCCAACCATACAAGAAGATGAATGTCTGTTTATTTTTCTGGTGTTAAGATGGCGTAATGGCCGATTGCATTTTGGCATTGGCGGCTTTTGGCGAAGTTGAAAATTTAACGTAGGGTAGCTATTCCCATCCAGTTGTATGGGTTAGGGTTAGTTTGAATTATCGTCGCATTGAAAGCTACACACAAAGGCTATTGGAAACGGGAGTCGTAATTTAGAACCACAGTCAAGTTACGAGCCGACACGTGAGTCCAATGCAACTTTAAAAGGGCGACATCGGACGTAGCGTTGGGAATTTGGAGGATATTCAAAGTGCCCTCCTTTACACGGGGTATTATTCATCGGACATTTTTTGGCTGCACGAGCCGTTTATAGGTCGGCAGTTATTTTGGCGATGCCCGGACCTGAACCTGGGACCTACCGCATGCAAGACGAAAGTCTTTACCGACTGTGTTTCCCAGCCCTATCGAGTTGTATGAAATAGGAAGTGGAATGTTTACCACATTTGGGCAGTTTCGTTTTGCGCTAATCGTGAAATAGAAACAGGCCATTATATCATGTAGCTGTTCTGGCAATTTGAACAGGGGCCTATGGGAAAGCCCTCAAACTCCTGGAAGGGCCTGGATAAAATCAACCCTTCATATCAGAATGGGAGGAGATTATAATATTTTGATGGAGTGGACCAGTGAAGTGGACCATTGAAGGTACCCAATGCAACTTTAAAAGGGCGACATCGTACGTAGCGTTGGGAATTTGGAGGATATTCAAAGTGCCCTCCTTTACACGGGGTATTATTCATCGGACATTTTTTGGCTGCACGAGCCGTTAATAGGTCGGCAGTTATTTTGGCGATGCCCGGACCTGAACCTGGGACCTACCGCATGCAAGACGAAAGTCTTTACCGACTGTGTTTCCCAGCCCTATCGAGTTGTATGAAATAGGAAGTGGAATGTTTACCACATTTGGGCAGTTTCGTTTTGCGCTAATCGTGAAATAGAAACAGGCCATTATATCATGTAGCTGTTCTGGCAATTTGAACAGATGCCTGGGATCAAGATTTATGGTGGTCAATTGGTATAAAATAAAAGTTTACTTAAAAATCTACTAATTAGGGTTATTAAGGGTACACCCGTGCAACGCCGGGTTTATAAAGCTAGTTTGTTATATATAATTGTTAAATGTTATATTTAATTGTTAAATATTATATTTAATTGTTAAATATTATATTTAATTGTTAAATATTATATTTAATTGTTAAATATTACATTTAATTGTTAAATATTACATTTAATTGTTAAAATTGTTAAAAATATATTAAGAATAATACTAAAATATTAATTAAAAATGACATGAAACGTATATTTTTTGGGTGTATAAAAAGTTTTTACTTTTTTTAATTTTCAGTGAAGGCAATTTTAAGTTCAATTGCCCACTAGGGTTTTTTGATGTTTTTTTTCAAGTGGGTGTTTTGAAAAAACCCACCCGGGACTTTTCGGGTTGGGTAAAATCATAACAACCCTGTCATCAGTAGAGTTTATTGAAGTAAAACAAAGACACAAACACTTACATATTAAAATGACTTTATTACGAAAGTTTGATTTAAAAATTCCATAAAAATAAGCACCTTCACAAAAAATGGTCGCTATAGTATTTACACATTTTGATACTGGTATTGAGTCTAAGGAAATCATTCGCTCAGATCTTCGATGGATCACAGATAATGTGCGCTTCATTTTTGGCCAGTGGCAGCCCTCCAAAAAGAAGAGAAAACGGAAGACACCAGAGATGAGGGCTGAAACAGGATTTACAGGTGATGAGAGAAAAATTTGGGTGTACACATAAAGTTTTGGTTTGATAAGCAACATTTTTATGCAATGTTGATCATGCTGAACCCATTGTTTGGGAAATATCAATTTAGATTGACATATGAAGAGTACAGGGGAAAAACCTTTCATTGCATAGGAATCTGTTTGCATCAGGCATCTTTGGGGACGATAGCGAGTCATTGCCTAAACTGGTTTAAGGAAACCTGTTTCTTACTTGGTTCTTCTATGGTGGCAACCCTGATTCACGCCAGACAAGAGTACCATGCTTGTAACGGTGAGAGAAGAAGCAAGGGAGAAACTGATTTCCTGTCGCCAATGTCCGCCAAGCAAGGATCTTATTAAGGGAAGATTCCCTGTGCAATCAAGGGGTTCTTCCTCTGGACTCTTCATATATGATGTTTCTGTGATGTAATGTGAGCGTGACAGGCAATAAAGCCCTATCTTAGGAAACCTTAGCTTAAGTGCACAGCCAAATTACACATAACATACTCACCGACAATTCATCATCCCTAAAACCGATAATAAGGGAAAATAGATAAATGAATCATACATAATACTCTTCAACTAAAGAAAAGAAGGGAAAAATCTACCATTGAACTAATCAGGGTTTTGAAAGAGAGGTGTAAAGGTCTTACATATCCCAGTTCTGGTTATCTACAGTTCTGATCAAAATTGTAACACTTACAATAACCTAAATCATTGGAGATAAACGGAAGACACAAGAGATTTGCAGATAATGAGAGAAAAGAATACACAGAAAGCTTGGGTTTCTTAAGTGGCATTTACATAATGTTGATAATTTTCATTTGAATATTGTTTTTATTTTGCCTTTGCAAGAACAATCTGAACTAGATGATTAATCCAAACATTCGATGTCCACTGTGGCAGAAGGATGGAGGCCTACCCAGTGGAATCCCAGAAGATTGTGACAGATAGTAGCTCACCTGAATACTATACCGTTATCTTGTATATAGGGGGAAGGGGTGACTTACAAAATTGGTATGGTACCCTCCTATATCATCATAACCTTTCCCTGCTTTCTAAGTCGAGCAAATGGACCTTTCAAATGTTTTTAATAATTCAAAAGTATACCAAAGGCATAATTCAAAGTATACTGTAAAAATCTATAAGTTAATTTTACGGCCAGTGAAACCTTGTGTAACTTGCACATCATTTGAACTGATGTAGTGAATAATGTTAAATGTTTGCTGAAATTTTAATAACTTCTTAAAAATATTCGTAGTGTTTCAAAAAAAAATTATAAAGAAGGGGGGTAAAGTTGAAACAAAAACAAACTATAACAGATTAGTTAGAACTTTTTGAGCAATAAAAAATTCAAACTAAATAAAATAAAAAGTAGAAGTTAATGGTTATGCCATATTTTTTTTATAGCTTCATATTTAAGAATTGATTTAATCAAAAAATCCTCAGTTGAAACACATAAACCGAATACAGGAAAATACTGAGGTGGACAGAAATATAAGTAGCAAATACATACATAAATAGACTGGGATTGGTAAGTTACCTTTAAAAAGTAACTGTTACAGTTACTGAATATGGAAAGTAACTAATTACAGTTACTTTTAGAAATTCCAAATTATAAGAAAAATTGCAAGTCAACCATCTTACCCATTTTCAAAGACAAATGAAAGAAAACATTGTAATTAGAATTAATTAAAAAAATATTAATTTTAAAAGGAGACGCATTTGAAAATTTCCGCAAAGAGCTTGTGAAGTAACGCAAAAGTTAATTTTTTTGCGTTACCACTAAAAGTAACTAAGTTAGAGTTCCTTTCTTAAATATTTAACGGCATTACTCAGCATTATGTAAAAAAGTAACACTAAAAAAAGTTACTCCAATCCCTGGAAATAGATATAAATTTTAAATGTAAAATACTCACAGGTGTAGGTGTCTGTGTGTCAGGTAAGTCAAGGAACAAGTCCTCCTTGTCGGAAATATGCACAAACTCAGCTTCGATATCATCGTCGCTTTCGTCGGGCGGAAGTAGGTCCTTGGTAATGGAATTTTCCAGGGAATTTAGGATTTCCTCCCTTTGTTCAAGAGTGAGAGATCTACAAAGTGAAACATTAATACATAACTTAGTTTAGTAGAGATGGGGGGCATCATCGATATTTGGTATACCACACCTTTGGTCCCAAGAAACTTATAGCTGTCTCCTTCAGCTATCTAAAGGTTTATATAACTGAAAAGGGTAATAAAATAGTAGCTGAAGGTGGGTGTTTTAAAAAGTCTGGGTTTAAAGATGGCCATTCCGTATGCAGCCAGCCCCCACTTTCAGCAATCAAAGTTTTTTTCTTTTTGCAACTAAGGGGATACGTCACTCAAAATTTTGAACTTTTTTGACCCCCCCCCTATGTCACTGCTGCACTCCCCCCTCTCTTCCAAAGATAAGGTCAATTTTAAAATTTCCATCTGTTTCTGAAATTAAAAAAAAAAGCATAGTTACAAAGTTTTATAAGAAATCAACTAGGAAAGAAAAGGGTAAAATTTATCTTGGTTAAATAATTTATTCGAAGGAATTAACCGGCATTGTACTTACATTTTCGATGTCCAAGGAGGACTAATAACTAGCCATTCGATAATGACTCCTATTTGCATAGTTCCTTTTTAGTAGGGGGGAGTGGATAATGCGGGCTCTGGGTGTAGTCGGAGTTGAGTTGAATTATCGTCACATTAGAGCTACAGGAGGGCTATTAGTGAAGGGTGTAGTAATTTAGACTGTTACCAGGACGTCTGCACATATTGGGTACTAATAACATCAACATTGTAGGCATGTTTGTAATGATCTCCCCATCCTCTTCATGAAATAAAGTGTTTGTTGGGGTATAAAAGATGTTTTCTCAAAAAAATCTCTTATATCAAGAATTTTTCCAGCAAAATTGAATTTTTCTCAATCATTACGTCACACAAGAGATTACCCCCCTCCCCTTCACGTCAGGATTGGTCACATTGGTGCTGCATACCCCTCCCTCCCCCTCTGTGCGTGACATAATTTATGTATGTCCCCCAATACTTTAGATTAGCACTTCGGGACAGTAGAATCATTTTAACCCTTTGAGAGATACACAGCAATTCAAAAGACTCCTAAACACTTTACGCAAATTTTTAAAATAAAATCCGATAGTCAGTTGACAGTTATATACATCTGCAGGTGGTTAAAGATTCAAAGTTCTTACCCTCTCCTTTCATTCTGCTTTGGCTCAATCAGCAGTAGGAGATTGGAAATTGTTCTGTGTGCACTGAGCCGAGTCACGTCCACTTGGCGAGCCAGGCACAGGTGGATGATGTTGGTGTTAAGTTTGGCAACATGGTGGTAGAATTTTCTAGCAGTTTCATGTCTGCAGAAGTCGCTACAAAAAAAAATATCTATTAATTTTTTAGTTTATTTAACTCTTTAAGGTATCCGCCTACGTTCGAGGCAATTTTTTCGAAAAACGTTATTTATTAAGCATTTAAACATATTTTTAACACTTATAATGTAAAAAATATAAATAAAAAGTTAAAAAAATCTAGAATACAAATTCGTTTTTAATAAATTTTGAGCTATTTTGTTGTTAAATTAAGGAGTAAAACACCATTATGCAAAACCTGATTTCTTAAAAACTACTTAAGATAACCAAATTTCCTTTGACTATGTTACAGTACTAACACTACTAACCCTGCTAAAGGCAATGAACTAAAATCAAAGAGATATACAGGGTGTCTATAAAAGAACTCCGGGGTTTTGTGGCAAAATATTTTAATGAAATAAAAAACATACATACATGTTTTATACATGACTAAAAAGCTTACATATTCAAGTTTTTTTTAACACTTAGTAAAGTTCTATATGAGCCCCGTTAGTTGCACGGCAGACATCTAAACGGTATTCTACCTCTTCCCATGCCCTGGCGAGCATGTCTGGGGGGACGGTTGCCACACAATTGACTATTCGTTCCCTGAGATGTTGAACATCACGAATTTTCTCTGCATACACAAGATTCTTGATATCCCCCAGAAGAAAAACGTTTCGTTTCTATGAGCCAAATAACACATTGAGCCTTTTGTTGCAGTGCCGCCATCATTTCAAATTTCGCGACGTCATTTTAAGGTCAACGCCCTGCAGCGCCGCCAACAGTTGATACAAACATTCCCAATTGGTATGAGTAAAACTTTTTGAGCTACTCTTTTCAGAGAAATCGACTAAATTTTGCTATCTTTTATAGTTAGTGAGATATGAATTTTTAAAACCCCGGAGTTCTTTTATAGACACCCTGTATTTAAAAGGGGAAAAGTTATTGCTCGTCGAAACACAATACTCAGAGTTTTTGTTAAAAACTGCATTTTTTAGAATTGTTACTTCGAAAAACCAGCTATAAAAAATGAAATTACATATAGAACCGTATGTTGTTCATTGCCTGTAAAACAGTTCGATGAATATGCTGGAAAATTTTTTTTGAAGATATCTATAAAAAAAATTTTTAAATCATGTTTGAAAGTTGTTCTCAGAATGTGTTAAAATTTGCTATGCAACAATGTTTGAAAAAAACATCATATTTAATGACAGATTGCTAAAGCAAAACTTGATACCAAATAAACTTAAATAATGTGGCTTTGCAATAACACCTTATAAATTAAAAATAAATTTTAAAAAACTAAGAAAAAACAATTACTAATTAAATATAAGCAATTAAAAAGTTAGTTTAGGTTTCGAAATAAGACTTTCGGTTGAATTCGACAAATAAACTTCCTTTCTAGATGACGTAAAATTAAGCTTCTTACAGTTTTGGAAACTAGAATAATTGGGCTGTAAAGCTAAAAAATAAAAAAGTTATACTGAATTTCATTAAAAATTGGTATTTTCACGTAGGTGGATACCTTAATGCAACTTAAGTTCAAATTTAAGGTATAAGTTATAAGCTTTGCCAAATCGATTTAATGTAATCTATATGCTAACCTGGCTTCACTAGAGGAGAAGTGTCAGGGGATTCTACTTTAATTTTAACTTTCAGGTACATGAATCTTGTGAAAATAAAACTTAAAAAAAAAGTAATTTAAAATGTGTGTGTAAATGATAACATACTTACAGTATTAGAATTTTTTTAATGCCTCCAAGTCCTAAAAGTTAAATTTACAAGCACACTAAACAGTCAGTATCAGAGACAAACTGATATTTGAAATAAGTTACTCAAACTTATCTTGTAGCAAAGGAGTTAACATTTTCTTCAAGGTAATAAATACAAACAGAAATATACAGTATTTAGTGACAGCCTACACATTGAAATAACTTACAGACTTAAAAATGAATAGTTTAAAGGTCAATAAAAAAAATCCAAAGTAAAACAGGCAGAACACCAACATAGCACAACACACAATCATCACTTTAATCACAGTCAGTATGAGAGAAAAACTGGTATTTGAAAGAAGTTACTAAAGCTTATCTGGTAGCAAAGGAGTTATATATTTTCTTCAAAGTAATAAATGCAAGCAGAAAGAAGACAATATTTTAGCGACAGAAATGACATTGAAATAGTTAATAGATATAGAAATGAATAATTTTAAGGTCAAAGAAAAAAATCAAAAGCAGCCAATGCAGCAAATCACAACTGAACCTTTTTATTTAGAATTTTAAATAAGGTGGTTTTCTTTATTTAGAACTAGAGTTCAGATAAGTCTTGTGTTAAAGAACTCTCATACTGACTCATCAGAAATGATAAGAGCTGAGTGGAAGAACGTGCTAAGTGACATTTTTGAAAAAATTGAGATTTTTGTGTCAATGATTATGTTATTACCTCCTTTAAACGTAACAGCTTTCAATTTTTTAGAAAACGGTCGATTGTGTATATTTTTTGTGAACGAAGTTGTTAGGGGCACGCGTTTTTGTCACTTTTTCAATGGAAGAACGTACTAAGGATCCTTACGAAAATTTATTTTTTTTGTTCTTGGAGTCATTTTAGGGAAAAAATTGCATTTTTTTTATTTTTTAATTTTCGTGACTTTTGCTCCAATTTCATGACTTTTTGGTGACTTTCCTGACCTTTTTTCAATTTTGCGACTTTCAGGACTTTCTTGACCAGTAGACACCCTGCTTAGCATCTTCTTCCTCCAAAATCGTCCCGATTCGGGCTTTCGTTCAGTGGAAGAACATGCTAAGTGACACAGTTGAAGAAAATTGTCAGACTTTCACTTTATTTATGTCGTATTAATTGCAAAACACTTGTTTTTTTGTAGTTTTAATCAAAAAGAATTAGAAAATGTTATTAATTTTTCTAAATTAACTTTAATTATTAAATATAACCTATGAAATATAATTCATATAGCGTATAACCAGGCTTTGAGTGCATTTAGGAAAATAGTAGAAAATGCACTATCATTTTAGAATTCAATCGGAGCTAAAGGTTTTAACATTTTATAAAATATTGTTTGCTTTTAAAGTCTTGTGTTTTTTATTCCAATAAACATAGTCTATTTAGCAGTGAACAGATGGTATCATAAAAACAAAGTTGCACCTGCCCTAGGGAGATCGCAGAGGGCTTCGTGTTAAAACAACATTGCACAGAACATACATCAAAGCATCTGGTTTGTTTAAAAAAATTAATTAAGGGTGCAAAAATCATTTAAAGCCATTTTACGTTTGATTTCTAAAGCTGACGAACGCATTTTGTGCAATGTCTAAACTCCTAAAATTAATAAAATGGAATTAAGAAATAAGCGGAAAGCTGAATTTTGGCTTGAAAGTGCGAATAGCAGCTCATACGGTAAGTACAAATTTAATCAAGGTATTGCTTTGTTATGTAAAACTAATATATTTTTTAAAAAACTCATATAACGTTTTATACTTTGTCTCTTTTTATTTATAAGTTTTTAACATTTATTAAAATATAGATGACTTTAAAAAAGTGCTTTGCATCACGATTGTAAAAATAAATTGTTTAAACGATCATGCTAAGCTGTTGTAGAAATGCTGTAAATTAAAGTAGCTTTCTTAAAATTGATTAAAGCACTTCGGAGGAAGAACGTGCCAAGTGCATGAGGTGTTAAGCTTGTTTTGTAAATGACATGTTATTATGTAAATTTCGGCTGAGCCAAAAGCCACCAAGCATTTTGAAGAACCAAACTAAAATATCATGCCAAAAAACTATGATTTTGTGAATGAGAGAAAAGTTGCAAACTAAAACTTTGAAGCTCATTATCTCGTTTTCACCTTTTGTCACTTAGCACATTCTTCCACTAAGCTCTTCAAATGTGCCAATGACTCATGGATAATGATGTCAGCATTAGTCAGCTTTTGAGAAATGTGATGGGAATTTGGGTTGGTGCATTTCCAAAAGATTTTTACTTAGATAATTATACTTATACCTCTTTTCTAAAAAAAAAAAATCAATAAGAATATCTTACTTGTAACTTGAGCGCTTGGGCAAGTTTATGTCCATTATGTAAGAAAGTACTTTTACAATCTGTGCTGTGTAAGCTAGGGCAGCACCGATTCCATATGCCACATCAAAACGCCTTCTGTCCTCATCAGAGAGGTTGTCTTTACTAACAGCCGATTCATGATCGGCACCTACAAAGAAAAATTATTCAATACATATTTCAAAAATTAAGTTTTAGTGTTTAGTTGGTTAAAAACATTTTAAATACTGGTATGGAGATTTTTTTTGGGGGGGGGAGCCCCTAAAATCAGTAAACTGAACTGCTACAAATATGATGTTAATTCTTTTTTTGTTACATTCAACATCATAATATGAAATGTAAGGTAATAAAAGTATGACGATGGGGTAGAAAATTCGAACAGGATTAGGATTTTAATATGTACAGATACTTAGACAAAGAGCCAACAGTCTAACCATCAAATTACATTACTTGTTTTAGTTTTCATTTATCTGTACTTAGTTCTCCATTATTAAATATCAAGCCCAAGTGGGAATCGGTTAGAAGGACAGAGTTAAAGACCGGATTGAATTCGAAGACCTCCTTATCTAAAAAACAACACCTCCCATGTAAGCTTTCAAGTATTAAGAAATGAGAATAACTTACACCAGGACATGTATGCAGAATAGTCCCCAGAACTAGGAATACAAGGCTCCACCACTGCATACTGAATTTCATCCATAGGACTTCCAGTTAGCACCCACTGGCCTTGTATGTATGTTGTCTTTTGTGCATCCTCCAAATCTGCATAATGACCATCTTCTGAGAGGCTGGAATACCTAGACCTAGATGAAAACACTATACATTAAAAAATTTACAATATAGACTAAACCCACTGATTCAACCTATAAAAGAATGAAGAGGTACGGGCATACCCAATTTTGATCCAGGAACTTCTTGCGTGCAATCCCAATACTGAACCGTCTACAACAAAGTAATTACCCAGTCGCGAGGGCTAGTATTGAATAATTATGCTTACTGCTACAGTACCCCCCTACCAATGAGTGAGAGGATGTATCATTAATGTGGGGTGTTGAGCTGCCGACTTTGAATCTCACGACTTTTGTTGTGGTTGCAAGGTTGACGGTTGTCAGATGTTCGCCTTCAGATGATTCCAATGTACTATGGAAGAGGTATGGGTCGGCCCAGTTTTTAGATCCTAGAACCTCTTGCATTATAGCCCAATACTAAACTATCTGCGACAAAGTAATTACTTAGTCCCGAGGGCTAGTAATGGGTATATGTGCTGACCACCACAGGGATAATGCCTGCTGTGCTCATTTCAGCTTACAAGACCCGGGTGCATTGCAGAAGAAGTCCAGGTCAGTTGGTTATGGCCAATGTTTTTCAAGTCTAAGCTAACTTGGTTCCAATTTTATAAACACACTGAAGGAATGAAAGGCTGAGTAAACCTTACACAATCCCGGATATGAATCTGGATAAAATGCTAAATTTAAGGACAGGAAATTAAGAAAAAAATTGCAGGAAACGGATCTTCATACCAATAACTTTAGTTTTCATAACATTATCCAAGGCATTAATAAAAAAATAATATTATAGGCAAGATATTACAATATTTCGACCAGTGGGTGATTCAAGATATTGAAATTTTTCGATGCTATGAGCAACTTGTCTTTAACATAAGGTCATCATGCAGGGTGGTAACAAAATCCTTGAAAAAAGTTCCCTGATATTTCCATGATTTCCCTGATACTTTCATAAAAAATTCCCTGATTTTACAATTACTTTTTAGTTACGTTTAGTTTGAATTATTATCATACTAGAGCTACACGAGAGCTATTGGCAACGGGCGTCGTAATTTAGAACCACAGTCAAGTGACGAGCTGACACCCGAGTAGGCACCCAACGCAACAGTTAAGGCCGACATCCTACGCAGCGTTAAGACTTTGGAGCATATTTGACGTTTGATAATAATTGACAGTTTTTTGCTTCTGTGTGATAGGAAGATAGTCGAGTTTAATTTTGTAGCTCCGGTTCAGGTTAATTGGACAAACCACTAACCAGAATACTTTCTTTGGATCAAGAAGTGTCCGCTAGTATAGTGATCGCAAGAACAACCAAAACCTGCTGTTTAAATAATCCGAAAAGGAAAAAATTCCCTGATATTTTGCTAAATTTGAAAAATTCCATGAGAATTCCCTGATATTTCCAGAATTAAAAAGTTCCCTGAGAATTCCATGATTTCCAGGTTTTCCAGGTTCTGTTACCACCCTGTCATGAGTAGATTAAAACTGCAACTAAAACTGTGATGCATAATAAATACTAATATTTACTTACAACTGAGGTGGCACTTTGGTGATTGGCATAATATAAGTCACAAGTTCTTTTACACAATATTTTTTGTAGTCTTCCAACTCTTGCTGCTTGTAGCTGCATTTTTTTTTAGTTCTATTCAACTCAATTTCTTTATCTTCATTTATAGAGCGATATCTTGAGATCCTTTCAGATATCGCTTGCTGGCGCTTGATGCATTCAGATTTTTTCTCTTTGATATCATCTATCTCCTTAACATCTAAATGTGAATGATAATGATGTTAGGAACCAAAAATAATATATAAATGCGACTTTCTAATACATAATCAATAACTAATATAAAATAGGATAGTGCAATATACTATCTCTAACCTCATAATTTTTTTTGTCTTTGATGATATTATGTATATTAATTTAATACAGTTCAAGTTAAAACAAGAATAACAGAGCAATTGTAGTACTACCAATCTTATTAGGAATCATTATAAAAAAATTAAATTATATGACTGAAATTAATGAAAGAAATGAATTCATTTCAACTGTAACTCCATTATTATATGGACCTAAAACTGTAAAAAGGGAAACTGAAAGATTTCCCGTACAAGCTTCCTTTTTTCAATAAAACGGTAAAAGGAAGAAGCACAGTGGGAAATTCTCTAATGTGTTAAACCTTTTTTTACATTTAGCAATTCATATGACATTTTAAAATGCACAACATGATTTAAAAAAAAAAAAGCTTTCACATGAAGAGGCTTTTTTAATACAACAATCTTTTAAAATAAAAACTCAATCATATGAAAGCTGCAACCCTTTTGAAGAAGTTTATTGTCAAATGTAGTTAGGAAGCCTTTTAGATTTAACTATACTTGGAAAAAAAATTAAATATATATATTATATAGCATACCATTTGAGATTTGTTCTCGCTGTGCATTGATGCTTTTTTCTAAAAGTTTGATTTTTTCTCTGCACAGCATGATGTTAAGTTTCTGAATAAAATATAGTATATTAAAAACAAAATCTACAAGAATACAGTATAAATTATAAATATTATAAAAACAAATATATTTCAATTCCCCAACATATCCCAAGTCATACATACAGGATAGAATTGATAAAATATGAATATTTATTTTTTGTATATGTAGTTTTTAAGTTAACCCTAAAAAATAAATTAAATGATAATTTTGAAACATGTTATGCTCAATTTAATCGGATATTGAACTGCTAAACTATTTTATATCAAATATTTAAACCTAATAACTAGTTTTATAACAAAGTAGTGAACGAAAATCTTACCACATCTTCCACTTCGATTCTCTTAGATAAAGTTTTTTCATACCTAAAATTACAATAAATGAAAACTAAAATAAAAGCAAACTTATAGCAAAAACATAGTCTGAAACACTTTTTAAATTCCTTATGTTATATGAAAGCGTAAGTATATATAAGTGTGAGAGCATACCCTAGTTTAATTATAAACATGTTTTATTCAAAAAATCTCAAACAACTTAAGTCTCTGAATGATGAAAGGAGTTCTTAACTGTCTTTTATTGGGAGAAGGATTACAGAAATATTACTTTTGCTGAAAAGTTAAGGTAGTTACCAAAAATTTCATGATTTTAAAGTAATCAAAACTTAAAATAATAAATTACTTTGCTAGAATTTCCTGTTCTTCTTGTTCAAGTTTATATTTCCTTGCCTTCTTATCTGCAAATCTAAAATAACAATTTTATTTTTATCTGGATCTACAATTCTATGCAATTTTTTTAAGTTACTAGTTTCATACAAAAATATTCCATGATAAAAAATAAAGTCAATTCATGAGCAGATTAAAGCAGACCCGATTTTTCATAATTTGTTAAAAGTAGCCAAAATCTTTTGATATACTGTGCTGGGTAGGGAAAGTATGATTTTTTTGTTTAGTAAAATCTTATTTTTAATTTTTCTGCGGATCTTTCGCCTAGTCATATTTTAGCTTTAAGTTACCTGCATTTACCAAGATCATTAGCCTGTCAAATGCATTGCAGATCCTCATGTTGGCTAACAGGCCACTTAATTGCCATGGACAGTGAAAGATAGTGTTCGACAGCTAATCAAAACTAACTGGTTGCTGTGACTCTGTACTGCATTACACTCTTTTCAAAATCAGAAAACAAGGCAAGCTTAGAAAACACCTTATTGTCCTACCCTCTTTGTGTCATTTTCCAGGAAACGGCACAAGCGTTGATTTTTGTTTTCCCCCCAAAATACTTGGGTTTGGAAAGCAATTGCAATTAACCTCGCAGTGGGGCCACAAACAAGGATAGATTTTAGAACAGCAAAGCACACAGCATCTCCAGGGAAATTATATGAGGGGATAGGGTAAAAAAGTGAACAAAGCCTGTGATGAAATCCGAAAGAGTAAAGTACAAGTCAATAGTAGCCTAAATAGTCCAAAGCCCTGAATGCCATCCAGTGGCGGCCCGTGGTCAAAAATGTTGGTGCAGCCAAGACAAAGCAACGCCGCCCCCCAACATTTCTTAGCTATCATATCATTAAAAAAGTATATAAAAATATTTGTAAAAAACTTATCATAGGCATACTTTATCATAGCAGAGCTCCATTTTTTAAAAAGAAGATTAAATGAAATATTGAAAGTAAGAAACAAAAGTTATTCAGTTAAGAGTTTAACACCGAAAAAGTATAATCGTGTCACAATGAAGGGTTCAAATTTTTGATACACAAACCCACCGCCACAAGCACACATGGCCTAACACATGTTTGGCAGCAGCCAATCATATCTACGAATTCCCCAACTACAGTCGAAAGACACATTACTTCACAGACATACTCCTCACAGGAAAATCCCCCTTGAATAGTGGGATTGGTGCAGGATACCATTTGCGTATCAAATGAGTTGCTAGTTTATAATCCAATCCTACTCTGACTACAGCCAGAAAAGAGTATGGACAGACGGGCTACGACGCGAGCATGGTTGTCATGACGACGGGGAATGCTTAGTCCCTGTCGTCATGGCAACCATGCTCGCATCGCAGCCCGTCTGTCGATACTCTTCTCCGGCTGTAGTTAGAGTAGGATTGGATTATAAGCCAGCAACTCATTTGATACGCAAATGGTATCATGCACCAATCCCACTATTCGAGCGGGATTTTTATGTCTGGTGTGAAACGTGAAAGTAGGAGCGTTGAATTAAAAATTGAGCTTCTTTGGCAAAATACAGCAATGAATAAAAAATTTATGATCGTATTTGGGATTTTGTTTTTTCTGAATATTTAGGTACAGCCCGGCTGTACTTGCTGTATGCCACGAGCCGCCACTGATGCCATCTCTGCTGCAGTGATGACTGCTCAATATCTCCCTGTTTGATTGTTTCTCACTGCAAACTGTGTGCTTCCAATATTGTACACGAGACCGACAACTTAATCCATTTCAGTCTTAATATTGATATACATTTTTCTTAATAGAATATGTAACGGACTTGTCCTGCAATTAGTTTGTTTAGTTTATATTATTAGTAGTATTTTGATCTATGAAATACAAAAAGAGAAAGGCTGCAATTTTGCTGCTGGATTAGAAAGATGTATTAAAAAAAGTTCAATTGAATTCGAAGTTAAATTTTAAAGGAGGGTAACGTAAGTTTAAATAGGAAATATTACTTAAAAAATAAGTTTGGCTGAACTTGGCAAACAATTCATTGCAAAATAAAGTACAGCTGTAGGCATTAAAGTGACTTTTTGTTTTAATGCTAAGGAAATAAATTATCTTCGAAAGCAATGAATTATTTCATTAAGTAGTGACTAATTTCATTTCCTCCAATTTCGTGATGTGGCGTTTTCATTAAATTGAAAATCTTTAATATGACATCACTATAAAAAAAATATTTTATCAAGATTAAATTTTATCCACCCTTAAAAAAAAGTAAAAACTGAAATAGCATTAAATCTATTTGGATTTTCTTGTGAATTATTTTATTTTAAGGATCAATATTTCATTTGTTAAGTATGGTAAATATAAATATTATTCAGCTATTGTTTTATATAACAGTTTTGATACCTTTCATAGCATTTTTTCTTTGAATGACTGAAGTTTCCGTTTTTGACGCAATCTGCACAATGGAAAGTGTGATTAAACTGATATTTTTTGCACAACGGGCATTTCACACAAGGATCCTCTCTTCTGTAGTTAGCTGCATCACTAATTGATATACATTGGTATACCATTTCAGGGATGGATTCGTCTAAACCTTCATCGCTTGAGCTCGCCATTAAAACATCACGATTGCTCCATCACATCATAATATTTTGCTTTGTATGTTTGTTGTTGGTGGTTTGGTATGTTGTCGTTTTCCGGCTGTCTGGTTTTAGACTGGGCGCGGAGCTTAAACACAGACAATTGCGCTTTCAAAAATAAAACCTTGGTCAAGTGAAAAGATCGACACCTGAGTGGATAGAAGTAGTGAGTAGGTTGCAATTTTTGAGCAAAATCGTATACTACATGACGGCGAGATTTCCAACTTTACAGATTTAACAATCACATATGTCACAGTGTACTCAGACAGATAGACAAACCCTCGACACAAAAATCCATGCCCATACATCCAGAATTAGAGCCAATGTTTTTCTGACTGCCTGACCAGTTTCCTTTCCTTACCATTCAGCCGCCCAGTCAGCTGTTGTTTTGATTGGTTTTGACTTAATGTAGAGGTTATATTTTATCTTTTTTATAATGCTTAAAATATGATTTGAATAACTTTTAAAATGTTTAAATATTTTATTACCGAAGTTTTCTTAAAATTATTCTCCACACCATTATCAATAGCCCACTGGAGAGTTCATCGATTTTTGAATCTTTCCTAAACTGTGCAAAATTATAATTTAATGTTTGTTTGTATACAGCTGTCGTACGATTTTGTAACCAGTTTTTCTTTTCCTATATTTTAAAAAATATGGAGAAATATAACTACAGATCGTAAGTATTTGTGATGTATTAAATATTATTTCTTTTTAACCACACGATTGCTTACCAATCACTATTGAGTTTTTATAAATCTTTTTCTTATTTGAAAGATATGGAGTTTGGATGATAGTCAGTTATCTGGCTTTGTGTTATGCGTTGTTAATCAATAGTCATAACTTTCTTTATGTTAATAAATTATAAATTGCACCAAAAATAACATTGAATTACAGATTAGAATAGTGTGATAATTTAGTAGACATGATCGTATTCATTTCTAAGAAAAGTTGTTATTTCTATCAATAAACGCAAATATTAGTTATTATTAAATATTTTTTTACTACCAATATGTAAATCAGAGTAAAATTATAAATAATACTGTAGTGTAAAATAAGGTGATATAATGGCCGATCTTGATTTGGCGATTTGCATTACGTTGCCATGCAACGAAAATTCCCAGATGTGGTAAACATTCCACTTCATATTTCATACATTTCGATAGGTATAGCAACCCAACGTTAAATTTTTAAGCTCTTCAATGAACAGACTGGCATTATATCAGAGCTGTACCAAAATAATTTTCGGGCTTATACTAAACAATAGATAAATATTGTAAAAAGTGCATATTTATTGTTGAAACTTCTATCATGAAGTCTACCCATTTGTAAAAGTTGGAATTCCTGAAAAGTCAGGGAATTTTAAGGGAATTTCCATCTTTTGTTATTTTTTTTGGATGTAATTATTAGATGATTCCTAAATATCAACTGTAAAACAAAGATATAAATTTTGTAAAAATGATATCATTAAGTCAAGTATACCTCCATCCCTAACCCTTGTTCTCCTATTAAATTAAAATCTTAGCTAATGCAGTCGAACCATGTTAACACAAACTTGCTTAACATGAAATTTCGTTATGGTTGAACTAAAAGCATTTCTCCTGCCTATAAAGATTTGAGCTAATGCTAAAAAATCTCTTGATGTGAAATTGCTTTTGGTGGAATTCCGCTCAACCCGAACAAAAACTTTAGAATTTGACTTTTTTTCTTAGTAATTCGAAGAACAAATTAAACAGAGCATTAAAAAAAAAGCGACATATGAACATTATAAGGAAAATTTTTCTTCTACTTCTGAGAAAATCACACAATCTCGCATGATTCGTCAGTTTAAATTCAATTGCTGTTCTTAATTGGTGTTCCTTAAAAAATTTCCCAATTTTTCTATAGTATGTACCCTACTCCAAATGAACTTTATTAATTGAATTTCTAATTGTATACATGTATTATTAGTGTATTACATTATAAAATTAGAATAATATGTAGATGTTATTTTATTTTAAAACTATTCATGGGTTAAATGTTAAAAAAATTCCTGACGGTTAACATGAAATGTTTCGGTGCTGCCTTCGATTTTGCATTAACGGGGTTCAACTGTACTTACTTATTTCTTTTGCGAAAATGAAATCTAATCTTTGAAATAAATGGATGCCTGAAAAATTTGGTTTTTGGTATGTAATGTGGGAAAATGGATGGTTCTGGAGAAATCAGGGAAGTTTAAAATTGATTTTGAGTATAAGTCCTGTTCTATGCAATTTCCATGATAATGGAAGGTCAGTCCGATTAATTTTGAAATACCAACCTCTGCCAAAGTAATGCTTTGCCATGTCAGCAATTTTCACCAAGTATGAGATTAGACATAACATCAAAATAAAACAAATTTGAAAGGAAAATAGCTTATAGTTATTTATTTTTTGTTTTAACATGTCCCAAAATATTCTACAGATGTTGACACCATTTTCAAAATTTGCCAAAGTTAATAATTAAAGAATGGATTGATTTTTTATGTTTTCAAATTTGTTTAATTTTGATGTTATAAAGATTCTAATACTTAAAAAGTAATACTTTCCTAGAAGTCACAATTTCAGAACTAATGCATTACCTCAATGGGATGACCATGCTTTTTTAATTGATGTGACTGATAGGTCATAACTTGGAGGGTGAGCAAATAACTTGTTTAATTATTTATAACATTTGAATAGGCTACACATGAATTTGAACCTTGTTGATCTATCATGCAACCTTACATCATAAAAACATGGTATTCTACCACTGAACATCTAGTACAGCTACGATAATATAATGACCAGTCTGTTCATTGGCGACTTTCGGCGATCTTCAAACTTTGACGTAGGGTTGCTATACCTATCTAGTTGTATGAAATATGAAGTGGTTTGTTTATTAGGGCATTTTCGTTGCTTGGCAACATAATGCAAATTGAGACCGGGTATTATATTATAGTTGCTTTGAACATAATTCCATTAATAAATTCCCTGCTGTATAAGAGGCTGGTGTGCTTTACATTTGTTCAGGGTCTAGTTTCGAAAAGTCTGTTTATTGTTAGCTCAGACTTGTTCTGCACCTGGTCAGTCATGGCTCAATATTACAATGCATTGTTCCAGAATATTTTGTCTATTGCCTTGAGATCCCATTTGATAAGGTATTGTCTTATAGATCTTCGTGTATTGAAATTAGTCCTTTGACACTGTTATTTCCTACATTTATTGTGTAGTTTGAAAATTCGTCAAAAAATCTCTGTGTGGAGGAGACTGGTGCATGTTATATTTTTTGTGATTCAACGTCCTTCCACAAAATGCAATGTTGATATAAAGTGGCATTAGTTGATTTTTATTTAATGAAATTTAACCATGGTTAAAAATTGCAAAACCTGTTTTTAATACAATAGCCCTTTGTAGCTCTAGTTTAGTGTTAATTGACTCAACACAGAGAATCCAGGATATGTTTTAAAAAATTAATTGCAAAACTAGTGCTAGCTGTTTGATGTTTAACAAGCCACATGACTGCAACAGCAGAGCATTAAAAGTTATCAATGATTGGATTACCAATCTTAAAAAGTTATCTTTCATCCTTCATTAAAATTATTTATTCCAAAGCATAAATAAAATATTTGTTGTTTTCTCTGAAGGTTTCATGTACATAAACTAATATAGATAAATTTTCTTTTCAAAATAACCCTTAAATCAACAAATATCCATGTAATACGTATTTCAAAAACCTTGTCTTGATTAGTGCTTAGAATTTAAATGAAAAATAATATCCATAAAGGTTCAATATCCATCAATTGTAATTCACTTTTCTTCAATAAACATCTCACCTGTGGTCTGTTGCATAATATTGTTGTGATCAATTTTACTTGTTAAACTAAACCATTTTTTTCTGAACTAAAAAAAACCCAAAAGAATTAAGTTTATTTTTAATACAGTTATTTTTTAAACACATGGAATTCGGCAAAGGATTTTATAAAATGAACTATAGTTTTCTGCAAACTTGCATCTAAAATGTATGAAGAAAGCTCCTAAAGCATATGAGCATAGTTATTCTTTTCAACTTTTCAGTGGAACGTAGCTGTAAACGATAGGTATTGTTGCTTATAGTAAACTATAAGTAGCAATATGGTTTTTTATAGCTAATTTGGATCTGTGTTTTAGATTTTAGATACATTGAATTATGCTTTATATCTTGTAAATAAGAATTAATTTTATAAATATTTGTAAACACAAATTTAAACTACAGATTACAGCTATAAGAAATAATGGGGAAATGATGATAACTGTACATATTGTTGAACTGCATACTGTTTAAAGGGTGTTGACAGACAATATAAAGTTTGATGCTTTTTTTTCACTTATTCAGAATTTAGCTGAATCCATCTTTGTGTAATCCCAATTATTTTTAACCTTAATATAGACGTCATCTACAGTTAGCCACCAGAAGTCTAATGTTTCTAAGCATATATGTAGATACTTTGGATTTGATTTGCTGGCTACTAATAAGATAGTTACCCTGCAGCTTCCTTTCAGGAACTTTCGTTTTTTGGAAATTTTATTGTTAATGACAATTCTTGAGAGAACCAAACACAATTAAGCAGAATACTACGTTAAGGGCGAATGAGCCCGATCGACCGCAGGTCTCCAAACCAAAGTGCCTCAGTGTTAATCCTATGGGGAAAAAATATTTTTTAAGCCACACTTCTCCGGCTGTATTGAATATTTTTACAAACGTTTTTTTTTTTTAATGTTAAGCGTAGATAACTTATAGGTCTCTATAATCCCACTTTTTGAAATTGCTTCGAATATTTTGTGTAAAATTATTTATTGAAAATTTAAAATAAATATTCGAACCAATTTCATAAAGTGGGATTGTTGGGACCTGTAAGTTAGCTTCATTTATCACTTAAAAACCCTTTGTAAAAATATTCAATACAGCCGAAGAAATGTGGCGTAGAAAATATATTTTTTTCTCTATTGGATTAACGCTGAGGCACTTTGGTTTGGAGACCCGCGGTCCAGCGGGCTCATTCGCCCTTAAAGCTAAATATTTCTTGTTAATTTATATTTCGTTGGCATTTCCTATAAACATCTACATTATTCGATTACTTTTGTCGAATTATATTTAACCAAATTTAAAATTGCCTGTAAATTATTTTTGCTAATTTTGTGCATTGCCTTTTAGGAGCATTTTTAAACAACTCAAAAAACGTAATACTCGAGAAAGTAGCTTTAAAGACATTATAAAATACAGCAACAAGCTACTGGAATCTGTGGACTATCTGCAAAAAGCTAACGTTCCTAAAATTCTTCAAACTGCCGTTTCCGAAGAAACCATTTCAGATGATAAATACAAAATTATGTACGATAATTCAAGAAAAGAACTTGCTGAATGTCTTATCAAAACTTCTAGTCTAGCAGAGCAAGTAATCAAGCTGAAGGACTCTTTGGATGAAAAAAATATCACTATTACTAAACAGAAGAGTGAACTTGAGAAAGCCATTGTAAATCTGGAAAGTGAACGCGAACTTTGTGCAACTTTGAAGGCGGAAATGGTCAATCTAAAAAAGATTCTACAGGACAAAGCTGATGAGTTCGATGCCTTAAACATTACCTATTCCAGCATTGACAACAGAAAGAATGACTTGGAACATGAAAATAGAAAACTCCAGGAACAGTTGTTGAGGTTCAAAGAAATGGGGAGAAAGTCATCAAGCAGTGAAAGCTTCGAAAGCGTTTTTTCACTCAATACATCAACGGGGAGTGGTAAAAGTCCTCAAAAATTCGAAAAGACTGAAGCCGAAGCCAAGCTCCTATGTACAAAACTAAACTTCGATGCTAGTCATTTTTGCCCCGATGTTGTACTGCCTGCCAACGTTAAATTTGAGTTTGAGGCCCATAACAGGGAAGTCAATGCAGTATTATGGTTTCCAGATTCTTCTTTCCTGTTTACAGGTGGCGCTGACCGCCGAGTAAAACTGTGGGAAATGTGTGATACCGACGTTAAACTGATTAAGTCCGTCTGTGATTGCAACATGTCCGTTATGTCCCTTGACATTGACTCAGAAGCCAGCTTGTTGGTATGCGCCTCCTTAGATTTTGCAAGTAGGATATGGACAACCTCAGATTTTACGCTGAGGCATACTTTGACGGGACACAGTGGTAAAGTGACCTCGTCTAAATTTCTGAAGGATAGCCACAAAGTTGTCTCAGGTAGCGCTGATCAGTCCTTGAAACTTTGGGATGTCCGTCGTAGGGTTTGTACAGCTACCTATTTGTCCCAATCTCCTGTCAATGATGTCATCAGCAAAGATTCGAATTTGATCGTAAGTGGTCATTTCGATAATAAAATCAGGCTATGGGACATGCGATCCAATTCTGAATCTTCGAGTTTTCAATGTTCAGGCATGGCAACGTCGTTAGATGCCTACTCAAAGAATCGCAATCATGTCCTAGTTTCGGAACTAGGTAGTAACTCAGTGAAGCTTTTTGATCTCAGAACTGGCAAAGAATCCTTGGTGATGACTTCTAAAGACTTTGTAGTGGGATGCAATTGGACAAGAGCAAAGTTCAGTCCTGATGGCAAATACTGTTGTTGCGGTTCAAAGAATGGTTCGGTATTTGTGTGGGACACAAGTAATGGAGCCCTAGTACGAGAATTGAAGGCGCACAAAGGAAATGTAATATCCTGCAGTTGGAGTATTTGTGGTTCACATTTAGCAACAAGCGACAGTGATAGAAAATGTATTATATGGTCTAAATAAAATAATTTTATTTATGCCACACAGAGTTAGTGAAATATTTTTTACAATTATGATTTAAAATGAAATTTATTCACAAAAAATCTTGTTCAAGTATGCTAATTTTTGTTTTATATATAGTTCCTAGTTAAGGATCTATTCCACAGCTCATGCGCGCGCGAGCACAGACAGCTTGAATGACGACTGGTTGGTTTGGGAGTTAATATTCCAATCAATCAGTTGTCATAAAAATTGGGCCTGTTTGTGTCTGCGCGAACAAGGACTGGGAAAGAGCCCCCAGAAGTTAAAATTGCAAACAGTTCATTTCTCTCAAGAAATCGAAAAATAATAGAAATTTATTATTGTTATCATATTCAAGGCGAATTTATTAAAGATTCCTTTGCATATTAAAAATTCTAAAGTGAAAAAGAAATTGAAGTATTTGTAAAAAAAGAAAAAACCTTTTTAGTTGGATTCTTTTTTTCAGTAGTTTTTGGTTCACAGTGCATTCCAACTGCCCGTAAAAAGTCAATTTTTAGATGGATCCAAAGATAAAAAAAAAGTTAGTTGGATCAAATATCACGAAATATCACCGTAGGGGGAGGGGGAGTCAAAGAATCGTCAAAATCGCATCACGTAATTTATGGACGCCCCTTAAGAAATTTATTTCATTCAAATTTTAGCAAATACAAAATAATTTAAAAGAAGTTATAAGTATTAATATAGCAATTGCTCATTTTCTGTTCATGCGTACAATATTTCTTTAAAACTTTTTGCGGGATTTTATATTAAACAAATTTTGTATAACTTATATAAGAGAAAATCTTAGACTTATAAATCTTTAACAAGAAAATGAGGGGGTGGGAGGTTGTCCACAGATTGTTCTGCTGTGGGTGCTCCTTTGCTTTATTTGAAGAGTACAGGGGAAGAACAACTTTATTTATTAGGAGTAGTGCCGTAATTGTATCTGCTTGGCGGACATTGGCGACAGAAAACCGGTTTTCCTTTCGGTTCTTCTTTCGCTGTACCAACGTGTGACTCGTGTCCGCTGATCTCTGGCGTAAATCAGGGTTGCCGCGAGAGAAAAACAAAGTGAGTAACCGATTTCCTCACACCAGTTTAGGCGATGACTCGCTTTCATCGCCAAAGAGGCCTGATGAAGAAAGTTTTCTACGAAATTAAGCGGTTTTTCCCTTGTACTCTTCATTTGTGACTGCCTTCTTCCTTACAGAGGAGAACTAATGAGTATTTTAACTAGTGAAAGATTACTCATCAAAATAGCTTTGTATGTTCTACAAATTTACAGGTATGAGAGTTTTGCTTATATATAAGTTGCACAAAAGTATGTGCGTATGACATTCTATTCTTCTTCTTCAAACAAAAAAGTGCGCATATGCAGAAAATGGGCATTTTTTTTATTAATATAATACTGATAACTTCTTTTAAAATTATTTTTTTGCTCTAAAATTTGCATAAAGTTTGTCAAATGACAAGGAAGTTTTGTTTATTTCAATCGAAAAATAAATATTTAAATAATATTAGCTGGCAATGCCGGATTGTAATTTTCTTTAAATGCTTATATTTCTTAAAATATTGTATATATCGATGTTAGTTCTTTAACAGAATTTTAGCTATTGTTTTGGTAAATATTTATTTAAAAGGAATAAGCTACTTATGGATTTTTAAGATAAGGGTGCTCTGAAACGGTTTTTCTTATATCTTAGGATACATTTTGCCTGACATATAATTACATTAGTGAAAATTTTTATGCGCAGAAAAATGTGCTGTAACACGTGTTACAAAGTCGTCAAAAGCATTTTACATATTTCTTAGTAGTTTATGAGAAATGTAAATAAAATTAAAAATTGTAAAGTGCTTCAATAATTTGTCAAACCCTTGTATTACAAACCTTCCTTTATAAATTAGGGCTTCTTTTGCTATGCAAATAAGAATTTGTCTGAATTGAAGAGCTTAGTGGAAGAACGTACTAAGTAACATTTTTGACAAAACTAATATTTTTTGTATCAATGAACATATTATTCCATCCTCTAAAGATAAAAACTTTCCCCTTTTTCATAAACTTAAAGTTTAGTATTTTTTATCGTTTGCAAGTACCGTTTTTAATGTACATCTAAGTGCAACGAAACGATAAACTTAAGCTCATTTTCTCGTTCTCCTCTTTGCCACTTAGCAACTTCTTCCACTAAGCTCTTCAATAAATTGTGAATCAAACTTAAGAGCTCCAGACAACTCGGGTCTAAAATCATTTACAGTGAAAATAAGTAGATGACGCTACTACCATATACTTAGTTCTCTATTGAGTAAACCATTTTTATCTACGAGAAAATTTTCCTTACCCACTTCCTATTTGAGAACTTTGCCCTGATAATTATAACTTATTTAAATTTTAAATTAGAAAATGACTTAAAATATGGCTAAGCTATAATAAATAATATTCTAATGTATAAAAACTATCTAAAATATTTTGATTTCAGACGATTAATGAAATAGCTGCTTTTTAATTCTTTCGAGGATATGGTAGCGTGGCCGAGCGGTCTAAGGCGCTGGTTTAAGGCACCAGTCTCCTCGGAGGCGTGGGTTCGAATCCCACCGCTGCCAGGGATTTTTTTTCTTCCCTATTTATTAGTAAATGATCTTGAGGCATTAGAATAATAATTTTGTTATTAAATTTAATATTTGAATTTTTAATAAACGTATCATAATAAATTTTGTAGTTTTTTTTATTGAAAATATACATTTTTCTTTTTTAACAATATTATTTTTAAATTTCTTTTTTAAGATGCACTTGAATAAATAAATATGGTGTAATTATTATGTATGTGTAACAATATTCAAAGCTCTGTGTTCTAATTCCACCGCACCTGCCCTGCAGGAAAATGTTTTTTTTCTTCTTCTTGAAATCTTGCCCTGATGCCCTGAAGAAAAAAATTAAAATTGGCAAATATGGTAGAAGCTATTTTATACTGAAGTGCGATTTGAATAAATATCTTATATGTAAAAAAAAGGAAACGAACAATAGAACAAAAAAATAGAAAGAAAATTTAATAAATACACACAACGCCTGAGGTAACTTTTACATAAATACATGTAATGGCAGGCCTAGATCTAGGACGACTAATTGTCCGTGGTTACACATTTGAAGGACGCCATTCTGGAAATAAGTGTAAAATTATTTTTCCCTTATATACTACTCCACAATGTTCTATATCTAAATATCCACTTTCATTGAAATAAAAATTACTTTTTTTATCCAAATAAAAAAAATTATCGTTTATTTGATATTACAGATATTTGTGGCTATTTGTCCTTTTTCTACCAACAAGGGCTAGAGCGCAATTAGACAAAAATACACATGGCAGCGGTGGGATTCGAACCCACGCCTCCGAGGAGACTGGTGCCTTAAACCAGCGCCTTAGACCGCTCGGCCACGCTACCTCGAAATTGTTAAATACAATTATATTTTTATTTAAATAAAAAAAAATATATAATAATATAAATTATCAATGATTTTTTGTTCTTTGATTGTAGTTTTTCATCATGAGCGTCTTACTAACTCAACAAAAGTTTGGAGAATTTTTATATAATTTTCTTCAGTTCCACATACCGCCATCTGGCGTCAGTATTTTGATATGAAACCTTATTGGAAAATATTGTATGTTAACCTTTTCAGTTCCAACTTTTTGTTTTTTTATTCTAAAAATCTAAAATTTGTGAAAAAGACTCATTATACATACAGAATGAAATGGTAAAAAGCAAGGGGGGGGGGGGTCAATTTTTAACTAAGATTTAAGGAGACAAAAATCGGAATCATAGCTTTAGAGTAAATTATAACAATAATTTTTTCGAACTTTATTTGTTAAAAATAGTTAAAATTCAAATTTTATGCATTTAAAATTGCAAGCATTAAGAATTTAGGGCCAATTTATTTAATAAAATTGTTTCAGAATGAATTTTATTTTACCATGTTTTTCATATTTTCATTTAACTAAAACATTGTTTAATTCTTCAAACGACATGATTCTTTCATCTAACGATACAAAAAGAAAATATAACTTGGTAGAAAATTTATGGAAAATTTAATTAAAAAAATTTGATATATATGTGCGAGTTTAACTTAGTGAGAAAAATAAATCGCAAGCTGATGATTCCAAATGGAATCATTGAGAGTGAAAGGTTAAAAAAAAAAAGTAGTTTTTCTGTTGTACTGCTACTTTGAATGTCTTATTTTTCCAGTTTCAACGTTTGTTTTTAAAAAAAATTCCTGATATGTGAATTCAAATCGTATACCTAGGAATTGGCCATTTATGTTGAATTCCTTCTGTACAAATTAACTGTTTTTTTTTTTAAACTTATTAAACTATTTGTAAATTAATCCGCGAATAAAGGGATAATGTAGTTGGATAGAAATTAAAATGTTATTTTAGTTTATTTCTAATAGAATGAGCACTTAGTAATAACGAAACTGCAATTATAGTTTTTTTTAGTTTTTCCTACTTTTCTTTTTTACTAAGCCTTGTTTTTTTAAAAATTTATACTCTTATAGCCCGGTAGGTAAGCTAATAAATTGTAGCATACAATTAAAATTCAATATTTTCTCTTATTTGCCTACCTTTCTTCTATGTGATCTACACAACAGAAAATGAGAGTAATTATAATACAAATCTCTCATGTATGGCAGTAAATGAATTATAGTTTCAATAAATATTTTTTTGTTATCAATTCTAACTTAACAGAACAACGCAACCGGTTTCAAATATTTCAGCCTGTTTCGTACGTTAAGATACTGATTAATGCTGCTTATATTTAAGTATATTGCTTATATATAAGTATTATTTCGAAGAAAACACCCACGTTTGAATGAATTTCTTTTATTTGGTCCACAAAAGATACATAATAAAACACACAAAATATATTTACAAAACACATAAGGATATTTCCATTTTATTGCTACAAAAACCCTTGTTTGAAATGCAATGAACACCACCGAAACACGAACACAGTGAAAGTGACAAAGATACAAAAATTATGAAAATCAATTTTTAAAAATGAAAAAAAAAAACCTTTTCGCATACTGCTAAGTTTCTAATTACTTTAGTTTCTGTAAAAACTACTTACTACGCAATCATTTTAACCACGAATTTATAGTTACGGATAGCGGAATAGAATCCATTTATACTCACGGAAGGCAGAATTCAAACGGCACGTGTCATTTTTAGAGGTGGAGGGAAATTCAAAGTAACGTCCGAAGGTTGAACAAACAACCAAACGATAAATAGATCAGTCATGTTTTCCAGCAAGGAATATAATTTTTAAAAAAATATAAATTTTTATAAATTTACGAAATTTTAAAATTGGAAGCCATTAAAGGAATTATTTATAATTATCTACTGCATAAGTACGAGGGCTGTTTTTTTTTCAACCTCCGGTGGGATGTAACAAAAAGACGGGTCAAGATACAAAAAAGATATTTTTACCAAAAGTAAAGTACAATACTGCTTATTTCTCCACATAATCATCTTGACGATTAAGGCATTTGTTATACCTGTAAACAAGCTTTGAAATACCCTCTTCATAAAATGTAGCCGCCAATGATTGGGAGGGAGTTGTGACGAAAAGGTAAGATTGAAAGCTTTACGTCAATTTTTTTTTCTGTCCTAAAAGCCACTGCTAGTCCATAATTTACTTATGGTTAACCTTTGAGTTTCTCTAAACACTTGGTCAACTCGCTGAACAATACCGTCTGTAGCGACAGACTTGCTTCCTTGGTCCCCTTCTTCATGAATATCAGTATTGTTCAGCGAGTTAACCTAGGGAAACTCGAAGGTTTACCATAAGTGAATTATTGATAAGCATAGTGACTTGGATTGTAACGCTTCCAAGTTGACGTGGAGCTCAAAGAAACCGTCACAACTCCCTTCAAATCATTGGCGGCTACATTTTATGAAGAGGGTATTTCAAAGCTTGTTTACAGATATGACAAATACTTTAATCGTCAAGGTGATTATATGGAGAAATAAGCAGTATTGTACTTTACTTTTGGTAAAAATATCTTTTTTGTATCTTGACCCGTCTTTTTGTTACAGCCCATCGGAGGTTGAAAAATAAACAGCCCTCGTATAATTTATTTTTTAATAATTTAAATTTTCATTTAAAAATTTTAATTTTATTTTCATGCAGTGAAAACAGTTTTACACATCAGCAGATTTTCTTATCCTTCAAAGGAAATAAATTCTAATTGTGTGGACAGAAAGAGCTTGATGATCTTTTTCTCAATAGATAATTTATCTTTCATAAAATAACATACGTTATTTTTTTTTATTCAGAAGTTTAACTTAATTTGTATAGTTTTTGAAAATACGGTCCCCATATGAAATACAGTGAGGCCTTTCCTTTTTGTTTTTTTATTGCTGCTTAGTGTTAGGATATTATACCTATTATTGTCATCCATATACCTAATGGAATGACATTATCAATTAAAAGTGCACAACCAATTCCAAAATAATTTGTGCATACTTTCTAAATATTTGTATTTCGGAGAATTTAAGTAAGAATAATTTAAATACATGCTTAACAAAACTTGATGATTACAACAAGTCAACTAAAATGAAATAGACCAAATCCAAATATCAGACACAAAATACTACCATTCACTAATAAATAAAAATTAAGCACTAAACTCTTCTAAAAACCAAGCAATTTTATGCTATGTTATGCAATGAAATTCGAAAATCATAGATATGAAATACATCAAAATGAACTAAACAAACAACATCATTAGCATTAGTTTTACAAATCTTTAGGGACACCGAAAACTTTCATACAAAGTTCTCTTTCACATTCATCCTAATGTTCGATAACGTTTAGTTTTCTTTATGAATTATGAAAGTATAAACACCGTATTTATTCCATTCAATACACATATCCACTGAAGAATATCAACTATCAGTCTCTACAAAATCATAAGTCTTAAATTATCGTTTTACCATTCAAGTGATATGCTCTATCTTCTTTAGAAAAATAAACAACACTTGAAATTTCATTTCATTCACGGATTTCAGTTAATATCAGAAATTTCATTTCATTCACGGATTTCAGTTAATATCAGAAATTTCATTTCATTCACGGATTTCAGTTTACCATCAGAAATATCATTTAATTCACGGATTTCAGCTTGCCACCAGAAATTTCATTTCATTCACGGATTTCAGTTTACCATCAGAAATATCATTTAATTCACGGATTTCAGCTTGCCACCAGAAATTTCATTTCATTCACGAATTTCAGTTTACCATCAGAAATTTCATTTCATTCACGGATTTCAGTTTACCATCAGAGGTTATATATACTACCTCGATTTTTAGATATATCAAGGAGGTGCGTTCAACTATTTAATTAAAAAAAACCATAGGATACATTGATACAATTTTATGGCAATGTACTTTCAGTGTTTTAAACACTATATACAAACATAACTACTTATGTCAAACACTAATTTCATTGACCATAAAAATAGTATTCTATAGCAGAATTTAAAACTGGAAAAAATTATTGGAGTTAGTTTAGAAGTAGTTTTATTCCTAGAAGTACAACAAAACAATAAGTATTTTTTCAAATGAAGATTTCTTATCGACATGCTCATATGAAATAATTTTACATTTTAGGAAAGAAAATTCAAACCCTCAATCGGAAAGTTCTGTAAAGCACACAATGAACAATGTGTTCGGCGTCATACATAATTTCTTACATGTATTCCGAAATTCTTGATGCTTTCAATCGAAAACTATTAATAAACAAAATAAACATGGTTCACTAATCATCTAAAAATGTTCCTCCGTGTCTTTGAATTAAGTTTACTAAAACAAAAGTTTCTTAGTCATCAAACCATTACAAGTTGATTTACGTACCACCTCTCAAAGTCACGTATTTTTGAAATAGGTAATTCGTTTATTATTGTCCATCTTAAGCAATCAATTCTTTCTTTTGCTCGTCTCTGGTGCTTGAAATCCCATTGTTTTCATTTGTATGACTAGATGAGTTTCTCGTGCATAAACACGTTTTTTTTTGCGTGAAATAAACGTAATTAAAACGAAGGTTAGTACAAAATTAGTTTCCTGTAATTTAATGAAGCATTAGTGAAGCATTTAATTATGTTAGTTAAAAAAATGCACATAGAAAATTAGAGTTTATATTTATCCGTAATGTCTTAAATTGAAACTTAGTAGTCGATGTTTGCAAATATACTTCTAAATTTTTGATAGTAGGATGTTTTGACAGTATTTGAGATTAAGTAAGAAAAAAAAACATTTTTTATAATTTGTTTTTCCATAGTTTCTAATCATTTTATGCAGAGTTTAGTTCCAAGTATATTTTATCAAAAATAGTTATAGTGATCTATCATCGGTTGCAGTGACTTTTTATTGTCCACACTCGCTACATCAAGGTCTGACAAACTAAAACGCATAGTATTAGTGATAAAAATAAGTTTTTACTTATAGTAACTTATTTTCAGGGCTCATAGCTGAACTGTTTTGAGTCTCTCATTAATGAAACTTTAAATTTCACCATACAACTTGGCCCTATATCACCTCTTGGTTTTTCCCGAATTTTCTTCAACTGTAATAATATCATCTACTTATGTTTCAAATATTCATGAATAGCCAGGGTCTTCCAATAGGCCTGGGCCTAGACCTCCCAAATTTTATTGGCCCTCAAATTTCAGTTCCTTTTATGTAAAATGTTGTGGACCTCCAAAATTTCAGTAAATTTCAAAATTTTTGAGGTTTCAATTTCACTTTTGGGTATTTCACTTTGGAGGTATGACTTTCACTTAGAACATTGACTTGCTAACATAATAGATCTTATTGTGGTTAAGAGGAAGCTGATAAATACTAAAAAAAATGATATATCGGCCAACTGGCACCATCATTGCGGACGATCATACCGTAAAGGGTACATCCAAAATATCTTGTGCACAAAGTTTGTGTTTTCCGAAATCAGGCTCTGTGGTAATAGCAATAAAGGACAATGACTGATCATCAGGAGATTCAGGACATTCTTGCTACAAGTTATAATACGGAATCTGTCCCTGAAATCCATGGCTCATAGAACTAAAGCCTTTTTATGCATTAGTTAGTGAACGTGGTTGACATTTGTGAACAATGTAATGAAATCTTCATGATGATAAGTTGTCCAAGGAAAGCTATGGTTGCATAAAAATAAGTCATTTTTATGCGTTAGTTACTAAACTTTGTTGCCATTTGTGAACAATGCAATGAAATATACTTGATGATGAGTTGATGACTTTACAGAAGGACGCCCAGTTGATATGCCCATAGTTACTAAAATCACACATTCTATACAAAAAGTTACATGTAGTAGTGAACTAATTCTTTTTAAATAAATCTTTCCATTTATCTCTTTGACTTGTTACGCGAGGAAAACATCTTCCATATCGAGGAAGACTTCTTCTCTGGCTCATGGCCGAATGGCTTCGATCTCTCATCCACCAAGCCTTTGGTCTCACTATCCCGATTCTTCATTGATGCAGCCCTCCAACCTCTGGATTCTTCTAAATCCTCCTCGTCTGTATCATTTGAAGTCTCGTGTGTTGGACTGGAGTGCCCAGAATCTCTGCTATCCTCAATGCTGATCTTCAGGAGATCCAGGACGTTCTGTTCCGGGTTCTTGTCCTTCGGAATCCTGTGGTCGTTCTTGTGTCCGTCTTGCTTGTAGTCCTCCGGCTCGAAGATATCCGGGTTTTCCAGAAAGGCCTGGGCTAGATTCCGGCTTATTTGTTTCCGGATCGTCTTCTTCATGGACAGGTGTCTTTCCAAGTGTCTCATGTCTTTTTCTGTGAGAGTCTTGCTGGTGTAGGTGTTGTAGTTGCCTAGAAAAGAAAAATTTAATTTTAGTAATTGATTGTTTCACGGCTTTAATAATATTTTTTGTTTATAAAGTACGAAGACTTGACCAACTGCTATTTTTATATGTTTGTGGAGAAAATACGTACTACAAATTCTGCAACTCCGAACCATGAGATCTTACTTAAGAGAGATTTTTTTTTGAAAATTTCTGCCTATAATTGGGTTAATATTATTCACAAGTAAACCGAACTTCAGTAATATTATCTTATTACCATTCCTACTGCTGCTTTTCCTAGTAGTCGGCAGCTCCTCAGTAATGAGATGGTGGTTTTCTTTGCCAGCGACGCTCTTCTTAGGCGAATTGGTCGTCTTTGCTGAAGTAAGCGATGTCTTCGTCATCAGCAAGTCATTTTTTGGGGAACTGGTCATCTTTGTCGATGACGCCTTGGTCATGACCAAGTCATGCTTGTTGTAGTAGTCCACCGGTGGTTCCTTGCTCTTGCGCTTGCTTCTTGGCGACTTGTCGTATTGGCATAGGTCCTGCGTGTCGCCGGTGGATTTTTTCCTGCTTGAGGTGTTGGTGAAGATGCTTCTGATGTGGGGAATGCTCCGCTCCATGTCCTTAATTGGGATCAGGACAGGATCTGTAAAAAGAGGGTACAAGAATTAAATTTAGAACACTGTAAAAAATTCAGGTATGTTACTATGAGAAATTTCTGTAAGAGATTGTTACTATGAGAAATTGGTTAAAGTAATGTTTCCAAACTAAATGAATAACTTTCCTTAAAAATTTAGATACAATGAAACATAAAGTATAGAGTAATTGCAGTTACCCTATCTTTGGGTAGAATTGGTTGCTGATAGCTTTTTTTTTTAGTTTAGTCTAATATGAATACATAATTGAATATTTTTGTATTAAAATGAGCAAATGGTAGTTTAATTTTTGTTTAAGATTTTTAGGTTTACGATTTTTAATTTTTTAATTTTGAGATTATACATGAGTATGTTTTGGTGCTTTTCTCTCAATAAAATAAATAAAAGTTCCTGGGAAGTAAACGGTTCCGAGTGATGCTGAAAAGCTATCAACATCGAATTTTTAGTAAATGGCTTAGTAATGGACACAGAAAGACAAATAACTCAAAATAAGCTCAAACTATGTCGCTTCAGTGGCAAGATCACGGAATCGAGCCCTAGCTGAGTCAGTGGTTTTTCAGGATGGGAAAATCGTCGGCATGATTGTCATGTGATTATGTGGCATGCAAAAGAACCCTTGAGTACCCATTTACCAGAGCTTGAGTTCTCTCAACAAAATTAAATATCGGCATACTGTAACAGCTACCAGCGAGCTCGGATTCATTATAACCTGATCATCAAATTGGCAGCAAGAACCACATAGATAGTGCCGGGTATGCAAAAAGCTGGATGGAGGCCCCTTCTGGATCCACCAAAAAGCAGCGATGAGGTGTATAAATTTTAACCCTGAACCAAACCAGTTCTGGTCTTCTTTACTCATATTTATTATTTCTATAACAGGAATTCATAGATAAAAAAAACAATTTCAAGTAACTCAATACCCAATTGCAAAAGAAGCTCTTCGTTTTTTGTCACTTGTTTCTTAGAATTCAAGACCTTATCAAAGAAAATTATCTTTACATAATTTATTTGTCAGATGACATTGATGGAAAAGGAAAATAAAAAGCAATTTCATTGTGCCTTATTCAATCACCGTGGTTAACAATTGAAAGAATATTTCGAGCGAGTTTACCAATTATACGTGTTTCACATAGGAAATGGACCTTGAATTTATTACACTTTTCAAATATCAAGTTTAAATAATTCAATCTATAATTTACAATTTAATGGACTTTTAGCCGTAAAGATTTATAAACACTATAAGCTTATTATCCACTCATACATATAAAAAACAATTTAAAATAGTATATTTTCGAACTTGGTTTCTTTGTTATTGAAATAACTTCCGCTTACACTACATTGTATTAAAAAAAAACATTTAATCCGAAATTTCAAAAACTTAAACAGTCAAGCTTTTTTCCTTTCTTTTAAAACCTATACATGAACTGATGAGATTTTTTTTAATCCACTCAAAAATCTAATTCAAATGTGAAAATATATTTACTAGTGCGTATCCGCTTTCACAAAACTTGGGTCAGTTTGAAGAAACCAGTTATTTAATAGGAGATCTAAATGGAAAACAGAATTAAGTTTAAATAAAAAAAATAATGAACTGGGACCTTTTAATAACATTTAACAGACAAAATATCTGGGTTTTTTGGAAGCCATATTACGTTATTATTATTTTATTTTTTTAATTTATGTAATCTTTTCAATTGACGAAGGTCCTGATTTAGATAGCTCTTACAATGGAAGCTAGGTGGGAGCTTATCTCTAGGTAATATATGACTATTGTTATGTTGTTCCACCGCTTCAATTCATACGGCTATCACATCGGGAGTTTTAATTATTTAAAAAGATGTTCTGGTCATAGAGACTAAGTTATGAAGTCATCACCTCAGACAGGTAAAGCAGCCTACACACATGTGTCGACGACCAGTTGACTGGAACATCGCTCCTGGTTTCGTAATCTGAAATAGGCACAGAAGGCCTTGGCTCTCTATTGGTTGTAACACCACTGAGTATTGTTTAGATTTTGTTTTAATTTAGAATATTTATTATTTTTTATTTTTAGATTTGAAAACAAACAAGTAGGTTTGTAACAGAATCTGTCACTTAACCCGCTTCCACACCACATAGTTGTGTTTAACAGGTAAAAATGCACTAAATACAGCATTAATTCTATATTAAACATTTACATGCTTGTAGTTTGGACGAATTTGCTGCCGGGAGGTTTGTTTGTGGGGTAAAAAACAATGTTTGACGCAGCTGTGACGACACCGTAGGCGTGGATGTTCCGATCGTCCATTAGAAAACAACTGACTTGAAAATAAACAGTGCATTAATGTGCTCCCAAAATAAAAATATATCTTGTTTGAAGCCATTAAACGACCAATATATATAAGCATAGGTATCTTTATGCCTAAAATCACTCATTAAAAAGGGATTTGACGTTGGTTTACTATGACACAATTGCTTGTTTACAAAAGCAAACCAGGGGCCGTCAAACTAGGATGAACACATATATTACTAACTGCGTGATGAGCTTTGACAAATTAGATACGCTGAATTTTTATTTTAAAAACAAGTTAATGTAGATACGCGTGGTAAAGAGTGTTTTTTAAGAACAAAATATGATAATTTTTTTGTTCGTTTCTCTGGAAAATCAAATATTGCTGATTAGTTTAACAAACATAAAACAATTATCTGCTGGCAATGTTTATAAAAACATTTAGAAAAAATATTTTTCTGATGAATAACGTAAGGAAAATTCTACGTGCCAATCGATAAAAAAACGTCATTTGATGTAAACCGAATTGTACAAGGAAAGTGTCAGGAACAATGCAAGGAAAATTGGAATTTCTGTGTTAATGAAAATAATAAGAGATCGGCGAATTCAGAATTTCAAGAATTGCAGTTTCCTTGGATTGTTCGAAAGTAAGCTAATGATATTCTTGAAAAAGTTTCGAAATTCGAGTATTTTGTTGGTTAGGTTGGCCTTCAAATTTTTAATTTTATTTCAAAATTTAGTTTAAACTAGAATTTAGTCATATTACTAAACCAAATTACATTAAACCCCCAAAGGAACTTTGATCTATAAATTAGCTTCCCTCCAGCACCCTGAGATTTATTTGTTTATAGAATTTGGACGTGAATGTCTTATACAAGTGAGGTACTTGCATCACTAAAATGGCGCTCCTAATTTTGTGGGTATTAAGCAAATGGGAAATTTTAAACTTCATAAATTTTAATAAAAAATTTAAACTTACAACCCGGTGCTTATTAATTTTATTTCGTGGGAAATAGTTGTGTTTAAAAGACACTACTTTAATTAAAATTTATTTAAAAAGTTAAAAATTGTGTTTTGTTAAAAAAAAAATATGTGAATAGTTAGAGAAACATTTAATTTTATAATTCTATATCTCGTCTGCTACATTATTTATGCATAAAAGAATAAAAGATTAGAATTATAGTTATCGTGATATATTTCTGAAGTATGTTCGTTTGCGGAAAAAGAAAAAGAAGTAGTAAAAATTACATGTCAAAAAGACTATGGTTTAATTTGTAGCGACACAGATTTGTACAAAGAACAATTGAAAATTTAATTACTTATACTTAACCGAAATGAATCTTGAAAAAGTCAAATTGCAATAACAAAAAGGGCAGTAAAAGATGACCAGATATTTTTTAAATATAATTATATACTTCCCTTCCGTTCACTTACGAAACCGATTTCGAAGTTTTGGAGCAACATTTCTGTCTTCATTAGAAAAAAGACAGATGTCCTATATTACAACATTGCACATCAGACTTAGGTCACTTTTCCACTAATTTCAAAATTACACAGCTTGGTAAAGAAGTAGCCGAACTATTAAAATCCGTCTGAGCAGTCTTGCGTGACGATACAACTACAAAAATGCCGAAAAAAGAACTAAATAGCCAGAGGTGATGATGCTGTGTTCGATTAATTTGCATCTTAGAATCATTAATTATACCTTCATATTGTAACCACCTTTGAAAACTATGACAAAGAATATAGCAGATACATTGTATTGCTCTGTACTTCATACCAACTAAACAATGGGTATATTTCATTTGAGGTTTGAGTTTAGAATTAACTCTATTTTGAGTCCAATGCGGATATGGAGGTAGAAGTTTGATTGCCAATATGAATAATTTATATAAAGATTTTATTCCAGTAGTTTATATAATTGTCAATGATATTAAGCCTGGAACGTTTTCTAACGTTATCTGCTAAGTTTTCAAGTCTCTGAGTTTAATGAAAGTTATGATTCAGAAGTGGGCATAAAAAAAAACGAAATATACATATTAGAATACCGCTACTATATATGTACTTCACCAAAATGGACATCTTATATATAAAATCCTCCGGCAACTAAAGTGCATATTTTACGACAAGAAATTTGCTTCCAAACAAATCAGGGAACCTACAAACATCAAACCGATAGTATATAATCACATTAAATACTATACTATAAAATTAAAGCTAAATAACGTCCTTAAAATACTGTATTTTTAATTTGAATACATTTAAGTAATGTATTTTAAATGAGTTTAAGACCACGCATTACTTAAAGTAAATCCAAAGCTTAAATTTGTTAACGAAAACCATCTTCAGATGCACTGTTAAAAATTTTGTTCTTGGTTTCACCATGATATTGGTTCCTAGTAGCTACAACGGCTGTGTGGTGAAATGTTTCACCTTTTTTTCGGTGTTTGGTTGAACCATTTTTCTGGATTTGGAAACAAAAACCTGAGAAATGGTTCAACCGAATACCAAAAATATGGTTTAACGTTTCACCACGCAGCCATTGCAGCTACTAGGAACCATATTTTTGGTGAAACAAAGTGCATAATTTTTAACAGTGTGAGTCGAAAGACAAAAAAGCCAGTGGATTTGACTCTATTTGGCATATAGTTAAGTAAGCGTGCATTAGAAAAAAGTTCTTTTTGCACTACGTTTTAGTAGATACTTTTTAAACTTTTAAATTTTCCAGCTTATCAAGTCATTCTCGGGATATGTATACTGTCATCAGTGTCATGCAAATTAGGCAAGAACAATCGAAAGATTTCAAAATCCAAAAGCGTACCAGCATTCATAAAACGTTGCAAAGCTTTCATTATAACGTCTACATTTTTCAGGGTTGAGGTCTTTAAAATTCCATCGAAATGATGAAAAATGGGAAATTTATTTGATGTGAATTGTATTTGTTTTTCCATACGACATCGTCACTTACTGTGTTCTAATACGACGCCTCGCATAGCCTGTTAGCTCTAGTGCAGATAAGTAAACTACCTACCATACGACATATTAAAGTCTTCATTATTTCAAATGATATATACTGTTAAAAATTTACTGCTAGGTTTCACCAAAAAATGGTTCCTAGTATTTGCAACGGCTGTGTAGTGAAATGTTACACCATATTTTCGGTTTTAAGTTCAATCATTTTTAAGGTTTTTGAAACCAAACATCTGAAAAATGGTTCAAACGAATACCAAAAAATAATAACACATTTCAAATCCGAGCCATTGCAGCTACCAGGAACCACTTTTTTGGCGAAACCTAGAGTCGAAATTTTAAAAGGGTATTTCGAACTTTATGAAAGATTAGTATTAGAGAATATTTACATGAATATAAATCATTAGTCTGTAGACTGTCTAAAAACGATCTTTCTATGTTGAGTCTCTACCATCAAATTTGATGAACCAAATACGAAACGCAGAAATCTGCAGAACAAAACTGTTGTCGTATCCAGAGACTACTAATTTTTAAAATATCCTCCTCAAAACTATGCATTTTAATTGCTTGCAGACAGTTCATATTCTTGGATTACAGGCAATTACAGGCAAAAATTTACATGTTCTACTTTAAAAAAATATTCATTATTTTAATCAAACTGAAAACGTTCATAGATAAACGTTTTTCTTTTCATAGCAAGTAATTTCATATTTATAAGACATGCATTTAAAAAAACTTTTACTAGTTTTTTTTTATTCCACGATAATTAGATTTCACATACGGTATGAGTGTGTTTGTACCCATACGAAGGTCATTAGTAGCTCCCAGTTTCGCCAGAAATTAACGAAAGAATTTATTTTGATCGCTGTCTTCCCATGTAGGGTCACTGCTATCGGATGTGGCGAATCAAATAAATAAGAATAGGAAGAACCAAGGCACAACGGGTTGTCTTGTAGCAATTTACCCAGCTGTCAAGGGATTTTTTGTTCGCCAATTTAAGGGGATTGTTGGCCATGATCATTGTTCGTTGTTGAGGAGGAAGATAATAATTTTTTAAAATGCTGGTGGTTTTGATCTTTTTTCTGTTTCCTGGGTTTCGACCTCGAATGGTCATTTTGAAGTGAGGAATGTTGTAAAATGCTGTAAACGTGACAATTAAGACTATTAGATTTGATAGACAATTAGCAATAAGGCTTAATGTTAAGACTTTGGGTTTGTTAATAAAAAAACAATTTAGAAGCAGTTGCAGTGTTCATAAAAGTTTTAAAAAAAGTGAGCAGATTAATAAAAACGGTTTTTGTAGTAATTTGTAGTGTTTTAATACAATACTTGCTTGCAATTTAACAAAAAAATAATTCTTAAAAATCGATTGTTTGAGATAAAAATAATTGACTCGAAGTTTGGTCAAGAAATTTGTAAATTAACTATTTTATGACTTTTGATGCTCGCTCTCTCTAATTTAGTCCTAAAATATCGAATAACAAAGAAAGATATGTTTTTAAATAAATAATTATTTAACGCAAAATATTTAAATGGATTACGTATATAATGGAGAATGAGATTGTTGGATTCTCCAGAAGGAATTCTGAAACTTAAACAACAACAGAAAATACGAACAAAGGCAGCATAATTTCAAACGATAAAATATCAGAATAAATATTTTCCATAGCAGATTCAGAGGATGTATCTACCCACACCAATCAATATCCATATTCTTTACTACATTTTTTACTGGTTGTAATCACTGAGTATGTTAAAAAAAATTAAAGTCATATTTATAAAGTTTTAGATTACCAGAGCTAAACCAACCATTTCTGAAAGCCTTTGTTTCCTCTGATGAGTGCATTGTAAAAAAATTCTAATCGAACATATTTGAAGCATATTAACAGCGCATTCTGCTGTAACTGATTCCAGCTGATGCTGTAAAATATTTTTTACAGAAAACTTCCCTGAACATCTTAGCTTGCTCCTGCTCAAACGCCATGACCTTAAAGTCTGTGCACCTCAAATCACTCTTGTCAAAACGGGTGATGTATTTTGACTTGCAATTTTTTTTACAGAGCAAATCATTCAATTTCATATAATGTTTTTCTACAAATTAAATGCAAAGGGTACAACAGCAAAATTGGAGAAAGACTTTCTCCTAAAATAGTTATTTTCACGCATATCCTGTGTATTTCTAATAAAAGTTTTTCTCATACAGTTTCTAAATAACTCATTAAAAATCTGCTGCTGGCTCATTCAGAGATGAACAGTTAAAAGGGCTAAGCGCAGATTTGACAAAACTTTTCAATGGTTTCATTTGTTAATCAATAGGGTGAGATATAACACAACGAAGCTAGGAAACTTCGATTTTTGAAACCCTTGTTTAGTTTAGTTTAGTTTGAATTATCGTCGCACTAGAGCTACACGAGGGCTATTGGCGACGGGCGTCGTATTTTAGAGCCACAGAAACCCTTGATTACAATCCTATAATACTTCATTTATGTTCAATAGCATGCAACGACAAAGAAATCTGTTTCATAATCGCAAATGAACGGAACTATACAACCAGGTTAAATTACAGAGTATGAGATACTCCGATTGACCATCAAGAATCGGAAACAACAACCCAAAACTCGAACAAACGCAACATAATTGCCAACGGAAGGATATCAGGACAGGGATCAACCATTTCTGGAGCATTTTCATTGTTTCCCCAGCTGGGATAATCGCCTCTGACTTTGATATAAATCGTCCACGGGGAGATTTTTCATGTCACATTCAGAGGCGATGTCATATATATATACCCATAGTTGCATGGGATCTTTTCTCTGGCGAACAATGGTAAACTAGATTTCGAACATGTTTCGAGGTAGATTTTTTGGTGGATGTTTGGGAATAACATTGGTGTTGGATTATTATTATTTGAAAGTCGGGATCCAGTGAAATCTTCGTAAAAGCGAAATTTTTATGTTTCGGTGGAAATAGGTTTTTATGGTTCAGAGATTTTCGACGTGAATTAATGTTAGTGTATATGACTTTATAAGTTATGTATGATTTCGAGCTTCGCACTCCAAATGAAGAGAGACGAAAAAAATGTTAAGGGGGAATGGGAATGGTAGCCCAAGTCTCCAACCAGAAGTCTTCTCTCCGTGTTAATCTAATGGGAAAAAATTTCGAATCCAAAGAACTCCTGCTATATTGACTATTTTTACAAACGGAGTTTTTTATATGATAAATGTAGCTTTCTTACAGAGTTCTGTGATTCCACTTTTTGAAATTGGTTCCAATATTTCCTTGTAAAATTATTTATTGAAAATTAAAAATATATATATTTCAAAAAGTGGTATTATAAGGACGTTTAAGTCAGCTATATTTATCATATAAAAAAACCGTCGGTAAAAATATTCAATACACCCGGAGTTATTTGTGGCTTAGATTTTTTTTCCATTGGATTACGGATTTGGTACGGAGAGGGCACTGTAAAAAATTTCTGCAAAATTACAGCCCATTTTGTGGTTACTTCTTACATCACAGTGTTGTAATGTTTGTTTTAGAGCAAATCGATGTTTTCGCAACGTAAAGAGTCACACTAACAATTACCCCATTAGCGTTTAAAAAAGAATAGACGGGTGCAACCAATCATTGCCAATGAAGCAAACATTTTCGCCGATATTACACAATAAACTTAACATAAACATCGTATGTAAATTTACAGCACAGGGTGATTGATGGCAGCACTTTTATTATCACACCAGTGATGGTAAATGTTAGTTTTTTTGCAGTGCATCCAACAACAGCATTCCACCGGATAGGTGTTGCGCAAATTAAAACTATCACAACATAAAAATCATCATTGTCTGCTTTTTCGATTTACCGAACAGATACTACTGAATTACAACGGGAAACCTTCATTGAAACCCATTCTTATCAAAAACCAAACCGGTAACATCCGCTGTGAAAACAACTTCCACAACATGATCAGGCGGATAAATACGCTTTTAAATTCGAGACTTACAGGGCTGTTATGTAATGTAAAAAAAATACGATCAAAGATACTATTTCCTTCGATCTTTGGAAGCTGACGACCCATATTTAAACAGCAGGTAGCCGGCTTTAATGGTGTTATAAATTGGGTGAAATCGGAGTTTAATGCTCTTTATATCGAGAAGGGTTAAAAATAATGTTGCAGCTCTTTTCAAAACAATGTTTTAATACCTTTGGTACTTAGAAATTTAATATTCAATTCCATGACGTATACTTTCTGCCAAAAATTGAAATTTCATTTTCTCTGTTCATCCTAGTAATTACAAAACTGTATAAAAACGAATTTGATAATCCAATGAGTCCAATAAGATATGTATAATCCAATAAGATAATAACAATAAGCGGGACATTTAAGAGCCTTAGATCTGTTTTTTTTTAAACTTCACAGGCCAGCATGAGAGCTTTTGTAGACAAAAGTAAAGGAAAAAGTTTGTAAACAAAAAAGACTTTTGCCTTAAAAAAGGTTAATAAGTTAAAAACCTCGAAATTCCTTTTTCAAATTTCCCTCGTAAATGTGCAATTCACTATGTATATATCATTTTTTTATAAATTGACAACAAATTGTATATTGCATTCAGTCATGTGGTTTAGAAATAAAAATTAATTTACAATTTATATGACTTTTGTAACTTTGAAACTAATTAAATACTTAAAGAATGTAATTCTAAAACTTTAAAAAAATCCTTTTACCGGTCACTGATTTTTAGAATCGAATATGGTGTTCTTTTTTTTTGTATTGCAAAAAAAATCTCAAAAGAAAGTTTTCAAAAATGTTTTTATTCATTAAAATATTTACTTTCTATTGGAAAAAAACAACTGATGGATCTTGTTTTGACATCCTCATATAATACCATCATTAAAACTCGCTTTTTAAGGTCATCAAGCACCCGAGTGAAAACAGTGTAATCGAATGTTTTTTTCCCGCCGGATTTAAAGAGTTTCCGGTCCACTGCTTTACTTTTGGGCCTGGTACGTCCGTTCCCAATTAGAGGGATTTCAACAAATGAAGAGCTTAGTGGAAGAGCATTTTTTTAAAAAAAAATCATCTTTAAAATGGGTAATCATAAAAGTAAGACTTCTTCAAAAATAGTTAAACTGAATACACGTGTACATTCATTTTTGAAAGTGTAAAGTGTGTTAGACCAAAGTTACCCGCATTCATCGGCCAAAGTTTCCCAGTGACCAATAGTTAAATACAAGCATAAAAAGTATTCAACTTAGATTCTTAAAACATATGGTGCAATAGTCATCCCCATAAATAAAAGAACAGTATAGATGTTTTATTTAGCTATTTTCAATATTTTTTTAGGTGTTCCAGACAGAAGTTTGAAGAAATAGATTTTTATCATTAAATGCTTGTAAGAATACAAACGTCATTTGTATTGCCAAAATTAGAATGAGATTTTTTTTTATACGAAATGAAAAGCAATGTTTCCACCTTTCCAAAAATGTCAAACAAGTTAAGATGGGATCATTTTATGAAGAGAAATTAATTAAGAAACAAATCTTTTTCCGACGCTTGGAACAAAATTACTCTCCATGGCCAAAGATACGCGCTTTGACGGTACTAAATTTAAAGTTTATGAAAAAGTAGAAACTTCTTATGGTTAAAGAAGTCAGTAATATGTTCATGGATACAAAAATCTAAATTTTTTCAAAAATGTCACATAGCACGTTCTTTAACTAAGCTCTTCAAATATGACGATATTATTTGAATAGCTAAAAGTGAAAAGGAATAAGTCCACGGAAAGATTTCCGTAAACGCATCTTCTTTTATTAAATTGTTGGAGGAAGGAAGTTTTGAGGGAAAAATTTCTTAACCTTTCTTTACATTTATGGATTCATTTGAGTGAAGATCATCAAATACTGAAAGTGGAATGGAGGTGGTTTAACTTAGAAAATAGTGTAAGATATTATTTTTCATTGAATTTTTTTAAAAAGTGGATGTTAGAAATGTTTTTTGGGTTAGAAATGGGATTTTGGAATGTTAGAAATGGTTTTGTACGATTTTTTAGTAGTGTAACCGTTACCTACAGTCGGGAGTCGGGAAATATATAGATAACTGACATTTCCATCTGAATTTATTTCGATAAATAAATTAGCAATAAACAAATATGGTAACAATAGATTAACGATTTAATAAAGTTCTTAAATTATTATATTAACGATAGTTTACTTCGAGTTCCTATATCATAAACTAATTTTTATTAAAACTGTCCATTCAGAATAAATTGATATTTTAATTTACGAATTTTGTTTTATAATTTATTGAATTTAACTTTGTTATTTAATACGCACAAAACGTACTCTAACGTCTCAGTACATTTAAATTTCCAACTTGTACTTATAAATACGTAAATATAAACTAAGATAAAAATAAAATACCATACTGAGGAGATAATATTATATAATTCACAATTGCTATACCTTATAATATAGTTTTATTAATTTCAATTTACTTGTCATCCGATGTCAATTTTATAGTATATTATATTTTCATCTTCTATTAAATTAAACTTTTCTTAAAACCGATCATCTATTAAAAAGAAGTGGTTTCTGTTTTAAGATATGAATCAAAATTTAATCTAAGAAATTTGAAAATAAATTATTCATGATATTTATTTCCTGTAGCTACAAGTTTTGAGAAGTAACCTATATTTTAAAGCCCATTTTAAAAAACGTTATCGTTGCTTTTATTGCGAATCAATGGAAATTGGTAAGGTGGAATAATTAAATATAGTTTCTTATCAATTTCATAGAATACGGTGTTTTTAATAAATATAAAATAAAGTAAAATTAATGCAAGCAACTAATCAATTTTAAAAGAAGGTAATGTTTTACGCCTTTTTTTTCACGGGATTAGAAAAATTAACTTTGAAGCACTGGTGTGTACATTGTACAAGTTACTAATACGGGTGATTTAAAAAAAAATGTCAATTTTAGAATTATTAATAGCTGCTAAATTATTTAACTCATTTCAGCACACAAGTGGTATTACTCTATTCAATATTTGTCCTTACAGTTTTAATTTCTTCTGGAAAACTCTTGGTACCGATTTTTCCAAACCTGTTAGACAACAAACAAAAGTTCATTGTTCGAAAAAAAAAACTTCTTTATGAAACATGAAACTTTTCATCTCAAACTTTATATACACGTTCAATAGTCATTACTCTACATGAAAAATTACCTAAACGCTTGGCTCTAATTAGTCTTCCATATTAAAAGCAGACTCTATCTCTCTCTCTCCCTTCCCCCCTTTCCCCGAAAACTTAATTACCCTGCAGTAACCCAATCGGGAACGACGAATCGCGTGAAATTATCTCCCCCTAATTTACCACCATGAAACAGCAACCTGAACTCATCCAAAATAAAAAGAACTACACCGTAATTCTTTCATATAGGGCGACAACCCGATGATGATGCAACAGCTGGTGTTGATTCACCAACTGCATGCTTGGATGTGGATACTATATCCTAGATTGGAAATGTATGGAAAATTTTGATTGTAAAAATAGGGGCATTGGACAGCTGTTCTGAAAACAACATACATGGCTCGTTCTTAATCCCGTTGATAGTGAAACCACTAAATAATTAACATAAAAATCACCCCATTGACCATATGGCACGTCACACATAAAAAAACCTTCACGTTCTAACAATCAAAAGATAATTAATTGATCAACCGTAATCTAATGTGATAGATATTTAGTTAAAAAATGTATTTACTTTTATGGCGTTTAGTTCATAACAAATGAGTTGCACTATTTGATTTAAATTATTTTTGATTGAATTATTTAAAATAAAATAAATATAATTAATATATTAATTAATAAATAAAATAAAATAAAATAAAAAATAAAATAAAATAAAAATAAAATAAAATAAAATAAATAATAAAATAAAATAAAATAAAATAAAATAAAATAAAATAAAATAAAATAAAATAAAATAAATAAATAAAATAAAATAAAATAAAAAATAAAATAAAATAAAAAATAAAATAAATAATAAAATAAAATAAAATAAATAAATAAAATAAAAATATTTCTCTATATTGAAAGTACTAGTAGATGTATTTATTTTCTGTATCAATTTAAATATTACTATGGGAGAGGTGCGGGAATATTTGGTCATGCATAATTAAAGTCTATTTCATTTAGGTAATGGGACCAATTACTGTTGGTGCTGTATCTTCAACTCATATCAAAACACTCCAGGGAAGGAGTTGAATAGACGCGTAAAAACAATGCTAAACATCGCGTTTCTACAGAAGCATTTAAAAATGACGTTTTATCACTGACAGTAACTAGATCTGTGGGAAGATTTGGACAGGTTTTAAATAGATATTTTGAGTGAAACATTTACTTAAGTAATACTTAGGGTGTACGGGTATGATTTAACATTCTGTTTACGTTGTAAGCACGTCATATCAGTATTTCTATCAAAGATAATTTTTTAACAATGTATATTACACATTAATGAACACTTGAATTTGTCTCATTCTCCTTTTTTTTGTTTGAAAGACCATTTTCGAAATGAGTGACAGTTTAGTTCTAATAATTTACACGAAAATCTTGAAAATAATAAAAGTTCTGTATTATTGATACAAAGGGTTAGTCCAAGCTTTAAGTGTGACGATTTTAGCTTCCACACTACGTTTGTAACGTAAAAAGTGGAAGGTTTTATAATCGTTCAGTCCGTCTGTCCGTCACCCACTTTCACAGAAAGAACCACAAGTCCCACAGACAAGTGGAATACGTCATTTTGAATCAAAAAGTCAGATTAGGCTACATTCCAAATTTCATTAAAAAAATTAAATTAGAAGTTTATTTAAAATTTAAATAACTAAATTTTTTTTATCTACATTAAAATAACATGCAAATTCTATTTTTATTCATATTTTCAATATTGCCATCCACAAGTCCCACAGATAAGTAGGATACGTCATTTTGAAGCAAAAAATCAGATTAGGCTACATTCCAAATTTCATTAAAAAAATTTAAATTAGAAGTTTATTTAAAATTTAAATAACTAAAATTTTAATCTACATTGAAATAACATGCAAATTCCATTTTTATTCAATATATGCCATTTCCTTAAACGTACGAGAAACTTTATTTAAAATAAAAATAAACACTTTTGAAAGAATATTTTTTTATGTGATATAATTCAGTTTGGATTGTTGTAATATCATAATAGAGTTCTTTTGATGGTTTATTATATATGTATGAAGAATGATGCATAGAGAATTCTAACTTGGCATAAAAAATATGCAAAATTTTATTTTTAAAGCATCAATTGCACTAATTATATATACATTTTTTCGAACTGTAAATTAATTTAACAAACGATAAATGACTGAATTTTCGAAAGAAATGTAAATGGTAAATTGTGACGACATAAAGATATTTATTAAAAAAGATTACATTATTATTCTTCGAACTTCAAACAAATTAAGCAAACGATAAAGTCTAATTATTAAATCTGAGAAAGAAGATTAATGAAAAAAATTAATTTTATCGTTTAAATGTTTAATTACAACTAACTAAAGGCTCTGTTTGCCGAATTTCTTTCTGAGGTGTATAAATAGTTTGTCTCCTGTTGGAGCACAAATGTTGTGTGGAAGCGGTTTAAGTGACAGATTCTGTAACCAACCTACTTGTTTTTTCTTGGCTGAAATGAATTATTATTAGGGTTGCATCGAGAAACTATAAAATCGTCTGCTTATACATATTTATCCTATATCAAGTTTATAAAATGGAGGTAGCCCATTCGGTTTGAGAACTGATTCTTGGGATTTGAAGATTTTTTTTTATCGTTAAAACGTTTATCTTATTTCTGTATCAAAACTTAACCTTAATAATACGATTTTACTTTCTTAAATTGTTCTTGGTTTATGCATCAAACAATCACTGTGTTTGTTTGAAATATCTTAATTTCATAAAGAATAGAAATTTACTTAAAACAGACCTAATTTTATAATAGAAAACTTTGTTTTTAAAAGCATCTTGATGCAAAATAGAAATAACCAAATTTTGAAGATGCATAAAAGTAGATAAATTTTACATTATGTTAATAGAATTTTTAAAACAATGCTTTGCTAGAGTTTAGTGAATATAAAAAGTAGCCAGTCAAAGAATGATTATCAGACCCTTTTGCTAGAAATTTGTTTACACAGATACTTAGGTTAGTTTTTTTTTATGAAACGTCAATTTAAATTTTTCTCTTCTTGCATTTTAAATGTCAGAATTTAATTGAAAATAACAAATAACATTTGATCAGATAAATACATCCCAATTCATTTTCACTTTCTCTTAAAAGCATCAATTTTACCTACCAGACAAATTATATATAGAACAGTTTATCAATTGGTTACCTAGTTAACGATCGAAAATGAAAGGGGAAAAAAAGTGAAAACCCACAAACAATTTGTTAAGAACTAGATTAAGTTCCAAACCTAAAAAAACACAACCCAATCACGCACGAAATCAAGAACACACGCTTACTTTTCGTTCAACTTCACCCACTTTTCTCTGCATTTCTAAAATTAAACTATCAGCAAACAAACACTTCAACTTCTAAGGTACTTAACACACTAAATCAGCTTCCATCACCCACAAAAACAATTATCCAAATCCCCTTAAACACATTTCATTGGGAGGTCACTATACCTAGAGACGCTTATTTATATGCACTTGCCTTAGTATAACGAAGGCCAATGTCCTAAAAAATAATTAGGAAATTTTCCCCAGACCCTATCCATAAAAGGAGAAGAGGTAGAAGCTGAAGGGTTCGGGGAAACCCTCCTATCAATTTCTTTGGACATGGGTCCTTTTCTTAACTAAGGTAGGGATATTATTATTCTTTGGAAGCCTCCCTTACCTGTAACTGTCACTGGGGAATGAAAATAAATAGCCCCGAAGAAGAAAAGAAGAACTACTGATTGTTTAGGATAGGCGAGGCCTTCATTATCGCTTATTAGACAGGCGAAAGTCCAGTAACCTTATACTGGTTTTTAACCTGGGACTTTCTTTTTAACCTACTTAAAATGGAGATCTTTCTATGAAAGGGGTTATTTTTGTTTATTGGGAAATATTGATGTTAAATAAAATATTTTTTTTTTTACAAAGCTTGTGTACGTTAACAGACGCAGTATTTTCTTTAACCCTTTCTTGCATTTCATTTAAGTCTCAAAGCCGCCAAGATTTCTTACGATACATACATGAACGTGTGCGTTTATCCGTAATTGAGTACCTTAAGGGGGAATGGGCGCGCTAGACCGGGGGTCTCCAAAGTAAAGTGCATCACTGTTAATCCTATGGAGAAAATAATATTTTCTCTGCCACATTTCTGCCGCTGTATTGAATATTTTTACAAGTGGATTTTTTTATGTGAGATATGTAGCTGACTCATACGTCCCGACCTTCCCACTTTCTGAAATTGATTCGAATATTTTTTTAATTTTCAATAAATAATTTTACACAAAATATTCGAAGCAATTTCAAAAAGTGGGAAGGACCGTTTAAAAAAAACCGTTAGTAAAAATATTCAATACAGCCGGAGAAATGTGGCAGAGAAAAAAGTTTTTTCCCGTTGGATTAACACTGAGAAACTTGAGTTTGGAGACCCGTGGTCCAGCGCGCCCATTCCCCCTTAATACTAAAACCTGATAAAATACAAGTATGTGTACCGAATGATCTGGCTGAAATTGATTATTAAAAAAATACAAATAACCTTACGAATATCTTTCTTTCCATACGATTTGTTAGTTTTAGATTAAAACGTCTTTTTAAAACAAGGCTAATATAAACAAGTTTTGAAAAGTAATATTTTAAAATAGTATTATCTTATTTTATGATATCAGATTTCCAAAGCCTTGTTAAAATTTATTTAAATCAACAAATTACTTTTATTCTTTGAGTTTAAGACATATGACAAACAATTACTAACTATTTAGCTGAATAGTTTAGTTTTATAAAGAACAACAAATAAGGAGAGCTTATCTTTAAAAAGAGCCAGTGTTTATGTAAGGAGAAATTTTGCTAAGATTGTTTGGGACATTTTTCATTTTTCGAATAATCGTTCTGTCCTAATTTCACGAGAGGAATAATCGTTGTTAATGACATTTTAACTAATCTTAAACAAATAGGGTATTTGAACTTCTCGTTAGGAGGTACTTCAAGTATAATTATTTATAATCTCGTCAACTATTATAGGTTTTAGTATTTTAAATCGGCACACACACAATTTTTTAAATATTCACTTACCAGTTTAATGTTATTATTAGAGACAATACATTGTGTGTGTGGACCCATTTAAAACTCGTAGATCAATATTTAAGGTTTGCTTTGTAGTAAAATATTTCCATAAGTTTAATTATTCATTATTTAGTATAATTTCTTATTGGTTACATTTATAGATTTAGAAAAAAACTCCACATTATTTTCTGAGATGCGACGTAGTACTTGCCCCACGGCAGAATAGTCCAGTTACCCATAATATATGTTTGTTGTCTCGATCATTATAGTGGCTACTAGAAACAATTAAAAAATTAAAATTTAACTTGTTTTCATTTGCTATTTATTGTTTTATATCTTACTTATAATATAAAATGTATGTTATGTAATGTCCTTTATTTTAATAAAAAATTATATGACTTAGGTACAACGCTATGTTGCCCCTCGGAATAGGATAAAGATGTGCTTCAATCAACTTATTTACTGAACAATATTGCGTTCGATATACACGTATAAATTAACACTATACAGTCCCTGGACAAATTATTAGACGCACTGCAAGATTTCATGTATCAATCAATGATGAACAAAATACCTTTAGAAGGACATTTGTGTTCCTAAACTTAAGCTATTGAATAGAAAATACTATCTGCTATACTTAACACATATATCGACATCTTTTTTAATGATATGGCATTCTTTGGTATGCTTTCATCATTACTTAAAAAAATACAGTGCGTCTAACAATTTGTCCAGGGACTGTAAGTGTTTAAAAAATGAATAATCTTGTAAATTTAAAAAGAGAAAAAATGACTGCAACTAGACTGCAAGAATCAAAAAACATTTCCAGATAACAATCCCACCTTTATTTTAACTTAAAATTACATTTATGCAATGAAATTTAAACACTCCCCAAAACAGTTGAATTATTATTTTATTTAGTGAAACCACATCAATACCATCTCATACTGATGTCTATTATTTCTTTATAGTTAGAAGTCCGATTGGATCCCGTTTGTAGCGGCTGCAGTAACCCACAGTCTACCAAAAGGATCCTCAAGGTGGAGATGAGTTACCTAGGCTTATATACTACTACTTTCGATGTTATTCAGAATACTGGTAGGAACGCAGAGGTAAATCTGCGCCCTCTATCGAGTGGATGATTGTTTGAGGTTGCGTGAGTGTGGTAACCGCCACACCACTCCCCTCCTAGAAACGAGGTTAGTAACCGTGCGCAGGCTGCTTCGCTGTGCGTTGTGCTGCGTTGAGTTGTGTACCAGCGTTTGCCGTTGAGTTGCGGGGAGCGTTGAGTTGCGTGCAGCGTTGAGTGCATTAGCAGCGAGTAGCTAACCATGGTTGAGCGCATCGTAGCAGGAGCGTCGTTGGAGTGGGTGACGATCACGTCCGGGTCACCACTGTAGCGGCCACAGTAACCCACAGTCTACCAAAAGGATCCTGAAGGTGGATATGAGTTACCTAGGCTTATATACTACTACTTTCGATGTTATTCAGAATACTGGTAGGAACGCAGAGGTAAATCTGCGCCCTCTATCGAGTGGATGATTGATTGATGTTGCGTGCGTGTGGTAACCACTGATCTCAGTGGTGGTAACCGCCACACGTTCTTTCGAGGAGTTTGAAGGCTTCAAAGTAGACCACTTTGAAAATGAATAATGTGCAGAGCTAAAATAATTATTTATCTCCCTTTCCAGTCATGGGACATTGTAGCAAAAATCTTACAATCCTCTACATCATATCCCATGATTAATTCCCGAACTACCTTACACATCAAGTCTGTAACATACCTGACTAAAGATGGAGAAGGAAACAGACATGAGTCATCTACTGTGATAAGAAAGGTTTAATAGGCATTTTCCTTTAATGCATAAATATTCTTTCATTTATTTACATTCGTAAACAAAATTAAACCGAGTTGATTACATCTTATCAATTGATTACTTTCAAATCTCAATCTTGGATAATAAACTCACGTTCTCTTTCGTACTTGTATATTTAAATTTTACTCGCTTTGAAATTTCTTTCTAATGGAAATGTTTCAGGTCTTGGGTCTGGGTGGCAGCAGAAATGCTGAATGAAAATAAATTTTTTCTTGCGCCTCGATTGGTGAACCAACATCACTTGGAAACAGAGCACCAATCCGAGAACCGACCGAAGGAAGAGCACGAATGTAAACTGGAAGGAGTACGTCAAATGAAAACAAGCCTATCAACAATTTCCATAAATACTATGCTTACACAACAATGCGCAAGGTTATTTCCATGGAGAAATTGGCTCATTTTTTGCCTACTTCCTCCTTTTTGGTAGGAATTTCGAAAAAAAGCGCTTCTTAAATGATGCCTTCAATACAAGATGAATAAGCTCCTAAAATGTGGTATTTGTACCTCCAATAGTTATGGCCTGGCGTTGATACGTGAATGAGTCAGTCAGTTAGGAATTCTTCCTTTATGGATATAAATTTATGTACACACGAGGGCTATTGGCTACGGGCATCTTCATTTAGAGACACAGTCAAATGACGAGCCGAAACATGAGTAGACACCCAATGCAGCTTTTAAGGGCGAAATCGTACGCAGCGTCGGGACTTTGAAAAATATTTAACGTGCACTCCCACCACTCGGGGTATTATTCGGGACACGGGACATTTTTGGCTGCATGGGTCGTTTATAGGTCCGCGGTTATTTTGACGATGCCCGGACCCGAATCTGGGACCTATCGCATGCAAGGCGAACGCCTTTACGACTGGGCTCCCCAGCCCTGTTGAGTGGTCGAATATAGAGTGGAATGTTTACCACATTTTGGGCATTTTCGGGTGTAAGAGGGCAAATATAACTACCCATTATATCATAGCTATTCTGACAATTTTAACACCGCCTATGGGAAAGCCCTCTAACTCTTAGAAGGGCCTGGATACAATTGGACTTCTCCTTTTAAAAAAATTAATGCTGATATTACAATGGGAGGAAATTATAATATACTGATGGAGTGCTGACCAATGAAGAGGGGACCAATTGGTATAAAATAAAAGTTCATATAAAAAAAACAATAACCGTTAGTAAGGGTAAGGGTACACCCGTGCAACGCCGGGTTTATAAAGCTAGTTATACATAATTCAATTAGTTATCTGAGGGTCAAATCCTAGTATTCATTTCGGCGACATTTGGAGACAATTTCAGAGGACGATTAAGTTTGCAATTTTTTCAAGAGTTTTTCGCTTTTTGTTATTAATGAATATTTCTAAAATTCTGTAGATATTACAAATTTTTTATACTCATACTTATCTATAATAATAAAAGAAAGAGTCTGTCTGTCTGTGTGTCTGTTATCGGATCGTAAAAGACCTACTTATACTGCCCTCAGAAATTCGAAATTTTTAAGATAGATTCCCTTTAATATTAACGTGTGCACCTGAGGCTTAGTTTTTTCATATTTGTTCAATTTTTAGAGAAAATTCGAATTTTCTGAAAAAAATACACCACTTTCGCTCAAATCCGATTATTTTTTCTCTTTCCTGATGCCATCGGCTGAAAAAATTAAATAAAACTTTTAATGAAAGCATTTAAAATTCAAAATTTTTATTTTATTATTTTGCCATTACTTTCAGAAACTAAATTCATTATTTGAAAAATAATTGACATGTTTCAAGTGACGTAATTCCGCCAGTCTTCATTCCCGGATTTTATTGTGGGTTTATTTGATGATTTTTTCATTGAATTTTCTGTTGACTGCATGTATGCATATTTAAGCAATAAATGTACAGTTAAGCCATTACTGAACTATGATGGTTAATAAAGGCCATCACACTAGAGCTATTAGTCTTTTATGTCTTTATTTTTTCGCCAAATACGTTGCCAATCTCGCCAACTTATTAACTAAAATTCGCCAAATAGGCAATTTCTTTTATAAATAATTTATAAGGTGGTCGGTTGTTCGAAGGTCATTGTGTTAGAGCTGTATAATGGGTGTGTTTGTAGCTATATCTATTTTCTCGCCAAATTATTTCCCAACACGCGCCAAATGAGCTAAAAGGTTTTATGTATTTATGAGGGAATTGTGATGACATTTATGAGTGCATTTTATAGCTTATTTTTCATTTTGGAATTTTAAGGCAATGAAACGGGATTTTATACTTTATAACGAGCGGGAACAATAACATAAGTTTATGATCCTATAACAGGTTATATGGTAAACATATTTGGAACGATTTGATATTTTTTTAATCCGTGCGAAGAACGGGTATAAATTTGCTAGTCTATAATAATAAAAGAAAGAGTCTGTCTGTCTGTGTGTGTGTCTGTTATCGGATCGTAAAAGACCTACTTATACTGCCCACAGGAATTCGAAATTTTAAAGATAGATTCCCTTTAATACTAACGTGTGCACCTGAGGCTTAGTTTTTTCATATTTGTTCCATTTTTAGAGAAAATTCGAATTTTCTGAAAAAAATACACCACTTTCGCTCAAATCCGATCATTTTTTCTCTTTCCTGATGCCATCGACTGAAAAAATTAAATAAAACTTTTAACGAAAACATTTAAAATTCAAAATGTTTATTTTATACTTTTGCCATTACTTTCAGAAACTAAATTCATTATTTGAAAAATAATTGACATGTTTCAAGTGACGTAATTCCGCCAGTCTTCATTCCCGGATTTCATTGTGGGTTTATTTGATGTTTTTTTTCATTGATTTTTCTGTTGACTGCATGTATGCATATTTAAGCAATAAATGTATAGTTAAGCTATTACTGAACTATGATGGTTAATAAAGGCCATCGCACTAGAGCTATTAGTGTTTTATCTCTTTATTTTTTTGCCAAATACGTTGCCAAACTCGCCAAATTATTAACTAAAATTCGCCAAATAGGCAATTTCTTTTATAAATAATTTATAAGCTGGTCGGTTGTTCGAAAGTCATTGTGTTAGAGCTGTATAATGGGTGTGGGTAGCTAGATCTATTTTCTCGCCAAATTATTTCACAAAACGCGCCAAATGAGCTAAAAGGTTTTATGTATTTATGAGGGAATTGTGATGACATTTATGAGTGCATTTTATAGCGTATTTTTATTTTGGAGTTTTAAGGCAATGAAACGGGATTTTATAATTTATAACGAGCGGAAACAATAATAAGTTGATGATCCTATAACAGGTTATATGGTACACATATTTGGAATCTATTTGATATTTTTTATTCCGTGCGAAGAACGGGTATAAATTTGCTTGTTAAGAATAAGAAGCTCGAGTCATTTAGTCGTTGGCGACATTTTAATGTCGAGTTTAGAAAATGTTGCCAAAGACTAGCTTCTTATTCTTAAATAAGTATCTGCAAACGGATACTAGGTTGATACTAATTCACCGAAGCAGGTACTAGGATTATACCAATCTAAAAAATATTAAACCAATGTCACATTTGAAAAGAATTAAGAATGTCCTAGTAATCGACTCTAACGTCCCTGAACACTTTAAACTATCGCCAAAAGTACTAAAATCACAAAACGCCGAAGTAAATAATAATTTGTTGCTCTTGAAAAACGTCATTTTCGTGTCACAACAGTTAATTTTAATTTTTGCAATCTAACAGACTTCATTTTGAGAACCAACTAAAGATAGCAAATTTAATAGGTTTAAAAAAGATTCAGGGATAAGTTACAACTACTAAATACTGATTAACTATAAAGAGTAATTGACAATTTTTAAGTCAAAATTTATGCTACGTCAGCAATACAATATACAAATTATACCATATATTAAACGAGTATTTTCTGTAGATAGATTTTGTACAATAGTTGCATCAATAGTATTGAGAGTAATCACCACTCTATTCTTTGAAAGTTCAATTACCACTTTTAATGGGTCGTCTATACCTACAAATCATTACAAGATTTCCCACACCGTCTGCCCGGCAACGATGGTGAAAAAAATCCCACAAGCTATAGATAACGATTTATCATTTATGGAGTTACATAAAGTGGCCACCTAAACTTCCAGTATGGCGAGGAAATGTGCATAGTATCAAGCTATAGTGGCGCAACATCCATAACTTAAGTTGTACAATACTATGAAACCAACATTTTTACAGAAGAAAATAAAAATCTTTAAAACATCTCGTTTCTTGTCCATGCAATCCTAAATACCGTGGTAAAAATTAATATGGTTGTTCAAATGGGGCTTTTTAATTGGTTTTAAGTTCCAAATCCATCTTATATTATGCACAGCGTATATAAACATGGACACATTTTTGTTACATAATAGTTTAGGCGAAAAAAGCGCGACTATAACTTTAAATATCAATATGGTTAACCGTCCTAATTTAAAATTAATTGTCGAATTATCATTCGAATTCCAGTAATTTATTCTCTAATTAACGGAAACATAATAAAAATTATTCAAACGCTTTTAAGATGAAATACGTTAACATGCAATAAACTTGTTGCTTATACTAAAAGTTTTAAAGTTATGATTAGGAAAATCTGGAGAAATTCCATGACAATTTGAAGTTATGTCCAAACTTGGAAACTTTAGGTAGGAATAACGAATGTTTGCATTTTCCTATGGTTCACACTAAAGAGAGTTTACATTATCTATGGAAATTGTAATTTCATTAATTTCTCTTACAAATAAGTGTCATGGAGGGATTTCGACTACCTTTTTATTATTTGTTAGTTGCTAATATTTTTCCAATATGTTCTTTCACTTTCATCAACACAAAGTGCCATTTGAGCATGCCTAGTATTTTTGGAGAAATTGCTAATTTGAAGAATTTCCCCTTTTTTCAATCAGTTTCTCTTTCTTATTTTTGAAATTTCGGATGCAATTGCCTTGTTTCAGGAGACTTAATTCCTTCCAACTTTCATTCCTGAACTTCCTTCGATCGGCGCTTCGATTGGTTCTCGTTCCCACGCGACATTGATTCATCAATAGAGCACAACCAAAAGAATTTGTTTTCATTCAGCATTTATGTTGTTACGCAAGACCTGAAAAATGCCCTTTGAAGAATACTAGAATAATTAAAGATAATTAACAAAGAGAAATTACCATTTCATATAAAAACATTCTAGTTATTCTTAAAATCAGACTCTTCATCAAAAATTCCAACTTCTTTTTGTAAATTTGGACTCAGTGTCTCTCTACAAATTGTTCATTTTGGAAAAATTAAAGGTAATTAATAAAGAGGAATTAACAATATTTATAAAATAATATATTAGGCATGGTCAAAATCAGGTTTTCATCAAAAACTTCAACTTCTTGTAAATTTGGGCTCAGTATCTCTCTGTAAATAATTCATTTTGGAGTTGCGTCCCTCTTGCTTTGAGGAGGAGGAATTACCTCGTCACCGGTGGCATCAGTCTCGCCAAAAAGCAGGTGCTTCGAAACCTGTAAATTGGGTCTTTTCTTTCTTCGATAATGGGCCGCCATTAACCTTGGGAATATTCCATTTCCTGTCGAGAACGACTCTGTCTAATGCCAACTGATGCTATCTTTTCTTGACTCAGTTTGAGGAGAATATAGTTAATATTTTCTTTTTTTTTAAGCAAAAATAAAATGATTTTGTTCCCACCTGTTTCTCCAAAGAGTGAAAGAAATCAATAATTAGTATGGAGAATAAAAATTCCTTTGTTTAATAGGTGATTTTTGCATTTTTAGTTACTAACATAAGATTTTTATAATAAGTAATGTAGAGTTTCTACATAGACTCTTTTTTAATTTAGCCTTTTTTTCTAAAGGTAACAGGATTGAAAAATGATATTTAAATGAAATAGAATTAACCAAATATAATACATAAAATTATATAGTAACGAAATATTTCAGAAATACAAAATCATTTAATTTTCTCTATTTCATTCAATATCTAATTCGATATTATTTTTCAACAAAAAAAAACTGGCCGCGCGCGCTCGTTCAATTTAAAAACTTAATCAAATGCTTCAAGAGACAAAAAGCATAAAGTAATAAGCACTGAATTTAGGATACCTCCTAAGTAGAAGTGTGACCAAACCAAATACCTCAAGGCCTGTTCGTACAGATTCAGATTACCCATTTATGTTTTTATTAAAAACGGGTTTAGCGTTTATTATGAGAATCCTTTAGTGAAACTCCATTAGGTTAACATAAAATTTATTTCTTTACAAACTATGAGCTTTCTCCACACATACACGTAAGCAACATATCTTTCCTTCACATATATTTATTTTCTTTGATTAACTGTTCGATAACTATTAAAATTATTCTCATTTATTATTTTCAACTATTTCCTTTCTTAACATGTCTGTGGGACAGTGTGCGAAGTCCAGTGCAAAAACACCTTTCGAAGTCCCCTAAGGATGTCCTTGACAAAAATCGCCAAAACAATCTCCAATTGGCGTTAAAAACTCCATTTATCTTACTAATCAAGTGATAGGAGACATTTTCCCTCCCAAAAAATGGCATTTTCGAGTTTTTTTACCCTCTGCTGAGACTGTGTCCAAAAGAATGGTTTTCAACCCCAAATGATGGCCCCTTAATTTCGATCGGCTTCGACATAAATCGGTTTCGGAGACTTAATGGACCTAAAGATGACGATAAAATGGAGATGGTAGCCAAAGTTAATGTTCTTTATTTCTTTTGGTGTGTGCGTGTATTTGTGTGAAAGTTCCCATGGCTCGTGGGATAGTATAACTTGCGTTTGTATTTGAATTGGTTCTTTGAAATGAGGACTTTGGGCTAGAAATATCCATTAACGAATTATATATGAATATAAAACCATAATAATTTTTAGTGGTTTATATGGCCATACCCTTTCAAACTAATAAGTCCTTTTAAATTCCATTTATGAAGCATCCATCGTTTTTAAAGACTTCTACCGACATTAAAATTAATTTAAAGGAAATTTGTCCTCTAATATCTTCTTATAAATGTTCAACGTGTTAAAATCTGTCCAAACCTATAAGGGTTGGGGTATATGCTTTTCTATAATACATTTAAAAACTAGGGGTGTGTAGTACCTTACGACTTTCAATTTCCACTATCAAAATAAATACATTTAAAGGTAATTATATACCTCAAAAGGTAATTTCAATAACTTTAAATCCTAAAGAGTTTCATGGCAGCAACCTTTTGCACATTTCCCCAAAAAACTTATTATAACATCCGGCAGCTACTGGGAACTCGTGTACCAAATTTGAAGTCTGTAGTTGTTTTAATTTTTTAGAACTGTATTTTTTAGCTATTATTAAAAAAAGTTCAATGGCAGCTACCCTTTGAGTATGCGCGATTTTTTTCGAAAACCTTATTATGGGGTCCGACAGACATCGAAAAAAAATCAATTACTCTAAATATTCCTTTTAAATCAACCTTCTGCAGTAAAATTGTTATAACATATATGTCACACAGTTTGTCAAAATATCATAAAATTTGGTTTGTTTTAAATTTTAAAAAATATATTATAAGCAATATTTAATCGCAAGAACTAATTGTCACTTTTTTTTTAATGTTTATATATCCTATAATATTTTAGATAAATTAAAGTTCTTAGCAAAAATTTAGCTTTTGGTTTGGTTAATACTTCTTTAAGGGAACAAGGGGACATATCGAAGCTTCAAAATATCAAATTTTCATTCTAACTTTCCCTAAAATGAATATTTACGAAATTTTTCATATAATACGCACCTGAATATGGTGTTGGAGTTCGCAAATTTGATAGTTAATTTTAATATAACTTTGTTTCCAGCTTCATACGTCATTATTTTAAAACACCGATTTTTAGCTTTTAGGTACACTTTCCAGCACAACTATTGCGTGTATCTAAAAATAATTTTTATAGAAATAAAAAAAGTCTGTTCAACGCAATGAACATTAAGTTTGACGATAAAACATTCATAATTTAAGTTATTAACATAAATAGAAATTTTGCGCATTTCTTAAATTAGAAAAATTGTCTTATTTTTACTCACTTAATATTTTTTTGGAATATTTTTGGTTCACTGTGTTAAATAGACATAAATACGACATCACAGAAAATTTCAACCCTTCTAGTAAAATAGAAAAAGTAAAAAGTGTACCTTAAGGCTGAAAATTGGTGTTTTGGAATAATGACATTTAAAGATGGCAACAAAAGTTATATTGAAATTAACTACCAAATTTGCAAACTCCAGCCCCATATTCAAATGTGCATCATAGAAGTTTTTTCATAAAGGCACGATTCAGTAACTAAAGTGGAAATGAAAATTTGAGATTTTGAGTGGTCGTTTTGTTCCCTGTTATCTTAAAATTACTATAATCTTCTTATAGATTTTTAAGATCACACTGCCCCAAAACCTTTTTGATTCTTAGCTCCATTCTTCGTACCACCTAACTAACTATATTAGAGACAGTATTTATCATGTACCGTAATGCGTGTTACAAGTTGCCTTAAGCATCGTTGCATATTTTTTAGTATTTGAATTTTTTTTTAAATGCCACAATTTCCCCAAGTGTACGATCACTTATTCACTTTTGACTGCCACTGACAACCATCAGTACAATGTTAATGGCATTTTTAAATCATGCGTATGTGGGAGGGGTGACCTTGCATATAAAAACACTTAAAAATGTTTCGTTTTGAGGAAAACACTAAATGGTCACTAGGAAAACATAAACGTCCCATACATCCGGAAGCTCACGAAACAATTCACATGCGGCCATCACGCCAGGCCATCACACGGCACAACCGTAAACAATCCAAACTTAAATCTTTTTAACTCCCACACCTCCCTTGTTTAAAGCGGCGAGAAATGAAACACATCCATTTCACATTTCACAACACCTTTCCCCAACTGCTGTTTCGTGCAGTGGCCGTTTCAGAACATAAAAGCAGACGTCGCCATTTCGTTCGAAATTAAAAACTACCAACGTCTTCCCTCCTTTTACTATTGTTTCTACTAAAAACACTTCAGCTGCCTACCTGGATTGAGGATGGGATGGGAAACAAAATAATGAAAGTTAGTTTTCACCTGTGATTTAAACAAACTCGATTACTTATTAAGAAATCGATGCGAAATTGCGTGTTTTCTTTTTGATACACACTGTTAAAAATTATGCACTTTTTTTTCACCCAAATATGGTTCCTAGTAGCTGCAACGGCTGTGTGGTGAAACGTTAAACCATATTTTTGGTATTCTGTTGAACCATTTCTCAGATTTTTGTTTCCAAATCCAGAAAAATGGTTCAACCAAACACCGAAAAAAAGGTGAAACATTTCACCACACAGCCGTTGCAGCTACTAGGAACTAATATCATGATGAAACCAAGCACAAAATTTTTAACAGTGCATGAGGCTTTTATAGATATAGTTGTGCTAAAAAGTAAACATACACAATCTATACAATGTAAAGGTAGGCATACACAGAGGGAGAGGACCAGGGACAGGACTTGTGAACTTTCGCCAAACATCGCCACTCTTAACCTTAGACGTTACCGAAAGCATTTTCTCTCATCACTGATTGGTTTGACATAATTTAATCACTGGGGAATGGGAAAACGAAACTGCATTAATCAATCACTGGTGGTCACACAAAACCAATCACTACCCAATCGAATGAAACTGCTTTCGGTAACGTCTTGGAGGAAGAGTGGCCATGTTTGGCGAAGGTTCACATGTCCTGTACCTCCATACAAATCTAGCTTAAGGAGATACAGTTCTTTAAAAATAATATTTTACTTAATTTACGTATAAAGGTTTTTAAGATTTGTAGAAACTTGAATTTCTCTTCATATTTGAGTTTAGAAGTTTAGTCGAGAATATGTAGTATATCAAGATGAACGTAGTAACCAAGCACAGGTTGCTTTACTTTTTATTTCAACCCGCTACAATTTGTACCCATTAATCTTAGCAAATATGTATGATGGAGTTCAATCCCTTATCAGAGAAGAAAAAAATATAACAATTAAGAAAAATATTAAAGAAGTTTTCTCCAAATAAAAAATGTTCTGTACAAAGAACTCGAAGAATAGTTAGGGGCAATTTGTTGCAAAGTTTCCTCATCTTCGCTTCCCTCCTCACGCTTTGTTGCAGATTCATTGTTGCTGTTAAACGCTGTTGCGCACGGCAGCGTGATGGAAATGTTATTTATTTTTGAACCCCGTCACGTCTAATGTTAAGACAACAGACAATGATGTTTTTCTGAAAAAATAAAGGAGTATTTAAATGTAATGACAGAATAGCAAGATGACCCAAGGATTTTATATGTCGTGTTTTGGATTTGTAGATATATTTTTCTAAAAATGTTTGATTGCATTTAAATTTAGAAAACATGAAGTGATTAGCTTTTGATAAAAAATAGTTGCTTGATTAAATTGTCTGGTTTATAATGTCTATATAATGTAAATATTATCAAAGTGGGGAATTGTTTTGATTAAACTAAGACAAAAATATGCCCGTTTTAGTTCACATGAACGTGATTACACGTTTTGATAAATATAAATAAATCGCAAAAATTGGCTTGCTTTAGGTGACGTAATTCGTTCCAGATTTCATTCCTACATTTCCTTCAATCGGTGTTCGCATTGGTGATCTGTTCTCTCGCAACATTGATTCAACATTTGGGGCAGAATATATTTTCATTCAACATTTCTGTTGCCACTCAAAGTATGAAACATGGCCATTCTTCTTATTATTTTAATAAAATGATTGCAATCCTTTTTTAAATATTCTTATGTGCGGATGCTTATAAGAAGTTTCTTATTTTACAAATTACAAACAAGTAGTTTGCAAAACATTTTATTTGTGTTTAACATTATAAATCCTAATTATTACTTCACCCAAAATTTTTAACTGAGTAGTATTAAACTTTACTTTTTTAACATTAAACTTAATCTGGACAATGCTTCGCTCTTAAATTCTTACTATTTTATTTTAACACTCTACTTACACATTAATTAAATATTTTAAATTAATATTAAACATAATTAAAATTGAATAAGCATATTAAAATTTGCATCTTTGAATAGAATTATGAAAGGTGAATTCTATAATCAAAAATAGAATTGATCACCCTTGAATAAAATTTAAAACGCAAAGAAGTACAGTAGTAGAAATTTTCATTTAAAAAAAATGTCAATCTTTCAACAGCATTTAACAAGCAACATATTTTCATCCAACAAGCTAAAGACCAAAGATCTTTACATCTTGTCGAAGCACTATCACGCATAACCGACAATATATCAGCATTTAATTTTGATTTACGTTGACGTAAATCTCCAATTAGGTATGGGTGTTGCCCCATACCCAAAGTTCTTATCAATTCAGTTGATAAATTAATTAACCTCAGGATTTGTTTATAGCAATGACAAATGTCAAATATAATAAGCTGTTCTTTGTAGAGAGGAATTAGTCATTGTGTTTCTGTAGCTTATCTTTTATTGAGTAGCTTCAAAATGAATTATGTTGACGATGAAAACTTATTTTAGTGATAGATGGTATGTTTTATTAATTGAAATTGGTAAGAGTCAATAACTTTAGTAAAAAAATATTCGAACGTATATATTAAGTTAAATTAAATGAAAGAAATGAATGGTCGGGTCTAATCTCACCAGGGGGTGGGGGTCCGACATATAGTCAAAATCGCATCACCTGATATATGGACGCTCCCTAAGCACGGAAAAGCACATGAGCTTAATATGTAAGATCGGAATTTGAACATTATTTCCTTTATTTATTTAAAACATTTAATTGATTTTTTTAGGCTTTATCAGATTTATTCAGACACTCATATTTAGTCTCGATTTACTTTTATTACAAATGCATAAATAAATACGGCAATATTTATTCAGTAATGTATAGTTTGTACTTTATAAAAAAATAAATAACTGTAGACAGCACATGTCTGTTTTTTTCTCTAAGGATGTTCAGAATTACTTGTGAGATATGTTGTAGAGGATTGGGAAATATTTACGACAAATTCACATGACTGGAATACATATAACTATTCTATTCTGCACATTATGCGTTTTCCCAGTTGTCTACAGGGAAGCCCTCAAACTCTTAGAAGGGACGGGATCCAGCCGGACATCAGATTTAAAAAAAAATAATAATGGTGACTTCAGTATGGGGAGGGTCATAAACTCTTAATATTCTAATGGTCTTCTGACCAATGGGATCGATTAGTATAAAATAGTTTGCATAATATACAAGTCACCGCTATTAAGAGTACTCCTCAGCAACATCGGGTTCATATATAGCAAGTTCGTTAAATGTGAACAATGGAATTGTCTATTTTTATGAAGCCACAATAAAGAACACTAAACAATTTAAGTATAAATTTTTTATTCATAAAACACATTACAATCTAATAATCAAGTCCCATGTCGGAATGAAGGATAGCTAATTCTATTGTGAACTATATTGCTTGTATTAACAAACGGTTTTTAATTTCCTTTTTATTTGCTACAACTTTCTATTACATCCGTGCATTGTTAAAAGTATCCGAAAAGCCATTAAGAAACCATCTACAGTTGCCACTTTCACTTATTAAAAAGCAATAAACATTCCGTTCCACACGCTGGCAACCACCGAAACAAATTTGGCCAGACGATTTTATATTCCATACCCCATTTAGAACGGAACAGAGAACATATCAGTCTGCACCATCTCAGACTCATTAAAATCTTTAATAAGCGAGCGGTCAATCAACTTTTACCATGGTCGTTTTCGATTTTGTGTACTTTTAAAGAGTTGTCCTTTTTTTTCAGGTTAGCTTATGAGAGATGGGTTTCACCTCCTCCGCCCTTTTATCACTAATTTTAAGCGAAATGAAAATAATTGTAGCTAAGAAAATATTTTGATGGAAATATTTTAATAATTAAAAATTTTTGAATTAAAGTAACACGGTTTTGAACGCCTTTAAAAAATGAAGCCATGGTCAATTTTGGTTTGACTTCAGAAGTAACCTATCAACAACGACTTTGTAAATAACTTTAAGACTTCCATTTCCGAAAAAAAGTTATCTTTATTTTTTTAAATCGATTATAGTGTAACTGAATTTGTCCTACGGTCTTTTTGCCTTGTATTTTGTTTATTTTAGATAAACTTAAACATGAAGCTTATTTTTGCGTGGCAAATTTCTTTGACAACGGTCTTCAATTGGTTAAAAGAGTCAGAACTCGAAAGCAGAAAGTCAAAACTCGAAATATTGTTGTATTGGACTAAAACATCTAAAAGTAAAAATAAGAAATTACAAGTAACTTAAATATGCATTTATAAAAGCACTAGAATCGCCAACATGGCTACATTTAAGAATACTACAAGAGCATTCAGCAGTTTTTGTCTGGTTGTAAACTTCGTCAACAAAAACTGTTCTTTTTTAAAGGAAATAACAGAGTTAAAAAAAATCACACTTCGTTGTCACTTAAACATCCTTTAGCGAGAAGTAAACAATCGTAACAAGGATACAAAGTGAGGCGAGGTGTATTTAAAGAGACATGTCCATAACAATATGTCTAAAAAAAAGCAGTTATAGAGTGCTGCATAGAATAATTAAGGCACCCCAGCGTGAACTTCAATGCTTGAAGTAGCTTCATGTCACTGCGTGTTTTACGTTTTTAAGTTTAAATTTAGATATTTGCATTTCAAATGGGTTCAACCAACTCCTATATTCCCTGGTCACTGTAATAAAAAATATGGTGATGTTTAGGGGCATCTATAAATTACGTGAAGTGTGAAATTTCGTGAGATTTGGCTTGACCCCTCCCCAAATCTCGGGTGAAAATTTTCAAAATTCGTGTGAACTGTAAATGCATTGGATATAATTTTAAAAAAACATAGAATTTCCTTTATTATTGAAGACTTGTTTTCAAAGTTGCATAGATCGTTGTCTAGAACCACAGTAACAAAGTTGAACAGTAAACTATTGAAATAGGAACTACAGATTCCATTATATGAACATTTATTCTAATTCCGCTCATAGGGGCTCGTTTACACTCTTAAGAGTGACGATTGGAATCAACATATCCAAGGGATTTTCAGCTAAATAATTTACAATACTCTTTATAGTTCTTCACGTGGCTTATTTTTGTACTCCCTTTTCCAAAAGGCTTGAATGGGGTTTCTGGTTCTACTCCTACCACAGTTCTATGATTCGGATAGCTATGACAAATATATTATCTTTAAAGTAGATTTTGCCATATTTAAGTCTAGAAATATTTCTTTACTTGAATTTAACTCTATTTTCTAGCAATTTTACAATGTTTTGTGTAGGGAAAATTACATGAGATTTGACGAGACCATTATTCATCTTTTCCATGTAAGATTAGGTGAGATTCCCCTCGACCCTTCCTTGAACGCTTCATGTAATTTATGGACGGCCCCCATGGGAAAGTTTCTGACAGCAAAGTTGCCACAAAATATCCGCAATGTTACGAAAAAAATGTGTTGGTATATTATCTTCCACACTACGTTTATAACGTAAAAAGTGGAAGGTATTATAATCGTTCAGCCCGTCTGTCCGTCACCCACTTTCATAGCCCAAACTACACATGCTACGGACAAATGTGATACGTCAAGAAATTCAGCGCATCGAAATTAGAATACTTTGAAAATTTCAGAAAAGAATTCGAATTCGAAGTACTTCAATTATTTAAAAAACAGCTCATTTAAATAATTTTAATGCTCATTTAAAAAGCATAGGAAGCCATTTTTATTAGAATTAAATCACCATTGCCATCGCAACAATCGCTCGAGGAACTTTAATTCTTTTAGATAATAAATTAAAATAAATTTATTTTGGGGACATCGATCAGTTTGAAATGACGTCAAATATATTTCTCTACGAGATTCTTAGTATGTTGATATGAAATATATTCATTCTATTTAAAAGCGAGGAATATTACATATTTATTCTTTGAAATATAAATCAATTTTTGCAAACGATAAGTAATAATTATTGAATTTTCGAAATAAGAATAAATGAAACTAGCCAAATTTAGCATGTAAATGTTTAATTGTTTAATATAGAATTAATGCTGTGTTTGGCGCCTTTTTACCTGTTAAACACAACTGTTGATGGAAACGGTTTAAGTGACAGATTCCGTTACAAAACTACTTGTTTTTCTCATAACAAAGTAATACAGAAAGTATTCATGCGTAACAGATATTTTTTGTATTGCTGGTACGGTGAAAAAAAAAAGTAAACTCAAGAACCCGCATACGAAGCCTCAATGTTGTCATAGAAACCGAGTTCTCCGACTACTACACTAACGCTGCCACGATTGAAGTTTTTATATTTAAATGTTCTTTTCCAATCAAAACAGAAATAACCGTTCTCAACAGGTGCAAGCTATACCAGTGGTTACACATTTAATATGTTCAAACGAAAAAAAGTATCATTTGACAAATTGGGATGTAACTTTTACAGAAAATTTCAGTAGTTTTAGAAAACAGAATTTTCTTTGTAGGAAAATAAGAAAAATATTCTGTTTTCCAACAGAACTTCATTGACAGTGTACTAATTCAGAATTATTTATAATGTTCTTCAATTATCTTATCATTTGTTCCATTAGTTGTGCAGTTATTAATTACTTATATAGTTTGTAAAAGGGAGATAGAAATCTGGTTAAAGCTATAGTGGATAGAATAAATGAAATAATTAGTTGTTATTGCGTTGTGAAATCAAAATTCATTAAATTCATCCACTATAGCTTTAACCAGATTTCTATCTCCCTTTACAAACTATATAAGTAATTAATAACTGCACAACATGGTGCCGTGTTTATTTCAAATTTTGAGGATCGAAGGGAATATTGCAGATGAGACTGATTATCATTATTTGAATATTTTACAGGGATTTTAAATATTGGCGAACGGAAGTTCTTCTCTTTCTTAGAGCACATGACCATATCATTTTTTAGTTCATTTGTTTGGTTAATGAATATTGATTGTTTAATTTCAATTTATTCTAATTGTTTTCCCCGAACAATTTTGTTTTATTTTACTGATCAAAATGGCTCCTCCAAATACTAGTTTGTCAAATGGTGATAACCAAACTCTGAATACTCGAACAGAATTCCTTTACTTAATGATCCCCCACAAAACGCACCAGCTTTATCAAGACTTTCAGGTTTTTCAAACTTAATACCTTTATTCGATGGTGAATCTGCTGTGACCGCACAATATTTTGTTGATACTTTTGATAGTTTAGCCCAAACCTTAGGCGCAACAGATGATAATGACAAACTCTTAATTTTTAAAAGTCGAATTAGAGGCGATGCTTTAACTCATATAATACAATCAATTGAATTTAATGAATTTTGATTTCACAACGCAATAACAACTAATTATTTCATTTATTCTATCCACTATATAGCTACAAAATTTGTTGATGTTTATTTATATATGTTATCCATACATATTAAAAATATTTTAAAATGTTTGTTTCTCCCTTATTTTTTTATGCAATTAGATTTTAACGTCGCAAGATAACTAATAATATTTGTTTGTTTATATCTCTTGCATCACAGTTGAATGATAAAAATCTTGGTTTCCCAACAAGTTTACCCATTACTGTCATATATTTACTAGAGATATCATTATATGGACAATTTTCTCATGACGTCACTCTAACAGTTTGCCAATGATTTCATTCAACAAACAATTTGTTGGTGGAACCATTACTATAAGGATTAACTGATAACAAATATGCCACACAGGAACAAACCAAGTCATCACAAAATGAAAGGTTTGATAAACAACAAGATTGTGGCTTGTTCTAATCTTTAAAGACAATATTGATAAAACATGTTGTCTATTGAAGAGTTTTGGTATTTAATATATCTTTTTAAAACTTATCCAATTATAATATCCAAAATAAATAATTCGGCAAGATCTACATGCACGTTTAGATAAGCCTATTGATATAATTGAAACAAGGTGTCGCAATTGACGTAATACCAGACGATTGTGAAACTTAATTTTAAAAATGTTATTCGTCCTTTTCACATCTTTTAGACCTAAGAAACTTTTATTAGAGAACTCAGCAACAACAACAAACTACTTTAAAGCCTGTTTTCGGGTTAGTGCTATTTCTAAAAAGGTAAAAGACAGAATTCATCGATCATTAAACATAACCAACTAATGCATTTAAGAAATATGCGGAAAGAAGGGAACTCGGAAATCAAAACGTCAATGAAATGGCATAGTCCATTCATAAATCGATTTATAGTAACTAAAACTAATTTTTTTAAAATCAAATTTGCTTACTTAGGATTATTGGGATTAAAATTTTTTTTTATTAATATACATGCAAGGAAATCCTAGTACAGTAGATAAGTCATTAGCTTTTAATGGGATTACTAGTGGTATGAATAGGTTTTATAAAAGCAAAAATATTCTTAAACATACAAGATTTTATGTTTTAGGTGTCTGAAATATTTTTATTTGATTTTAGAGTATTTATTGTAAATCTTTAAAATTTATGCAGATGTTAAAATTTTCAATTTACTCTCAATCTTGACAGAAAGAACTAAAATGTAAAGTTTTCCCTGAATTGGTAAAATAAAATATGCATTTAATTCAAATTATATACGTATTTAAAAACAAGTTAATAAATGGAATATGTTGATTCCCATTATGACATTACGCTTTTCTTGTGAAAGTAAAGCTATTTTGGTTACATAATTGCAAAAAAAACCCAAAAAATATTTATTCATTTATTCATCTATTGATTCATCCATTCATTGATTCATTCATTCATTGATTGATTCATTCATTCATTCATTGATTCATTCATTCATTAATTCATTCATTCATTCATTCATTCATTCATTCATTCATTAATTGATTCATTCATTCATTCATTCATTGACTCATTCATTCATTGATTCATTCATTCATTGATTGATTCATTCATTTAATTATTTATTTATTTGAAAAATTCAGTTCTAACGAACTTAATTAATAATATTTTTGATAGTTTAAAAGACTTTTTTTCCTCTTTCGCACAGCATGCTAATGATCTCATACAGTTCTTATACGTTGATTCAAGTATATCTTAATTAAAGGATGGTGAAGAAGTTTTTCGAACCCTTCCGAAGGTCTCGTTATTTCCGTCAATTTTAAACCATGAACTAATCTTATTCAAAATAGATACGGTTAATGCATATTAAAAGATAAAAATAAAATCTGTATTTCGTTTCGCCATGTTATTATATTAAAATTAAAAGATAAAAAAAAATCTGTATTTCGTTTCGCCATGTTAGAAAAGAAACGAGCTATTACAAATTTATTTATCTTACTTCCTACTTTGCCTTTTTTTTCCGTTTAACCGGAAATATAACTTTTTTTTCGCTAAAAGTAGTAAAGTTCCCACGATAAGTCCACTAATAAAAATTTAATTAAATTTAGTGTACGGAAGTTTCAAGTATATCTGGACCAAATAGCGAGACTAGTTTTAAACTAATTTCAGACTTTTTCAGAATTACATTGTTTACTTCAATGCTCTCAAACATATTTTTTTCGATAACAAATATTGTGGAAAGTTTTTGAATATTTAAAATGACAATATCTTGCAATTTTATAGGTAATTTAGCTATAGATAATTTGGGAATCTCTCACATAAATTATTACATAGCCTTGCCTCTAAGATGAATGGAGAAGGTAGTTTTAGGACATTTATGCATTTATGAAGAGTCTAGTGCAAAGCTCACTTTCATCAAAGTACAACTAAGATATAGGGTCCGGTCCAACCATTGGCGACATTTAATAACGGTAGATTCAATTGGACCCTCGCCACAAAATCGCCAATGAACAGGTCGGACCCTATATCTTAGTTATGCTTTGGAGAATGTGATATTACAATAATCAAAGAATCAAATTGAGCTATTAAAAACCCACAACTTCCTGTCATACCATAATTAGCATCAATAACTTTCACGTTCATCAAAGTACAACTAAGATATAGGGACCAATCCAACCATTGCCGACATTTGATAATGATAAATTCAATTGGACGAAGTCGCCTATGAACGGACCGGACCCTATATCTTAGTCAAACTTTGGAGAATGTGAATTTTGCTACTAGACTCTTCATATAGACCATTGTATATTATCTGAAAACATTTTGAGTTATGAAAGAATCAAATTGAGCTATTAAAAACCCACAACTTCCTGTCATATCATAATTAGCATCAATAACTTTCACGTTCATCAAAGTACAACTAAGATATAGGGTCCAATCCAACCATTGCCGACATTTGATAATGATACATTCAATTGGACGAAGTCGCCTATGAACGGGCCGGACCCTATATCTTTGTCAAACTTTGGAGAATGTGAATTTTGCTACTAGACTCTTCCATTGTATATTATCTGAAAATATTTTTAGTTATTAAAGAATCAAATTGAGCTATTAAAAACCCACAACTTCCTATCATACCTTAATTAGCATCACCAACTCCCACAATCCCGGAAGAAGACGTGACCACTTCCGGTCAAACTCCACCCCCAACCTTTACTCAATACATGACCCAGAGAATCAAAAGAAATTGTCTCTTCAATCGGCATAACAATGATCAGCAATCTTGTGCCAATCGAAATGCTTAAAAGCAGAATGAATTAAATCCCAATAAGAGTTTACACCACTTTCTTTCTAAATAGCATACATTTCTTATTGAGTTTTAGCAAAGACTGATTTTAAGCAAAGTGGTGTGAATCTTTATTGTTGGTTACTTTATCCTGATTGAAAATCACCAGTGTACGATCTTCAATACACGATTGATGCGTGGTCACGTAATTGAGCAGATTTACTATGCTAATATGTGTACCTTTGTATAGAAAGGACCTATGTATAATGATATAACATAGGACTGGGGACTTTTTACTACTAAGCTTATGTATATCGAAATTGATCATCTAAATAAAAAGAAGTCATCGGAAGAACAATGATTTCTTTTCCTCTTCATTTGAGTGTTAGCATTAGATTGTGAAGTAGTGACATTATATTCGAAATCCGTTATTAGATTATTTGCGTTAGTTTTGATAACATGTTTTATGCTTTTTGTGTACTTTTTGGGCACAGCAAAATATTCAAGATCCATTTTTTTTCAAATAAATTTTAAAATGGTTAAATTTTTAACGAAGGCAGAGTTTCAAGGTGAATACAATAAACTAATCAAAAAGTTACTAGAAAACTAATAGGAAAAATGCGATGAAAAATATTACGATAACGTGATAATTTTAAAATCACGGAACCAGCAAAATTGATATGATTGATTAATTGACTTTTGTTTCGCCCTTTCATATGTTTTTGGTAATATAATTGGGTTAAATTTTGTTTTCCATAAGATGGCATTTGAGCCAAGCGTAGTTAAGTGAGATTATTAAAAGGGCATCACTTTTTCAAGAAAAATATTATATAAAAAGGATATTTTTAAAAGACATATAAGAAAACAAGAATATTGCTAATTTTGTAATAGAGGAAAATAATTTTGAAATAGTGATGTGTTCAGCATTTTACAACTGTACACCATTGAGATCTCCTTTTCAATCCACGTAGATCTACCACAAAAATTTATTGTGGATAATTTATTATAATTGCTCAAGAACAGAGTCCTATCTTCTTAGTCCAAAAGATCAAATACAAAATAGCATACTGATCTTGTAGTTCACATCTTTAGCAATGATTATATGTGTCTTGGTCATTTGCGCGTGTTTATCCTCGATTACCGCTTTCCGTGCGGACTTTGGTACATGATTTGGCGGGCGGTATTTCTTGCCCTTTTGTGGTAGTCTGTCATTAAGGGATGAGCATGTGCGATTGTGTGATTTGGATTAGTCTTTAGTCTTTTATGCATGAGGGGGTGCATAATTAGAATAATGTTGCGGATATTTTTTGGTGGTGATTTAAAAATAAATACCCGGAAGGATAAATTGTGTTTGGTAATACTATTCCTTAGAACTAGAATTAGTTCTTGCAAAGCGTAGGGAGGTCCACATTCCATGGATTCCCTCTACCGAATATGCCGAATATGACCTAATATGACCTAACATTTCAAGAGATTTTCTCCCAGGCGAAAAATAGAGACCGGCAAGCCTGGCTATCCCCTCCCGCACATCCTTGGTACAAAAGGTTAAGACCAGGAGGATCATTGCATTTTGAGGCGGGCAGACAGGATCAAACGGCAGTTTCAAGACTTGTCAGTGGGCACCTAAAGTGCATGACTTTTGATTCCGGCAGTAAAGTTTTCCCAATGTGTTCCAAATGCCATCTGATGCCGGCTTCCAAAGAACATATCCTCGATTGCTTAGGGCTCACCTTGGAGGATGTTTGTGATAGCCCTCTCCTGGTGCTGGACTTTGCAAGGCTGCACGGGCTCATGGATTTGATCTAGCTGACGCTAGATCAGGAAGGATTGGAAACAACAACAACAAAACTAGAATTGTGTAATAATGAAAACGTGCTGTTAAATGGTATTCCTTAGAGCCAAAATACATTAATAAAAATGTGCAGTGTAATACTATTCCATAGAATCAAAAGACTACGGAAATAATGAAAATGTACAGTATTGCTACTAGCTGTATATCACTTATTACAAAAGATAAATACAATTAGTGGGACACACTTGGGGGCTGGGAAGCCCAGTCGGTGAAGGCGCTTGCCTTGCATGCAAAGGGTCCCATGTGTGGTTTCGGTCATCGCCACAATAATTGCCGGCTATAAACGGCCCATGCAAGCAAAAAATGTCCGATGAATAATACCCCACATAGAGGGAGTGCATCTTCAATATGCTCCACAGTCCTGACGCCGCGTGCCATTAAAAAATGCTTTAAGTGCCTACTCAGGTATCGGCTCGTCAGTTGACTGTGATTTTAAAATATGACGCTCGTGGCCAATACTCCTCATGTAGCTCTAATTCGACGATAATTCAACCTAACTTAACTTAGAGGGACACATTTTTTAAATATTTTTTCTAAGCGTGTTTGTTAACTGTCTAGAAACTTCAAAACTGGCCGAAAATCATAGAAACTATCCTAGTTTCATGGTTTCATGTCAGAACTTTAGGAAGTAAGAGCAAAGGAAAATACGTAAACCGACTTTTTCTAAAAAGTACCCTTAAGGCTATTATGCCATAGAATAATGTATAATGACTACATGGCTAAAAAGCGATGTGGAATAACAAAGTCTTCAATATGAAACGATTATAAGGTATTAAGAAACTTTCAAGAAATTGTTTACTTATTTTCTTCATAAGTAATGCCTTAAAAATAGATACCTAAAAATATGACATATTTTAAAAATAACAAATTTTGGCATTACCAGTTAAAATATAAGAATTTTACCACATATAATTAAAGCATAATTTATCATAAGACAAATGTTTAAATCCAGAAATGTTTCATAAATTCGTAATAACTGAACGATGTCAGGACTTAATCTTCTAACAGAGTCACACTTTTAGATAAGGTCAAATGATATTTAGAGGTAATTTACTTAATGACTATGTCTTGCCGTATTCTTGTGTTATTGAAATAATATTTCAATGAAAAAATGTATGTCACAAAGAACTAATACTTCAAGATCGTGAATAATATTTGGCTTCAACATGTGTCAAACACGTGTTAAAAACCTGATAGACCTAGTTCCATAGTAGTTAATCACGAATATCGACGTATCTATTATTTAACCGCTGCATATTAGTTCTAGAGTACACGCAGACAGCGAAACCAATTTGCATGTAGTCATTCAATTGGGTGAAAGAGACGGTAACAGGTGAATTATCCAAAATATTTCAAGAATTCTTGTTTAATCTTTTCTTGTGTCACGTTCTTATCATATTATCTGTTGAATGAATATTCAAAATATTCTCCAGGTAATTGAATAACTGTAGACAGGTGTCAAGATATCGTATTATTATTATTTTTTTTATCCTCTTCAGTACACTTCACTCCTGAGGACTTTTGTAGAATTCCCGTTACAGCTTCGCTTTACAATTTTTCTTAATACTAAATTTTCTGTTATAAAGTAGAATACTCAAGCGTTCCAAAAATACCAATATCGAAGGTGCTGATTTATTTTAAATTGTATTAGAACAATGACGTAGCAAAAGAGACGTATCTATTACGATTTCGGAGGTCTTGCAAGAAATAGTACAGTCGAAATAGAGTTAGGGGTAGAACAAATTGGAACATAAACTATTCTTGTAGAAAATGGTAGGTAACATGCTTCTAATGAACATACTAAAAATCGCAACCCGTACTGTCGCGACAAATATGTTTTTTTGGCCGCCATCTTGAAAAAACGTCACATTTTTTTACAAATCACAATAAACCATAATAAGTCGAATTTGGTATCAAATTAAAGGAAATTTTATGCTGACAAAGAATATGATATTGGTTTCTAACCTAAAAATATTTACAGACATGATTTTGGAAGGAAACGATGAGAAAACGTCCGAAAAATATTACTGCAAGCGACGGAACCACCCCTTGTTATTATTGAGATGTCCAACATAAGTTTGCTATGCTTTGCGACTGAAAGCCATGATTCAAAGAATGGAGTGCCTAATAATAAGCAATATTGAACAAACCCTCATGAAATGTACTAAAAGAATGGACAAGTTTTCAGCTGTAAATTTATAAGATATTTTGCTTTGAAAACTAAGGGGGTGTTAACACTACATGATTTTCAATTGCCAATAAATCAATACATTTAACAGCAATTATTTACCTAAGTTTCTAACTAACTAGCTGAAACCAAAAAAGTTCTATGACAGCTACCATTTGCGCATGAGTGATTTTCTTAAAAACTTTATTCTGACGTTCGACAAGTACTGGGAACCTGTGTACCAAATTTGAAGTTTGTATCTTCTTTCGATTTACAGCAATACCTTTAAAACCAAAAAGTTCGATGAAATTTTCTCAAAACTCTCATCTGAAGTCCATAGCTCTTTTAGTTCGGAGCTATAGAGTGGTTTCAGACAGACAATCTCACAGGAAAACTTATGCTCAAAACCTTTTTTTTTTCGGAATCAGCAGACTCAAACGTGTGTAAAATACAAACCTCCATTTTGGATTTTCGAAGCCATCGTAATACTCTCATTTCTGATATTTCATACTAGGTAATTGAAAGTAAACATGTTGTAATGAACTTTAAAACACAAAACCTCCATTTTGGATTTCCGAAGCCATCGTAATACTCTCATTTCTGATATTTCATACTAGGTAATTGAAAGTAAACATGTTGTAATGAACTTTAAAACACAAAACCTCCATTTTGGATTTCCGAAGCCATCGTAATATACTCTCATTTCTGATATTTCATACTAGTAATTGAAAGTAAACATTGTAATGAACTTAAACCAAACCTCCATTGATTCGAAGCCATCGAATACTCTCATACTGATATTCTATTAGGTAATTGAAGTAACATGTTATAATGGACTTTAATATTCATATTAGGTAATATAAGTAATTGAAATTGGTAATTTGAAATTGGTAATTTGAAATTGGTAATTTGAAATTGGTAATAGTTAATATAGGTAAAACATAAATTTGGTAATATAGGACTTCATATTAGGTAATTGAAAGTAAACATGTTATAACGGACTTTAATAACAAAATCCGACAAAGCTTGTTTGTTCATTCATAACACACAAATAATATGTATTTTTAAGGCTTAAAACCTCAAATTTTACCAAATTAACTTGCCCCTCAGCAAATGTTAGGAGCACATTTTTTTAATGTCCTGCAAAACATACTCGTTTGAACAATATGTTTACATAAATTTACTCAGGAGTGAAGCTAGAAGAGGTTATAAAATAGAACTTGGATGTTTTTGTTTGCCTTTTGGTCAGATTGACATAACAAAAAAGAAAGCTTTATACCTGATTATTAATTATATAACTATTTAATCCCATCACACAATCGCTTTTACAACAAAAATTAGAATCTTGAACAAAAATTAGAAAAATGGCAGGCCTATTATAATTTATTCAAGGCAAGTTCATTAAGAATAAATAACATGACGCGTAGAATTCATTTAAATTCCATCAAGACTAATGACATGAACCATTATTGTGAACACTCAATAATTCTACCCTATAACAAAGTATACTAATAGACTGATTATTTCAGCACAAAAATGGTCCAATACATTGTTGAAGTTACTACAGTTTACCTGCCCACGGCAGAATTATACAAAAATAACATATATTATGTTTATACAAACATACCTGTCCTGTGAAAAGGCAAAATAGCGTGAACACTAGTGTATGGAGTGGCAGCAGGATAAATACCATACATCGAGGAAATAAGAACAATTTTATAAAATTCGCCCCTAATTTTAATGGGGACAACTTCGTGTGTTTGGGTTTAGACCAGATGGAATTGTTATATCACTATTGTATGTACACACGTGCTAGAAATGGAATCTAATAAAATTTATATAACTTTATTTTTAATATATTTTGCAAGCATTGCAGCGTATGACGCACAAAAGCACATAATTTTCGCTACTAAATTTAACAGTTCTTATAATTACAGTGATGTTGGAAAGAAAGTATTTCAAATATTTCATATTTAAGTGTCTACATTTATCATTTCTTGTAATATTAGTGATACAAAATGAAATAGTTTCAAATATTTAATAATAAATCTCTAAATTTAAACATTCCTGTAACTTCAATGACCTAAGAGAAGAGTTGTTTTAACTAATAGTAATTCATTGTTCCAAAACGTCAGTGAACATTGTGAAAATTATGACTTATTGACAGAATATATCTGATGTTGCCAAGACTACATTGTTAAAAAGTTTGGTGCAGTATTGCACCGGAATCCTGGTACTTTGAAGCTGCCACCAATATTTGGAGCTTTGATTCACCACCTTTTCGGTGTATCAAAGTTATGGTTTTACCACAAAGTTGGTAAATCCAAGCTCAAAATAATAGTGGTGACAGCTAGAAAATTCCATGATTCCGGTGCAATCTTGGGCCAAAAATTTTAACAGTGTGAATACACAGTTTTCATATTGAAAGAAAACGTATTTTTGAATAATTTCTATTACTTGGTAGTAAAATATTGATCCATTGAAGTATGTCTTCATAAAAGACAATTGTAATACAATGATAATTGTAATGTAATACACAAATAAAAAAATTTAAATAAAAAATAACCTTTTATAGGAACTAAAATATTTTTAATCACTAAAGGCTATTTGTGAGAAAACAAGCCATGCCCGAAAATAAGTTTTCTGTTTTAGTTCTTCAGATAAACACAGTATAAGACAAACGAAGATCAGAATCCGAAACAGTTTATGCAATACAAATTTAGTGGCAGTCAAAAAATAAATTGAAAACAGATTTAAAAGTTAATTTTTTTTCATCCGGTTGGAAAGCTATTAATAAAATCCTAAATGGGTTTTTAATTTGTTTCTTTCATAATACAAAAGAAAATTGAAAGGTCCATGCGAAGTTACATTCCCTATTTAACTACATTAAAAAGGGTTTACTCAGTCTAGTAATTCCTTTCGTGCGAAAGCACTTCTCTATAGACATTCACTCTTTCGATGGTAAGATAAGAAAATCTGCGTCCTACACTCTTAAACGAGCGTTTACTAGTCGAGTATTCCATCCTTTCCGTGCGAATGCACTTCTCTATAGATGAATTTCACTCTTGTTTTAAGAGTGTAAGATATAGGCTCCGGTCTGTTCGTTGGCGACTTTTGATAATCTTAATTCTTAATCTTAAATCTTGGTTATATACTTTACAGAATGTGAGTTCTGAAAATAGACCATTCATTTGCAGTTTGTATGTATTCTATATTAAGAAAAATAATAGAACCATTTGTAGTTGGAAAAGTTGAATTGTACTTTTCTGATTCTAAGGCACAAAAAAAAACTTCCTATATTTTCATACCACCTACGTCCAGATATTTTTATCCAAGAACTTTAGACTTAACAACACATTTTTTCCATTAACCGGTAAAACACCCAAACTACCACAAAAGTTTGTTTTTATATTCTAATAATACTCTATGAAAAGGAAAAGAACCGCAATGGCGAGTCCAATTGACACATAGAGTTAAGAAGAAGATGGAGATGCTGGCTTTGCAAAAACCAATACAAAAACCGGTTTGCCAAGTGAAGCCATCGATCGCTTTGTAGTAAGCCCAAATAAACGTTCTCGGCGAAATATTTGGCGTTATTCTACAATGAAGTTTGTATAGAATTACTACATCGACTTAGCGATTTTAGACTCTAATAAAAACTATAATTACAACCAGGGCTCGAAAACGCCCGTCCTCGGCGGTCAAAATTTCCCGGAGGACAACGAATTTCTCGAATCGTCCTCGTGGACGGCCATTTCCCCGTTAATATTCATGATACGTATACTTGGTTACTATTAGTAACCTAGTATTTGGGATTTGGGTTCTGTCTGATAGCAGAAGCGCATTACAGCACCTGAGAGATTGGCAGGGTGTGAGAGACAATGTGGGTGTGACAATTCTTAACAAGTTAAAACGGCTTTCCATGTCGCATCAGATTCATCTGCAGTGGATCCCCTCCCACGTCGATATTGAGGGGAACGAGATCGCGGACAATTTAGCAAAGGCTGGTGATGGCGAGGCCTCTGTTCCGTCAGCGCCTCTCACCTTTTCGGAGATTCACTCAAAGATTAAACACAAGAACAGGACTACTTGGATTGTCCCCCCAGTGCACCATTGGTATCAATGTTCGCGTCCTGGAAGCTCCCTTGCTCCTGGCTTTAATAGACAGGATAAAACTGCTCTTGCCCGCTTTCGAAGTGGCCACCTTAAGACATTGAAATTTAATGAGGGATCCAGGAGCTTCGAAATTTGTTCTAACTGCTTTCTTGAGCAGGCTTCGCCTGATCACATACTCGCGTGCCTGGGGCTCTCCAAGCAGGATTTTGACGACCACCCTTTAATGGTGTTGGACTTTCTGAGGGTGTACGATGTCATGGACCTAGTCTAGCACTGCTGGCCTCCGGGGGCATGCAACAACAACAACAACCTAGTATTTATTTTATTACTGTATGATGTAATCCTAGTAACTACTAATTTATGAGCAATTTATATAAATTTTTGTAATAAATAAGAGAAAATGATGTTTTTATTTATAAGCTATGTATATAATTAGAGTTGGACGAGTCAGTTTCAAAGGAGGACGGGTACATTGTTGGACAAGCCGTCCTCTGGGACGGGTAAAATTTCTGTGTTTTTTCGAGCCTTGATTACAACGCATTTTTCTTACCTGTGAAGAAAATGACTACCATCGTGTATAAATTCACATAGTGCTACAGCCAACGACTGTGCAATTAGTCACTTTTTTAGTTTTAATTAACGCTTTTTTAATGAATAAAATGACGCGTTTTAGAATGAAGTAACATTGAGTGAGCGGTTTGTTTGGGCTTACTAGGGAGGGTTGCTTGGCGACTTTCTGACGGCTTCACTTTGTTTCTCGCCAAGCATCTCCGTCTTTTTCTTAACTCTGTGAATTGACATCAAAATGGATTTTTATTCTATTCGTCCCACAAACGCCTTGAGAAGGGAACAATGGAATAAATTCAGCTGTGTGCATCCCCACATGATTGCTGACATTTCCAACAGAGATTTTTCCTGTTTATTTTTTTTTTCAAAACGTGTCAAAGGCCCACGCGTATTGGCATAAAGTTCGCTTTCCGGGTCTAGTAACAAAGACATTTTGGCGGGGCTGTATTGATTGATTAGGTAGTGAAACATATATAATTATAGTTTCGAATTTATTAGCAATTGAATGTCCTTTAGGAAACGAACGATATGAATGAAACTCATATTTGCCAAAGTATAACTAAGATATTAGGGTTTTTTTTAAAGACGATTTTTGGTTAATCGTACATTCAATTTTACATAGCTAACAAAGAAATGGCCGGACCTTACTTATACTTTGGAGTATGTGAGTTTTGAAACTAGACCATTCATTTGTTGTTAGTTGTTTTATCTAAACATACATATAAACGATGAATGGTAATAAATAATATTAATATTCTAGTTAAATTTCTGTGCCTCCTGAGAGCCAGACGGATTAAACATAATTTTGTAACTCTGTAATCGTATTAAAAATTATCAATAATATTGATTAAGCTAAGAGTCCAAAGGATAAGGGTTGGGGAAAAGTACTGTCAGTACCTATTTAATTCGCCTATTTAATACTGCAGTTTTAATTAAATGCTGTTGTTTAAAAGATTTGGGCTCGAGTCAAGTTTTAATTTCATACATAAGTGATTTCTAAAAAATTACATATTTTATTTTAAGTAAATTATAAACGATCATTTATAATCTTTTTATGACCTGATGTCTTTCTAGGAGGCAATTCGTACGAGATTCTCATTTCACCCAAAAATCCTTTTTTAAGTACTTGACAACATTTTACATTCCAGGCAACGGCCAAATCAACATTACTAAAATTGCCTTCAGCTACATCATCCTATTTTATTGTACAGAACTAGTTTAGACTGTCTCTCTCATTCATCGCTATGCAATTATAATATTTTAATTTGCGTCGAATCTTTTTTCACTTAAAAAAATTACTTTTCAGACCAGATTGAAAGTTTAATTGTGGACTTATAAAAACTCTCACTTATAAAAACTCTCACTAAACTGCTTGTGTTCTGGAAAATCAGTTTGAAAATGAAACAATAATAATTTGAAGAATAATATATGCATTAAAAACCTGAAAATTAACTTAAAAGACAAAGATTAAAAAGATTAAAATCAATATTTCAAACATGTTTTACAAATCATAATAAAAATAATCATCCTCCATTCAGTAAGCCATCTCTATACGTAATATTTAAATACCCATCCCTAAACTTTTCCGTGTACCGTTTTGTTCCCGTCCCACGCATCAGCTAATACGCTATCCCGCCACCATAAGTCCATGCGATTCCGATCCTCAATTAATCGTCATTGTCCTATCATCGATTCAAAACGATATGGAACGGTAATCGTGCTAATCGCGGTGAGATGTCAACTCATTACGGAATAGGTCACCCTTGAAAACGAATCAGAATACAACCCTAATCCGGTCTCATCCCAATGTCGACAACTGTTGGGCCGCTGAGGGAGACCGGTGTGAGGCACTGTAAAAAGTTTTTGTAAAATTACAGCACATTTTATGGTGGTTTTTTTTACAACACAGTGATGCGCACACGTCACAGTGAAAAGTGTAATATTTATTTGGCAGGTTAGGTTAGATTAGATTGCGTCGTATTTTAGAATATCATTCAAGTGACGATCCGACGCTTAAGAAGGCATCCAACGCATTTTTTGAGGGCGACATATGTGGCATCGTGACTTTGGAGCATATTTAAAGTGCACTCCCTCTACACAGGGTATTATTCGTCGGACATTTTTGGGCTGCACGAGCCGTTTATAGTTGGCAGTTATTTTGGCGATGGCCGAACCCAAACCTGGGACCTTTCGTATGCCCCCTTATTTGTTTGACAGTAAAGTGTTGGTTTCCTGACGTATGTAGTCACATGAAAAACTTGCTTCAATAGCGTTTAAACAAAGAAGATGGTGCTTCAATCACTGCCAGTGAAGCAAACGTTTTCGATAGTGCCACATATTTTATATCACACACTTTTTTTATCACATATAAATTCACAGCACAGGTGATGGTAGCACTTTTACCATCACACTGTGATGATAAATTAGAGGGGGATTTTTTCACAATGTGTCGATGCCGATATCATAAAAGAGAGCTAAAATACGACCCTAATAGCACGAAATATATAGAAATATCGTTTCCTTGTCACTCCGATATCATTCTGATATTGCGGTATCGAGTAGACGCCTGAAAAAGATCGTAAGTTATTCTGTGATCCTACGCATTAAACCGAATCGAAAAGTTCTAGCGAATTTAACTTGGTAAAGTTTCAATAATAATTTTTAATTATTATTACCAATGACTTTCACCAATTATGCTTTTTATTAATGACTGCGAAAACGATATACAGTTGTTGACAAATTAATATTACATATAGACTTTATTATATAATTTTAGCGGGTTGACACTAAAGTTGTACATTTTTGGCGTTCGAAAGCATAATTTACAATAATTTCTTTTTAATATTTTTAAAGAAGGTCTGACTTAACAAAAGAATAATTTTTCTAATGTAGAAGACAATAAGATTTCGTAAGATTATTTAGATGGCTATAGATAAAATGCAGTTTCAACCCTTCAACCCCCAAAACAACAGTTTCTTAACTAAAAGACCAGCATCAAGTTATTCAGGTCTAAAAAACAAACTTTTAGTGACGATTGCAAAAAAGTTCATTAAATAAATTTTATGAGTCACAGTATACGTAAAAGAATTTTATTACGATGGTTTGAAACCAAATTTTAATAAAAAATTTTAGGTACAAACACCAACTTTAGACTCACACTACTCTAGCCCTAAAGCACAGAACATTTCTAGCGCAGCGTCAAATCACGAACCTATATAAAAAAGACCGGAAAGTATCATATGAGAATTGTTTCAACGAAATATAGCTTCATTAGATGATTTCACTTCGTTTCGATTATTGTGCTAGGCGGCTAGCCTTTGGACGGATGAGCATAATTGTTTTCTTTTGTGTTTCCTTGTGTGGCAACATTGTCAATCTCCACCGGAGTGTAACGTCATTTCTTGAGCTGTGTGAGATAGATGATGAGCTGTGATAACCTTTATTAGGGAGTTGGTAGGGGGTTAAAATTTTGAATGGTATTAGCCTTGTACTTGTGGGGTTGAATTGGAATCGGACTCTAACAGGTTTTCAAATGTTGGATGTAATTTGTAATCGAATCCTTTAACCAAACGTATGGTCAACTATTAATGACACATTAACGACCCTTTCAAGCGTTAAATGTGACTACTCCTTTTTCCTAGATGCCTTAATTATATATCAGTGTTAATACATACAAATATAGTAATATCATTATCAATGTTAAACCCGTTAAAACTGGTTATCTCTCATTACTGTCTTGATTCCTAATAAATGCTAACACATAATCATTAGTATTACTATTTTCAATAGTGAACCGTTAAAACTGGTTGTGTTTCGTTGATGTCATTGATTCCTAATCAATGGTTAATATATATATAGAATTAATAGTATATTGCCATTAAAAACCGTTAAAACTGGATGTCTTCATGAGTACATTAGATTTTGTAGAGCGTTAACGATAGATTCAAATTAAAATTCAAGAGACATTTATATATAATGTTATAAAAATTACATTAAATTAATTTTAAGTATTTTTTTCTCTGTAGAGCAATTCTACCATAAGTCTGAAATCAATAAAAGTATATAATAAACTTACATTGACAATTATTTTAATAATTTTTAATTCAATTGGATGCAACGAAAGCATCACATTTGGCTAATAGGTCCAAAGATTACCCCTTCCGCATACCCTATTTTTACCAGAAATAAGTTTCTGACTGGCAATCACACTTTCCTGATGTCATAAATGTCAACTTACGACTGAGTGATGAGTTATTCATTCACAATTTCATCGGCCATTACTCATTTTTCGTATTTAAATTGCCATTTACGGTACTGTAAAAGGCTTTTATGCTATTATGGTAACAAATTTGTTTCTGTAGGTCTAAAAATAAATATTAATAATTATACTTTTGTCCAATCGCATTGCATTCATTCCAATTTGATTTCCAATTATTTGTCTTACTGTTGCATAATATGAAATATAAGGTAATGAAAGTATTGCGCTGGGGAAATTTCGAAAATCCTACAGCCGAAACTAAAAGAGCTACGGACTTTAAATTTGGTACACGAATTTCCAGTACCGGTCGTACATCATTATAAGGTTTTGGAGAAAATAGCGCGCAAAAATGGTATCTGAAATAGAATTATTTGGGCTTTAAAGTTATAGAAATTACCTTGTATGATATATAATCACCTTTAAATGTGTGTATTGAGTGGCAATTAAAAGTCTTCTTGTATTACACACCAATAGTTTTATGATAAACCAAGTACCAACTACACAAAATAAACTAAAATTTGTCTAGCCAATCCTTCATTGCACCTTCCAACATGCCTTACTCTGGCAAGGCCTAACAAGCATACTTTTCTGACACCAAAAATTTCTAAAAATTACGACTTGTGAGTGAGTTCACAATTTCATGAGCCACAACTCACTTTCTCACTTAGCTTCCGTCAACAACGGAAAGCGTCTAAACGTGTGTCTGTCCCATTACTATGACGATATTTCTTTTGCCCATGGCAGGTCTATTTCTGGTAGACAGGGAAAGAACAACGCCGTGGTCTTTGCAGTCTGTTATTTTCATAGATATCATAGTTAAAGTATTACATTGGCAGATCACGTGACCTCGAATGCTAACGACGGGACGCGCACGGAGACCAGAATTTGATGGCAATGGGGCCAGTGTTGCCACCAGTTTTAGGAGAGAAACACTACGAAAAATAACATTTAATTCTAAAATTACAAATACATACCATAAAAATACTAACAAAGCGTTTCACGTTTTTTTTTTAAGGCACTAAAAAGATTCCAAAATGCAGCTAAAATTTTTATGGTATTGTTTTGTAATTTTAGAATTGTAATTTTAGAATGGTATTTTTTCGTAGTGTTTCTCTCCTAAAACTGGTGGCAACACTGGCCCCATTGCCCTCTTATTCTGGTCCTCCATGCGCGTCCCGTCGTTAGCATTGGAGGTCACGTGATCTACCAATCTAATACTTTAACTATGATATCTATGGTTATTTTATTCAGGAACGGATGTTAATGCTTTAGAAAAATCTATCCTTTCCAGATTTTAAGTAAAAAGTTAAAACTACCTCAGTTGAAATGATGCTGGTGTTCAAAGAAATTTTTAGGTAAAATTTTTTGCTATGATAGTTAATTTATGATATTTAAATTGTGTTTAGAGAAATAATCGTATAGATTACTTGAAATTTTTACTCAATTTCTCCTAAATTATAGAAATGAAGAAATACTAATTAGTATCTCAGACATAAGAGAAAACCCTATATTCTAGGAGCGATCCATATATTTAGATTATTAATAGTTTATTTTATACAAATGCGTAATGTGTGCGAAAACTCAGTAAAATTAATTAATTAAAAAACATTTTTGAACTATTATAAATGTCTAGATTTTTTTTATTTACTGTACAACGAAGAAAGTATTTGAATAATATTTTAATATATATTCTGATTATATATGTGTAGTTATCATATTTAAGATGAAATTATGCTACACACAATTTTCTCTGTTAAATTTGAAATTTAAACTGCAAAATCTTACGGTTACTGTGCCTAGAAAACAAGTTCCCCCAACTATCTCACCTATGTCATGTACTTACAAAAAAACGACTATCAGTTTTCAAAGGAAAAATTAAATAAAAAAGCTGACCTCAAATAACGTTTTTTAACAAACACAGTGAAATAACTGCTATTTTAAAATAACCAATTGCTACGAGAGGGTATAGCAGGGGTACGACAATCACTCTCGTCGCGTGCCCGATTAACCCGACCAGGTGGGGCAAAATACCCATATGGCCCGGCCAAAAATATACCTAACCCCACTGCGGGCAAAGAAAACATAGACTTTTCGTTAAGGAGGACCGCAGCCCTCCATTGAAGCCCATGTTAAAATGACCTTTTTTTGTACCTTTTTCTCAGAATCTATTTGATTATTTTAATAAAATTTTTACTAGTTGCTAAATGGATGTATGTTTAACTATACTTTATAGGAGGCATTTTCAAAATTTTTGTTTAGGTTTCAAAACATAATTTTTTAAGTGAAACTACACATTTTTTACCTAAAAAACATCAATAATATTTTTTTTTAAAAAGTAAGATATTTATAGTCAAATCCCTCCGGCGGTTTTTAGAAACAAACTTCTTAAATACGTATAAAAAATTTCAGGCTGATACTTACAGTAGATTTTGAGAATAAGGTACATGAACATTGAAAAAGTAAGTTCTGAGATATAACCGTTTAAAGTAAACAATAGTGGTTTCTTACCTATAAAACATGACTGTATTTTACCTAAACAACGTTTGTTTAAAAAAAATATTAAAAATACTTCCTGTACTCGAAACTTTTAATGTAAGATATCGTTGAAAAGCTAATTTCATATTTTAAGAAACAATAAAAACATTGAAATGTCATTTTTGAAAATTAATTTTCCTAAATTGGAAGAGTACAAATGAGTTATTCGCTTTTGAAATAATATTCTTTTAGTTTATCAAGGGTAATGTTTAGTTTGTGAGACTATGAAGTAGTTAGGGGTGTGAAACACCACACGAATTTCAATTACTACTCATGAATAGATATTTGATACGTTACAGTTTGGTGAGAGCTGTATACAACAAGGTTTTCGTTTTTTAATAATATCTTTAAAAATCCTCCAAATTCCCATCGCTGCGTACGATGTCGCCCTTAAAAGTTGCATCGGGTACCTACTCACGTGTCGGCTCGTAACTTGACTGTTTTTTTTAAATTACGACTCCCGTTTCCAATAGCACACGTGTGTAGCTTTAATGCGACGATAATTCAAACTTACCCTAACCCAGACAACTAGATAGGAATAGCTATCCTACGTTAAATTTCGCCAAAAGCCGCCAATGCCAAAATTCAATCGACCATTACGCCATCTTAACATCAGAAAAAAAGTAGGTTTGTAACAGAATCTGTCACTTAACTCGCTTCCACATATTTGTGTTTAACAGGAAAAAACGCGCCAAACACATTAATTCTATATTTAACATTTACAAGCTAAATTTGGCTAGTTTCATTTATTTTATTTCGAAAATTCAATAATTATTACTTATCGTTTGCAAAAATTAATTTATATTTTAAAGAATAAATATGTCATATTCCTCGCTTTTAAATAGAATGAAAACATTTCATATCACCATACAAGGATTCCGTAGTGAAATATATTTGACGTCATTTCAAACTGATCGATGTTGCAAAAAAAAATTATTTTAATTTATTGTCTAAAAGAATTAAAGTTTCTCGAGCGATTGTTGCGAATGGCAAATGTGATTTAATTCTAATAAAAACAGGGCCTTTAGCTATTTGTAATTCAAACTTTTAAACGCCAAAATTAACTATTTTCATTAATCTTCTTTCTCAGATTTAATAATTAGACTTTATCGTTTGCTAAATTTGTTTGAAGTTCGAAGAATAATGATGTAATCTTTTTTAATAAATATTTTTGTCGCCACAATTTCCCATTTACATTTCTTTCGAAAATTCACTTATTTATAATTTGTTAAATTAATTTACAGTTCAAAAAATTTATAATTTGTACAATTGATGCTTTAAAAATAAAAGCGAAACTTGCATATTTTTTTTTATGTTAAGTTAGAATTCTCTATGCATCTTTCTACATACATATATATAGAACCATTAAAAGAACTCTATTGTGATAATACAACAATCCAAACCGAATTATATCACATAAATAAATATTTTTTCAAAAGTGTATTTTTATTTTAACAAAAGTTTCTCGTACGTTTAACGAAATGGCAACAGTGAAAATATTGAATAAAAATGGAATTTGCATGTTATTTCAATGTAGATTAAATTTTTAGTTATTTAAATTTTAAATAAGCTTCTAGTTTAAATTTTTTAATGAAATTTGGCATGTAGCCTAATCTGATTTTTTGCTTCAAAATGACGTATCCCACTTGTCTGTGGGACTTGTGGATGACAACAGTGAAAATATGAATAAAAATAGAATTTGCATGTTATTTCAATGTAGATAAAAAAAATTTAGTTATTTAAATTTTAAATAACTTCTAATTTAAATTATTTAATGAAATTTGGAATGTAGCCTAATCTGATTTTTTGCTTTAAAATGACGTATCCCACTTGTCTGTGGGACTTGTGGTTGTTTCTGTGAAAGTGGGTGACAGACAGACAGACAGACGGACGGACAGACGGACTGAACGATTATAAAACCTTCCACTTTTTACGTTATAAACGTAGTGTGGAAGCTAAAAACAGACATTCATTCTCTTATATGGTTGGAAAAGTTTTATAAAGTACATATTCCTTATTTATGCCGAATATATAACCTAAAGAATCGTGGCCGGCAATTTTACGCCAATTCTGATAACCCCGATGGCAACCTTTGGCGAAATTAGCAATTGCATTGACAATTTCTAAATGTTAATCTATATAAATCTTAAACGCATATAATTTATTCTGAAGTTTTCTTATACTAAAATTTTATTAATTAGATGCTTACTGACTTTAAATAATTATTTACTTTTTTTTAAAATCAATTCTTCGTCATTTTAAAGTTTCACTTTTTTTTTATAAAAATCTGGTCTGCAATTTAATGAATTTTTCCGCTGTTTTAAGTCGGCCATTTTGAAATAAGGTAGTATTTTTGGTCATTTCGAGATGGTAACCATCTCGGCAAGTGCCAGGGTTTGTTATCACTTCGACTTGGCGACATTTTTGAAAATTCGCCAAATCCGGCCCCGATTCTTTAGGTTAACCTATATTCCTCCGTATCATCATTTCTTACCATTTGTAAACATCAATTAAATTAAATTCGGAAACGTAATTAAAATCTAGTTGAGGAAATCTGATCCACCATAAAAAAATGAAAAGGTTTAAAATCAACAAATAAAATAAAATACTGATATTCAAATCACAATCCAGAAAATTAAACCAACTCGCTCTTTTTTTATTCTTTACTTAATTTTCGTTCACGCTGAACGTGCTGGAATTTCTTTAATATGAATTACAAAGTATAAATTCTAATCTTACAATGCTATTCCTATGGGGAAATCGGCTCACGTTTTGCACCCCTACACCCGTTTGGGTTCGAATAAAAAGTATCCTATAGCCTATTCCTGGTTCTAAGCTACCTTCCCGCCAATTTTCAGCCAAATCAGTTAAGCCGTTCTTGAGTTATAAATAGTGTAACTAACACGACTTTCTTTTATATATATAGATGTGTTAACTTTAAGAAAATATTTTTAGATTTACACTATAAAGGATCGAAATAATGTAGTTAATGCGCATTGTTTATATAAATATGGTTGCATGGCAGTATGACAGCTGGACCAATGTTCAAAATCCACTAGAATGGGAATCCTATAAAACGAGCAGAAAACACAAAACCTATTTTTTTTATTATTATTTTCGACTCAACGCAATACTTTCATTACCTTATATCTCATACTAAATAAATTAAAAGTAAAAAAAAACTCAGTTATAAAAGGTCCCTTTTACATACTTCGTTATTACCCAGAATAAAAAAAATTGAATACAATCAAACATTAATTTTTTCTTAATTTCTCGACCAGAAGTCCTGAAATCTTTATTTAAGACAGACTTTTCAAAACTACACTGCTCAAAACAATTAGGGGAGCACTTTGAGTACTTTTGTTTACCCTTTCAGTTCCAACTTCTTTTTTTTATTATAAAATTTGTGAAATAGATTTATTATGCATCCAGAATGAAATGGTACAAAAAACAGGGGAAAATCTTAATTTTAAACTAAAATTTAAGGGGGGAAATAATGGAATCCTCACTTTTGAATAAATTATAACAATAATTTTTTCAATACTTTACTTGTAAAAAAAAAAGGTAAAATCAATTTTTAAACATCTTAGAATGCAATCGTGAAGAATTTAGGGTCAATTTATAGCATAAAAATTTTTGGGAGTGAATTCTATTTTACCATGTTTTTCATATTTTCATTTAATTAAAACAAACATTATTTAATTCTTCAAAAGACATTATTCTTCCATCTAACGATAAATAAGTGCGAGCTCAACTTAGTGAGAAAAAAAATCGGAAGCTGATGATACCAAATGGAATCATTGGGGTGATAGAGTTTAAACCATGCGTTCCCCTAATTGTTGTGAGCAGTGTATATGCTAAGGCTCTCTTTTCTTCTTTCACGCCCTTCCAGGGCGTAATTATGATTTATTACTTTTTGCAATATTTATTTAAATGAATAAGAGGTGTTTACAGAACGTCGAAAAGAGTTGCAACAAAAAATACACAAATGACGCCTTTGACAATAAATAATTAAGTAACCAATAAATAAGACGTCTTCAATGACAAGTCAAATTGACGGTTTTTACGCACAAAAAGTTATTTAGTCTTCCTTTATGTCCAGAAAAACATAAATAATTTGATAGAGACAATTTCTTAAATATTACTACGTTTTTACGAAGGATACGTCGAAGTCAGTTTTAATATTTTACGACATTTTACCATATGAAATATGTTTTTTTATGTTATTGGGAAAGTTTTTTATTACTTACTAGCTTTATAAACCCGGCGTTGCACGGGTGTACCCTTAATAACGGTGATTGGTTTTTTATGTAAACTTTATTTTATACCAATTGATCCCTTTTCCACTGGTCAGCACTCTATCGGTATATTATAATTCCCCCCCCCCCATTCTAATATCAGCATTAATTAAAAAAAAAAGAAATCCGATTGTATCCAGGCCCTTCTAGAAGTTAGAGGGCTTCCCCATAGACCTGTTTAAATTGCCAGAATAGCTGTGATATAATGTCACCTGAACCCTCGTACGATGTAAAAGTTGCATTGGGTGCCTACTCAGGTGTCGGCTCATCACATGACTGTGGTTCTAAATTAAGACGCACGTGGCCAATATCCCTCTTGTACACTCTTAAAACAAACGAGCGGTTTTAACTCAGTCTGAGTTAAGTTCCACTCCTTTCCGTGCCGAAAATGCACTTCTCCTATAGGAGTGAATTTCACTCTTTTTCGGAGTGGTTAAAAGAAATAAAAGAAAACAATCTGCGCCCTACACTCTTAAAACGAGCGGTTTTAACTCAGTCTGAGTTAATTTCCACTCCTTTCCGGTGCCGAAAATGCAATTCTCCTATAGGAGTGAATTTCACTCTTTTGTTTTAAGAGTGTATAGCACTAGAGAGACGATAATTCAAACTAACCCTAATCATACAACTGGATGCGAATAGCTACCCTACGTTAAATTTTTAACTTCGCCAAAAGCAGCCAATGCCAAATTTCAATCAGCCATTATATCATAGCTGTACCAAATTGACAGTTTCATTAACATAAAGTTTGTGCGCTATACGTAGGGGAATTAACATTTCTTAAAAGTATTCATCAGATCTAGAATAGTTATCGCCTTTACTGTCATGAGACATTGTAGCAATATCTTTACTTCTTACCATTTGTAAACATCAATTAAATTAAATTCGGTAACAAAAAAAAATCGAAAGATTTAAATTCTATAAATAAAATAAAATAATGATATTCAAATAACAATCCTACAAATTAAAGTCACGTGCTTTTACGCGCTTATACTTAATTTTCGTTCACGCTGAACGCGCTGAAATTTCTTTTAACGATTTTCTTTTAACAAATAAAAAGTATAAATTCTAATCTTACAATGCTATTCCTTTGGAGAAATAGGCTCACGTTTTACACTCCTACACCCGTTTGGGTTCGAATTTCGAAAAATCGCTTCCTTAAATGACGCCTACGATATAAAAAGAATGTTTTCCTAAAAAATTTGGTAGCTGTACCTCCAGTAGTTTGGGCTGGGCGCTGATACGTGAGTGAGTCAGTCAATCAGTGAGTCAGGACTTTGCCTTTTATATATATAGATTGGAAATGCATAAACATAAAATTTAATTTCTGACCATAACAATAGAAGGCATTGTACTCAGCCTCATTCATTTTATAAAATATTTTCATAGCCTATAAAACTGTTATCATAGCGCGCAGTATGAAACGCGTGTAGGAGTTTACATTGATAACTTGTTTGAGCAGACAATCGGAAATAATTTTTGTCATGTTTACGTTTTATTTGAATATTCAATGTATATGAAACACCTTTTTATTGTGTTATTCTGGGTATTTTAGCTTCAATTTCCAATTTTTTAGTAAACAAAATGAAGACATCAACTGAATTCTATGCACGTAAGGCGCTGTTTTTATAAAAAAAATCCCGAATTTTGGTGTTCACCATTAATTGACGCTGTTTTAACCTCGTCACTCCCAAAAGAAATCTTAAGCATATATTCTTTGTATAAACATATTTTTTAAACAATCATATACTTAAATGTATGGTTTGCAAAATAAATTGAGAAAATTAACGTATAAAAATTGATGACAATCCCGTCAATTTAGTGGAATTTTAGGTTTGGAGCGAAAAAATAGACAATTTTGCTGTGCTATGACAAAACAAACAAGCACTATCAGTTTCTTGTAATTAATAGTCCATTCTGACATTTATTTTTATGCAAAATGTTTCATAAATTTACCGTTGGAAAAACGTTTTTTGCAAGACCTTCGAAATCTGCTTGACCTTCTTGCTCATCATTTTTTAAATACAATTAATTATTCAGCTGCTTTGATATCAATATTTTTGGGAAGCTCGAATATCCTAGTTCGTACTAGAAAACTTAGATTTAAGGCAAATTGCAAAATAAAGTTGTGGAGGGAATTCTACAAAGGATTACGTATATGTGCCTTTGTAGCGACGAGGTTAAAGAGCAATTTTGCTTCTTTAAATGTTATTTAAGGTAAGGATTTGTCAATTATTCGGTAAAAAAATAGTTATTTATGCAACAAGTGTGAAAAGTAACACTTTTTAAAACTAGTGGATTTTATTTTACAAGCGAGATACGAGCGAGTGAAATAATGACACGTGTTTTAAAAAGTTTACTTTTCACACGTGTTTCATACACTATTTTTTATAATTACGTGAAAAAAATCAAATCTCATTGGTTCAAAAATAATTCACGTGCTAATTTTTTCACGTCACGAAAATCGGCATCGATAAATCTCTGGAACTACAAAAGACAAACTTATTTTTTTAGTTTAAAGTCAAACATTTGAACATGGATATTGATTCAAAAATAAAAACATAATAACATTCACGCGCATAATATTTTTAATAAAGCAGATCAATAAATTTCTAGATTTTATGAATATTATGAAATAGAAATTTTACTTGAAATAGGTATCTTATGAAAAGAGTGAAAAAAAGTACTTTTTTTCACTGCTTTTGGGTGAAAAAAAGTATTTTTTTATCACTGTTTCTAAAAAGTATAACTTTTCGCACGCGTCTGATATTAAAATTATAGTGTAAAAAACGGATTTTTTTCACGCAATTATAAAAATGTTTTTTTTTATAACTATAAATAAATTTAATTCCCAACAGAATATACAACTAATAACTTTGACGTGGTTAATAAAAGTATAGCATTAACAAAATATGTCCATGCTACAATTAACAAGTACTACACGGCAACATAACATATATAATTTTAGGTAAATATTAAATTGTTAATGTAAAAAAAATTATTTAGCAAGATAGTAAATTTTAGTTCAGATAGAAACTTTTAAACCGGATAATTCGAAATATATTATCCGAGAAGTGATAAAAATTAGCAAAACAAACTACTAGAGTTGTTACGACGAAAAAGTTTTTTTTGTCCAACAAAAAAAGAAAAGTGTTTAAGGTAAACTCAGGTATGAAATATTGAAAAACTAATTACGTAAATAGTGAAACACGTTACGTAACAGTTAAATTTTCAATTATATTGATTTTTTAAGAAAAGTAAATTTATAAATTTAATGTTATTTAACTAAAAAAGCTATAATTTGGATCCATATTTACAAATATTTTTACTTTATAACATCATTAAATATTGATTAAAATAAATTAATTGTTTATAAATTCTTCCAAAAAGCAGTTTAGATTTCTTTAAATAATATCTAAGTGTTAACTTTAAGAAAATATTTTTAGATTTACACTATAAAGGATCGAAATAATGTAGTTAATGCGCATTGTTTATATAAATATGGTTGTCCAAGTTCTAAAGCTCAAAAACGGACCAACGTTTTCAAATTGATATTTTTAAAAATAAAAGGACAATAATTGGGGCCAAAATTTTATTAGTTTAATGAAATACGATATTAGTTCAATAAAATATGCTATTATTTTAATAAAATATGATATGGCTTTAAAGCAAAAGAAATCACTTACCAATACGAAACTAGTGTTTTTACAGCCTTGAATCTCTAAAGCATATCCATGATCATCACCACACAGATCTTCAAAACAACGATATTCTTCCAATCGAAAGTTCCAAATTTTGTTTTAAAAAACTTTAAAAAAAAGTTTTGAAAGGTCTTCAAAAATATATAAACACCACTCCAAACTTTTCAGCAAAATATTTTTTACAGATTCGAATTAATATTTGCTTCTATAAATAATAGAGTCCTATCCAGATTTCTGTTTTGAATAAATCAAAACATAACCTGTTGATCTTTCGTGAAATGTTTGAGAGAAAAATATTCACCGAACCCGACACCGACAAACGGAGAACTGAAAGAAGAGAAAAGTCGACAGGTTAACATTTGGGAGGATGGGGAGTTATACGTCAGCGCCATCTACTGTTGGGACAGTTAAATACAAATTGACTCTAAGTTGCTTGTGTATTTTTCATATAGTACGGTAGCTTACACCAAACAAGTAGGTTTGTAACTGAATCTGTCACTTAAACCGCTTCCACACAACAGTTATGCTTAACAGGTAAAAAGGCGCTAAACACCGCATTAATTCTATATTAAACATTTACATGCTAAATTTGGCTAGTTTCATTTATTTTATTTCGAAAATTCAATAATTATTACTTATCGTTTACAAAAATTAATTTATATTTCAAAGAATAAATATGTAATATTCCTCGCTTTTAAATAGAATGAAAACATTTCACATAAACATACAAACAAAGAATCTCTTAGTGAATATATTTGACGTCATTTCAAACTGATCGATGTCGCAAAAATAAATTTATTTTAATTTATTGTCAATTCTATTTATTGTGTATTCTAATTTCGATGCGCTGACGTATCACACGTTTTTTGACGTATCACACTTGTCCGTATTATTTGTAGTTTGGGCTATGAAAGTGGGTGACAGACAGACGGACTGAACGATTATAATACCTTCCACTTTTTGGGTTATAAACGTAGTGTGGAAGCTAAAACTTAATGAACTCTTTGTGAAAGTTTACATGTAAGGGTTATCCACGGAAAAGGACTTAGAATTTAGTTTAGTTGAATTACACGAGGACTATTGACTGCTACAAAATTTAGAACCGCGGCCAAGTGACGAGACCGACGCATGATAAGATAAGATCCAAAAAATGAAGCTTGGGTGAAATAACCGAAGAAGAAGAAACTTTATTTTCAAACAGAATACATTGGTTGCCAAGGGGCCCTCGGGCCCTTCCAGGCAACACATAAAATTATACAATCGAAATTATCAAGGAAAATTAAAAGCAACATTTCAGATTATACCCAAACAAAAGGGGAACAAAACAAAAAAAATAACAAAACATTTTTTAATAATTTTAAGACATTCTTTGCTATTTATTATTGAAAATATTTTTTTATACTATATCCACCTGAGACCAAATCAAAATCATATGTCTAATATTTGCTGAAGGGCACGTCACTTTCATGAAAACTGAAATATTAAGCCCTCAAAATGCATATTTTTTTGGTGTTGTAAATGCAAAAGCAAGGTGTTTAAATTTTTTTGCAATTAATAATTTATTTTAACATTGTTTTAATGCAAAATGCCCTTAAAATTGTTTACTGAAAAGTTTTTTTGCAAGAATTCCAAAATAGTGTTAACCTTCGTATAACTTCAATCATAAAAGAAATAAATGACTGATAACTGGAATCAAAGGATGAAAATGATTTTCAAATCTTCTTCTATCCAACCATTTCAGTCGTTAAAGTTTAAAATAAAGTTTTAATTTACCAACTTCTCAATAAAACACAAGTGATTTTTTAGGCAATAATTAACATTATATTTCAGAGGCAATATAATGTCAATTCAGTGCCTGCTAAGCCAATAGCTATCGTACCGGCGTTCACCATAATAATGATTTTGGTGAACGTGGGTTGCTATAGCGCCAATTTGTAGTGACTCTGAAGTAGAGTGAATATCTAGTGGCTCAACTATGTATTAAACAATAAACAAACAAGCCTAGTTTGATGATTAATAAAATCTATATTATGCTTTGATTATGTTTTCATTTATGTTAGGTATTTATGATATATATATTTTTTTCTAGCAATTTCTTAAGTAATTTTGAATGTAAGTTTTAGTTCGACTAAATGGATATGTTGCTCCCCTTCGTGAATCATATAATTTTTTATTGTATTTTGTAACACATAAATATTCAATAAACTTATTGATTGGTTGATTTACAAACTTTCCATGATGACTTTTCTCTTAATATCACTTATTCAATTGAGAAAGAAAAACACACGTTCTTGACCCATTCATAAAAAAAAGATCAGAAGGAAGGGAAATTTTCCTCTAAGACCTGCCATGTCCAACAATGGATATAAATAACATTTAGTTTTGGTTTCTTTGTTTAAAATCTCGTCCCCGAAAATCCCGCCTTCATTAACTTGTTGCCATTCTCCCACGACAAATAATTGCCCCAGCTCAAGTCGAACTACTTCCTTGTAATTATTTTCGAAGTCTTCGTTATCTTTTTTGTCCATCTGTCTTTCGTGCTGTTGCCGTTACCTACAGTATTCAGAGTCGAGCATACGCAGAAAAACTTTTTTGTGCAGATATTTTACTTGGAAATATTAAGTATATTATTTATAAACGTTCGGTGGCAACTTGTTTAACTGAAATTGTTATTGTTTATGTCCTAATGTTGGAGGAACAGTGGTGTTATTCTGGGGTGTTAACTATTGGTAAAATTAAACAAAGCAAAACATCCAAAAGTCCTGACGGTAAACTGTTCAGGGGGGGGGGGGATTTTACCCAAAATTATTGATTAAAATGTAATTTGGTTGTTTAAGGTGACGCATTTCTTTCCAGCTGTCATTTCTGGAATTTCTTCGATTGGTGCTCCGATTGCTGATCTGTTGCCACGTGACATTGATCGGGAAAGAGTTTGTTTTCCTTCAGAATGATTTATTCAGAAAATTTCATTTCTGTTGTCACTTAAGATCTTAAACATGCATATTGAATCAGTAAATGTAATTAATTTTATTTTCTTAAATAATGATTACTGTTATCAATACAATTAGTTAACGTAAATATAAATTTATTAATTAATTATATAAATTTATATTTTTATGCTTTTTTAACTATGAAAAAATGCCCTACCACCCATGCCCCGTGGTTCTAGGCCTGACCAAAATACACAGCATTCCAATCGTCACCTTTTTGAACATACCCACGCTTCAATATTTTTACCCATTTTCCAATTTAAAAATTAATTTAATTTAAAGTTTTAGTTGTTTACTTTAGCCTTTAAAAATTAAACTAAATTTATAACTACACTGTTAAAAATTTTCGCAAGATTGCCCCGGAATTCTGGAATTTTCTAGCTACCGCCACCACTTTTTAGAACGTGGATTTATCACTTTTGTGGTAAAACAATAACTTTGATACATCTCAAAAGTTGTGAATCAACCCTCCAAATAGCGGTGGCAGCTAGAAAGTTCAAATATTCCAGTGTAATTCTGCGCCAAAATTTTTTTGACAGTGTAACGTTAAAAGTCAATTTTACATAATCATTAGAATTTACACATGGCCACCAGTCTTCCAATGCAGTAACAGCAAGCCTATATTTATTTCAAGTGCAAGTATACATTACGAAAAAAATTCCATCCCAAATCGGGCTAAGAAAATCTGGTCCGCTGACAATTACGTCATTTGCCATGAAAGAGGCCTTATTAATTCAACTTGTTCATTTGCAAGATTAAGCGAATCGGGTTTTTTTTGTTATAAAATTTCCATTTATGACTGTATACAACAAAAACACATCCGCCATACAAAGATTACAATTAATGCCGTTTTGTATAGAAGGATTGAGATTAGTTATTAGCAATAAGGCCGCTTTGGATTAGCTTCGATACTTTTATACCTTTATTGGTGGTATTATTTATACAATTGGTCGGGTAATATATGAAATATCTATTTTTGCTGACAAAAAATGCTTTGTTGGTGTATATGAGGTTATAAGACAATTTCCTTTTAACATAGAATACATTAAAGTAACTTTTTTTTTATGTTGAGATATTTTGGCTCAGTCTAAGAAATCTATTTATAGAGTTTTTGTTAATTTCAGGTAGTTCATTCTACCTATTGCGAGGATTACTTCTTTTGCAATCAATAAAATTTCGCTTGTTTTAATACCTCATTTATATTTAAACAGAAAATAACTTTTTTAAAGTTTCGAAAAAATTTTATTATCATAGTAAAATTGTGATGATGTGTTCTACTTAAATTTCTGTAACTATAAAATTATCAAAAGTAAGGAATCTTGGTAATTGAATAACTGAGATTAATTATTCAATTATTTTTTTTAATTGTGAAATTCCGATATTTTAACTATATTTTAATATAGAGCGTTGCGAAAAGTTTTATATTTTTAGAACTTAATTACTTTTTTTCACCCAAAGCAGTGAAAAAAATTACTCTTTTTCACTCTTTTCATAAGATGCCAGCATTTCAAGTAAAATTTCTATTTCATAATATTCATAAAATACAGAAATTTATTGATCGGCTTTATTTATAAATATTGTGCGCGTGAATGTTATTATTATTTTTATTTTTGTATTAGTATCCCTGTTCAAATGTTTGACTTTAAACTAAAAAATAAGTTTGCCTTTTGTAGTTCCAGAGATTTATCGATGCCTATCTTCTTTACGTAAAAAATTTTAGCACGTGAATTATTTTTGAACCAATGAGATTTGATTTTTTTACGTAATTATAAAAAAAAGTGTATGAAACACGTGTGAAAAGTAAACTTTTTAAAACACGTGTCATTATTTCACTCGCTCGTACCTCGCTCGTGAAATGAAATCCACTAGTTTTAAAAAGTGTTACTTTTCACACTTGTTGCATAAATAACTATTTTAATATGTTTTCAGATTCATATTAGAATATTATTTTTCAATGTGTATTCGGATCGATATTGGAGTATGTATTTTTCAATATGTATTCAGATTTATAAATGTAATTTAGAATAATATTCATTTTGAATATTAACATTTAAAGATGTATTCAGATTGATAAAAAAAATATGTATTTTTAAGAACATGCGCTACATTTAATGAGGTACTGTTATCATTTTTACAAATCAGTTAATGCAATATATTGCTACCTTTATATTGTAACATAAATATATTGTACCAATTTCGAGGAAACGTACAACAGCATTGTCCTCAGACATAAATACAGTTTTAGTACTCGCTAAATGTCACTTATAATTTAGAAACGTCTGGCATTTTTATTGGATACGTTTATGTAGCATTCACCTTTACTTCCGAGAATATTGGGAAATGTATATCATGTATGGTGTTACTTCCTATCGTATAATATTCAGTAAAAAAGACTTTGGTTTGTAATAGTTTTTTTCTGGAGTTTCTAAAGCAGGAAACTTGGTTCTGTTTACAAATTGTTAAGGTTAATTTGGAGTTTCTTGAAAGGTTACAACGACAAAAAGAATTGAGAGAAAAATATCAGATATTGAAAATATTATTTGAAATTATGTTATTTATATTTCTCATAGAATAAATTCAAAATAAATGTAACCTATGTATAAAAATTATGTTTAATAAAACCTATAAAAACTACACTGTTAAAAATTTTGTGCTTGGTTTCACCATGATATTGGTTCCTAGTAGCTGCAACGGCTGAATGGTGAAACGTTCCACCATAATTTTGGTATTCGGTTGAACCATTTCTCAGGTTTTTGTTTCCAAATCCAGAAAAATGGTTCAACCAAACACCGAAAAAAAGGTGAAACATTTCACCATTCAGCCGTTGCAGCTACTAGGAACCAATATCATGGTGAAAGCAACCAATATCATGGTGAAACCTAGCACAAAATTTTTAACAGTGTAGTTTAAAGTTTTATAGAATTATTTGAGAGAGAGTCAATTACAAGAGTCGGCATTCTCGATAAGCCAACTGGTCATCTGCCTCACTCGAATCTGGTAGACGCCCCTCTTTTTCTGCTGCAGGCTCGAGCAGTGTTGCCAGCAACAAAACTGTACACTTAAAATTTTGATTTCTATTATATTGACAAAAATACAAAAATAGTTACTGCCCATTATTCACCGCAACCTATACTATCACGTGTCCTTATGTCGTTGGTGATAATTGGTTTTAATTTTCATTGAACTAAACAGTACAAACATGTTATGTTGGTCTTAAAAGATTGAAAAAATACTACAAATGCCTAAACAGAAAAAAATGAGTCATGAAATTGTTTACAAATACAAATACAAAAATTGTCGACCAACAACAGGCCAGAGGCCCAACAAGGTTGGTCCAAATACTTTACCAGTTTCCAATGACAATCAAGATTCTTCTTAAAATCTTCTACTCTCTTCGAATGCACAACATAATCTGGTAAAGCATTCCACTCATTGACAACTCTATTGTAAAAATAATATTTTCTTACCTCCCTCTTCTAAAGCACAGCCCTATGCTGAACTTTTTCAAGCAACTCTATATCTTTTCTGAGGAAGGGAGACCAAAACTGAACAGCAAATTCCAGATGTGGCCTTACCAATCCCCTATACAATGGCAAAATAATCTCCTTAGATTTAGAAGTGATACTTTTTCTAATATATCCCAACATTCGATTGGCTTTCTTACTTGCTTCAACACACTGTTTACTCATTTTTAAATCATTGCTCACCAAAACTCCTAAATCTCTAATAAACTCACTATCTTGGATATTTTCTCCCGGTAAAACATAAGAATGATTAACATTGTTCTTACCCGAATGCAAGGTTTGACATTTGTTAACACTGAACGACATGCCCCACTTGAAGCCCATTCAGTAATTTTCGTAAGATCATTTTGTAACTGCTTGATTTGCTCAATAGAAATTACTGTACTCGTCACTTTTAAGTCATCTGCAAAAATACTGAACTTGCTATTCAACCTCCAGCTGATATCATCAATAAACATTTACGTTATTACGTGTTATTACGTGAAGGTGACTTTATTTTTAGTAAAACACTGATTGGAATTTTAAATAGCCAAATAGAAAAAAAACGTTTAATCAAGACAAAGAAAAATCTTCGACGTCAATGTTTACTGTAAATTATTTATAACCGTGTACATTTGCATCAATCATTGACTGTTTAACAGTCAGAAACAAATTAGTGTTTTTTTCATTATATTAATGAACCGTGCCGCACGAAATACATATAACATCTTAATTAATCTTAAATGGACCCATTGTTAATTACACCCAATACTTCTGAATGCTAAATCTGTATTTCCTTATGAGAAATTTCTTTTGAAATATTAATGTCTCAATCCACGATCTTGCCTATTTTTCAATCAAAAAGAGAACTAAAAATATTATTAATTCTGTCGTTTTTATGATACGTTCTTTTATTGCGGATCCTTATTATGCAACCATGTTTTTTTAATCGATTGTATATGCCTTTCAGGTTTAGCGACAAAAATATTTTTTTTGTTGTTTAACTTAATATTTGCTATCAATTATTGTTGTTGCCCTACTTCTAAAAGTAGACAAATTGCTAAATACTAGAAACACTTAAGTAGGAAATGCTTAAATAGTTATAATAGTTTGAAGACACTAACTTCGGTTTGAAAACACTAAGTTTACCTCTTTTGTGTTTTGTTTACTCACTCTTCTCCATTAAAAATTGAAAATAGTCATACAAAATCAATGAACTAGTACAGATTGTTGAAAATAGTGTCAAATTTAACTAATACAAAATCTTGTCGAGCATTTTGAAATTTACTTCACCAAACCATTTTTTATCAAAACTTTTGAATAAGCTTTTAAGTTCAAATGTGTGTGTTTCTGAGAAGTGTTAGAAGCATTTTTTTCACAACTATCACAAATACTTAAAATAATACCAAATCTAACAAATGTAAAGTGGAACGAGAAACTTAACCATTATTCTTTTTTACAAAATATGAGTGTACCCCATTGGAAAAACTAGAACAAACAACTTTCAACATTTTCTCAAACCTGCATTTCGAAATAAAGTATAGTCTAAATCTCCAATCCGCATTCAGTAAAATATCAGAACTTTAAAATTACCATTAAAGACCAAACTTTCTCATTATTTTTAGAGAACACTTACTTCTTGAAATTATTTTACCTTTTCACACCGTGTGGTATATTATGAAAAATAGAAACTTTACGAAGACTTTTGAAAAATTAGTCGGTCCATGACATGTCTAGTGGACTATGATTTGACTGTCGAACGTTCGTCACCAAAATAAAAAAAACACTAAAAACGACTTGTGAAATGTACCAAATTGTAGGGGCGTGGAGAGCCTTGTGGTTATAATCTCGATTACGGAATCGGAAGGTCCCGCGATCGAGTCTCGGTACCACTGAAGACCCACCCAGTATATGCGGAGTACTGGGTGGGTCGGAGGAGTACGTGCGTCGTGGAGGTACGTCGTGGAGTATATGCGGAGTACGTGCTCGTTAAATCTGTTGGGTCCGAAAGTCCGGTGGGCGGTCATTGCGCAGTTTCCCACGGGTACAGGTCCCTGAAAAATATTTGCCTCCCCTTCAGGGACATGTCTAAATTGCGGAGGTGGCGATAGATGGCAGCATCTGTCATGTATGGGTGTGTGTTGTGTCTGTCTTACTTGACGAAAGTTTATAAGCGGGTGTCTGACCAAGCACACAAGCCTGAAAATATATGTCTACCAACCAAATTGTAGATTTGCTCACAAAAAAAGTTGTTCCAATACCAATATTTTCGAAAATTTTCCTATCTACCGAATTTTAACCATAACTATCCATATTAAAGACACCAAATAAGCAAGTTATAATTTTTTTTTATCAACAAATACAAAATAGTTTTGGTTAAAGTAATCAAATAAATTATATTGCAAGTCAGTACGATACATTATTTACTTTAGGGGTTGCTTGTGCTTGCCAACGCTTTTTTGCTAGTAGCACTGATATTATAAAAATCGTTTTTATTCAAATGATGCATTTTTCCAAAATTTTATATCATATTATCTATACAAATGCACCGCCAATTTACAAGTAATTTTGATGCATAAAAATGGTTGAAGTAAATCTTTTTGACCGCAAAAGTTGACATGATACTATATTATTTACTTTTGAGTTAAAAACTCTGATTGCCAATACTTTTTGCTAATAGCACTGATATCATAAACAATCTTTTTATTTTAAAGAAGTATTTTTTAGAATTTTATATCATACTATCTATACAAATGCACCGTTAATTTGCAGAAGATATTCAAGTAGAAAATTGCTTTTTTTTGCAATGATAAAAATTGAAAAATATTCTTTCAGTACAAGTATTTATTTTCTAAAGCATTAACAGTCCAGGTCATTTATACTTCAAAGAACATCTACAACACAACAAACCGTTATTTTTTAAAATCTTTCATTCCAATCTGTCTACATGTTCCACCCCCACAATACAACATCACCCTATTATTTTTCCGGCCAGTTTTCAAAGTCCAGACGGAGGGACCTTATTGTTTGCGCCCACCTTATAAAAAAGGATGTTCTTCATCTACTTGTTGTATGCTATTGTTCGATTGTTGATGATAAAGAAGTAACAAGTCGTTGTACTTCATCTAGTCTTCGTAACGAGCTTGTTTCACGAGGGATCTGGCAACAGCTCCGCGGTCTTGTTTTCATTTTTCTCAAATTACTTTTGCCTTGGTATTCCAAATTGAGTTTTCTAAGAATATTTTAGTTGTTATTTTTTTTTAATTCCAACTTCTTTCAATGCAAGTTTTCCTTGATAAATGATTAAAACAACCAACAGCATGGCAAGAAGTTGTAATTTTAAAAAATAACACCTAAAATAACTTATTCTTAGAAAACTCAATTTCGAATATCAAGAAAAGTAATTCGAGAAAAATGAAAACAAGACCGCAGAGCTGTTGCCAGATCCCACGTGAAACAAGCCCATTAGAAAATTATGGAGAAAGAAACTTTCTTAAAAACTAAAATTAAACGTTTAACATGTGATTTCTTTTGTAAGCATATTTATTGAAAACTAGAGGGGCTCAGTAACTCCCACACTAAAAGCATAGAAAAAATAAGGGGTGTTTTTAACGCTTAATCAATAAAATAATAGTTTTATGATGTCTTAAAAAATATATTGATGTAAGATTTTTTTAAAAATTTTGATATAAAAAGTGAAGTTAATGCGTATTAAGTACTTGGTAAAAGGCTGCTGTAGTTGAGCTACAGCATACTATTATTTTTATTTAATCTTAAGTATAAAGTCTTTAGAAAGTAGAGCTTCCTGAATTTTTCTGCTGTCCCGTATTTAAAAACTCTAAGAAAAAATATTCCTATTATTGATTATGGTGAGACAATATCATCCCATGTGGAATTATTGTGGCGCGTGGCTTCATAAATATCGTAGTTAGGTAGCTACCGTATCTATACTAATGACTTGGACTACACTGAACTGGACTGACTTGGACTACTTGGTTACAAGCACTGAATAACTATAACCTAATGGAAAGCATACTAAAAGACCGATGTCTATTTTCATGCCAAAATGACCCAAATCATTGTTGTAATTACTGAATTTACCTGCTTACTGCAGAATAATTATTTTAAAATCTTGTCGATGCACTCATTTTACTAACTAGAGAGTGAAGGCCATCATAGACCCAAACATTTATGTCAACACTGTCAATTTGGTACAGCTATGATATGGTCAATTGAATGTTGGCATTGGCGGCTTTTGGCGAAGTTAAAAATTTAGCGTAGGGTAGCTATTCCCATCCAGTTGTATGGGTTAGGGTTAGTTTGAATTATCGTCGCACTAGAGCTATACAAGAGGGATATTGACCACGGGCGTCTTTATTTAGAACCACAGTCATGGACGAGCCAACACCTGATTAGGCACCCAATGCAACTTTTACATCGTGCGCAGCGTCGGGACTTTGAAAAATATTTAACGTGCACTCCCACCACATGGGGTATTATTCTTTGGACAATTTTGGCTGCATTTGCCAAGGATCGATGGATTTTTCTATCAATCTTCAATTACAATTCAATATTCATAGTAAAGACAAGACAACGTCTGTCGGGTCAGCTAGTTTTTTATAATGTGCAAATAATTGTTCTCCAGTAAAAGGACAAAAACTGAGAATTCTTGTTCTTTAAAATCAATCAGTTACATCCTACTAATCAGTTATTTTTTGTGCTCTTTACATGTTCCTGCTTGTATTTGCCTACAATTCCCTTGCCCCAGTCCAAACAGTAACGAAATTGAACCGTTTTCGCATACGAAAATGAAATGGAAAGTTTGTTTACGGTATTAAGGATAGGGATTATTCTAGAATCCTAGATTCAAATTTCTGGGAAACATTTGTTAGACTTTTAAACACATGTGTTAATATACAGGGTGTCCGTAAAAGAATGTCCGAGTTTTAATGGTATATTACAGGAGTTTATTTTATACTAAATATAACAAATCATACATGACATTGAAGGAAAACTAACCTAGTTTTTCCTATAAGTGCTCAATGTGTGCGCCTTTAGTGATACGGCACACATCCAAACGAAAATGCAATTCTTCCCATACTGTCTGCAGCAAGTCCGGAATAGATAGATGACACTGCAACTGTGAAAACGATGTAGCGGTACAAGCGCATGCGCTTATCTGAAACTGTTGGAGTTATTCTTTATTCGTCACCTTCAACCACATTACAATTACACTTCAACCACAATACTATTACAATTTGAAACTCGGACATTCTTTTACGGACACCCTATAGTAAGGAATAAATGCAAAATGGGAGGGGGGGTAGTATATAAATATCCGATATCTTTTTTAGCCTTTATTGTTCGTGGCGAGTATTTTTCTGCTATGCATATTGTATTCCACCATAAATATTAATTTGACATAGAAGAATTTGACGGATGCTAAACAAAGATATCATTTTATGTAATTCTTACACTTTAATGTAAAAATTTAAAGCTTTGAAACATAATTGCTTTCAAAGAGGGGTGGGTTACTAACTCTTGATTAAAAGGGGTAATAAGATACAATGCAGCAGATGCTCCAGTCAGTTGTTCAGACTGACACGAACCCCATTGTTTAGTTTCCAAGCTATCCTGGTCTCATTTTACTAACCCAATGAAGGTAGAAAGAATCTCACACAATTCAGGATTCGAACCCAAAAGTGATAAGACCCGGTTACTTGAAAATTTGTTCAAAAAATTAACAAAACTCCTACTTAAACTAAGTTAGTAAATATATATTTTCTGTAGTTTTGAAATTTCCAGAATCTAGAGAGATTGCAAATTTTATTTCTCTTAAACTCCTCGGCGGCAACACCAATTACTGGGCCAAGGCCTGCCGTGACCATTTCAGCTTTCGTGACTTAGGCTCCGGGGTGCTAGGCATATGTCGGTAAGGTGGTCAGCCTAACGCGGAACCCCCAGTGTTTAGTTCCCAAGCATGCTTGGTACCCATTTTATCGACCCACTCAAGGGATGAAAGGATGGGTCAACCTCGCCCAATCCGGGATTCGTTCCCCGGACCTGTGGCGTGGCAATGCGAAGCACTACCACTAAGCCACTGGGCCTAAATTTTATTTCTAGATAGATTAACTGTAGTCAGACTGTCATAACTGGCTTCATATCATGCATTTTATCTAACATTTAGTTAGGTCAATATCAAAAGTTAAAAAAAGTCTTCCAACGAAACAAGTAACGCAATTACTCAAACGAATGTAACTTTTCAGTCCAAGATATGCTTTAAATAGAATTTAAAATATAAGAAAGAAACATTCACACATATATAAAGAGCATGTTGGGTGCTAAAATTAATCTCGGACAAGAAAGAAAACCTACAAGGTGCCTGAAAAAGATAACATTTTGTGATAAGTGACTGAACTGAAATAAAGATGGACCGAGATTACTGAAATTCTATTAACGTATGTATTGTTATGTACAGGGTTGCTATGTTGGCCTTTTACGTGCTCATTTAGTTAGTTTGGCCTTTTCCAAAAGTGTAAAATTTTATATATTTAAGTTGTTTCCACTTGATGATTTTTTTAAAAGTCTAACTCTAAAACTGGGTTTCCTTGAAAAATTTATACATTCATATAATGTAATTTCTTGTATTATATTTCTTGTTATGATATTTTTTTAACGTTCGCATTTTGGAAGAAATTTTAATGTTGATATGTTACTCATGCTTGGGTTTAAAAATAATATAATAAATCCCATTTACAGTTTAAAGTTCATTTAGTTTTACTTTAATTTAATTCCTTTAGAAAAGGATGCAAAATAAACTTACAAAATTCAAAAATAAACAAAACAAATATTCGTTAAAAAAAAACAATAAAAACGCCCAGCTAACAACATTGCATCCATCAATAAAATCTTATTTTTTATCCATTGTCGTTAAAAAGTTTTAATGTCAGGTATTCCGTCGAAAGGGATAACTTTGGCTCTGAAGGGAAACTTTTGCAAAGGCTTTTGAATTTTTTTTTCTTCTCATAAATGCACTTGTTAAAAAATGTACTTGCCTTTTTCAATTAGTGGCAACTCTACCTTGGCAGTAAGCAAATATTCAAGAAGAAAATCAGCACCAGGTTTTTATTTTTGTTTGGTAAAAATTTTCCTTTAGGGCCAAAGTTACCACATTCGACGGAATTTTTAAAAAAAATTTATTTAAGAGGGATTGTCAGTCCCATAGAGATAATGCATTAGTTTTGAAATCACAAATTCTGCAGAAGTATTGCTTTGCTATGTTAGCCCTTTTCCCCCAGGTATGGGAATCAACATAAAATCGAAATGAAACAAATTTTAAACGAAATTGTTATCTAGTTATTTAATTATATATTTTTGAAGTTTTAAAACGCCAAAAATATACAGCAGATGGCGACACTATTTTAAAACTTTTAATAATTAAATAACCGGATGTTATTTTCTCTTCAAATTTGTTTTCAAATGATGTTATGATGATTCCCTTATCTGGTGAAAATGAGATAACATGGCAAAGCAGTTCTTTTGCAAAAGTTTCGAACTAATGCATTAGCTCTATGGGACTGAGAGTCCCTCTTAATCGAGATAGATTAATTCTATTAAGAGTGCTACAGCAATTGGCTGAACAAGAAATGTATCATCAGCTCTTGCACTGCACTTTACTAAACTAATCATAAAAGTTAAAAGATTTTGCCGGTAACTGATATTTGTGCTTAGTTATTCGACTAAAACTATGAAAAAAGAAGTGGTGTTTATGCGCCCACACAGTCGTCATATTTAAATTTTCTCAAAATTACTTTAGTGTTTGGCTGTCTTGATAAAAACGATGTGGTGCCTACACTTTTCACCTTGTGGCTTAATTTAACCAGCAGATTGACATGATTTTAAGGCTACCCTTGCCAATTAACGTTGACCATTGTTCTTTCCTTCACAGAAGCGAGAATTTGAAAACTACATTTCCAGATAATATCGTTCGTTTATTTAGAACTCCGGAAAATCAACGCGTTTATCGTCTGCTAGACAATGAATTCTGGTATCTCTCATCAACACTGCTATCGAGATTAACCAGATGAGGAATATTGAATATGGAATCAGTTGCTGTGGTGATATTCATCCAAATGCAAGTCAAGGTTGAAATTTTTTTATGCTAACTATGAATATTTTGAATAATAATTATGATATGAAGTATGTGAATAGTTTAGGTGATATTGAAAATGGGCATGCTTTACGTCTGGAGTAGCAAGAGTTCCACAGGAATGAAAATAAGGTCACGATTGGTTAATCAATGTAGTAGGCGGAGCTTACCGTGTCATTCCATCAATCGCCGAAACCATCAATGAAATTCAGGAATGAAAGCAGGAATTATCTATGTCACGAGAAACAAGCTAATTATGAAGTTTTAATTATGTAAGGATATTTAAAGGGTCTAAACTCACATTCTCAAAAGTTTAGACAGTGGGTCCGGTCCGTTCATAAGTGCCTTTGTACAATTGAATGATCTTCAAAAGTCGTCCATTAATGAACCAGACCCTATGTGTTACATAAACTTTTGAGAATGTGAGTTTTACATGTAAACCCTTTGTTTGTGCAAAATATTTATAATAACGTCTATGTATAAAATTTAATGCTATAGTAACAGTGGTAATTTTTTTTTGCAAAAATTGGTAAATGTTTCATGAACTATAAAGCCCATTTAAGAGGTACTTTTAGCTTCCACACTACGTTTATAACGTAAAAAGCGGACGGTATTATAATCGTTCAGTCCGTCTGTCTCTCCGTCCATCCGTCACCCACTTCGTGTGATGCGTCAAAAAATTCAGCGCATCAAAATTAGAAGACAACGAAAATCCCAGAAAAAACATTCGAATTCGAAGTACTTTAATTATTTAAAAAAAAACTGCAAAATTTAATGCTCATTTAAAAAGCATAGGAAGCCATTTTTATTAGAATTAAATCAGTATTGCCATTCGCAACAATCACTCGAGAAACTTTAATTCTTTTAAATAATAAATTAAACTAAATTTATTTTCGCGAGATTAATCAGTTTGAAATGACGTCAAATATATTTTACTAAGAGATTCTTTGTTTGTATGTTGATTAAAAGAGAGAGAGAAATGTTTCAGTTCTATTTAAAAGAAAGGAATATTAGGGGGAACCAGGGACATATGACCCAACTCGAAATTTTTTGCTTTTAATAAAACACTATATATATGATATGATATAGTAGTATAAATATAGATTATAGTAATAAATATAAATATAATTATAAAACTTTAGTTTTGAGTCATGTATCCCAATGCATAGGAATACATGACCCACCCATTAGGGATACGTGACCCAACCCAAAAATTTGGTAGTAAGACTTAAAATTATCAAAAAACTTTTATCTAATAATAAAACTAATATCATATTATAAAGTTTATATATATATTTTATAGTATTTTCAGACAAAATTATTACTTTTTATTTTATCTCATTAATTATGCTTACACTAACAAAATAATCAAATTTAAAAGTAAATTCTGTTCGAAATACAAAGCTGGGGGTTCTTTTATTTTGCAGAGAAAGCACAGGTGGTTAAAGAATCGCTTCTATTTGATCAATATCAACTTCGGATGTATTATCCATTTCAGGACATTTAAAACATTTTCCATCGATTTTTTCTGCATATTGAATTGTAAGCTCGTTAAAAAAAATGCCCTTGTACCTTCCCAACAAACCTTATACTCCGTTAAGAACCCAGTCATTTACTTTTGGGACTCCCGTGATTTTTAAAAAATTTACTTGGTCTACTTCTGTCTACTTTTGTGTTGTTTACTTGGGTCACATATCCCCACTTGGCTTAGGTCAATTATCCCTAGTTGCACTTTTGAAAGGAAAAAAGTGATGCCACTTTCAACTCACAAAACTTTTCCATTGCTGAGAAAAAGGCATTGGGTCATGTATCCTTATGGGTCAAATGTGCCTAGTTCCCCCTACATATTAATTCTTTGAAATATAAATTAATTTTTGCAAAAGATAATAATTGTTGAATAATTATTGAAGAAATAATTATTGAATTTTCGAAATAAAATAAATGAAACTAGCCAAATAAAGCGTGTAAATGTTTATAATAGAATTAACATTGTGCTTGGCGACTTTTTTCCTGTTGAACACAAATGTTGTGAGGAAGCGGGATGAGTGACAGCTTCTGTTACAAACCTACTTTTTATTTGTAAGACAATTGATACAGGACGGAGAACACTTCACGGAATATATAAGCCACGAATCAAATAACAAGGTATCAAGACCCAATTTCATATTCTCCAATTATCCTAAATTTTTAATATATTTTGTAACCTAAATGTTAAGTATGTACACATTTTATGAGCTCTTACGCCAAGGAGCCCATCTTTCTCGAAGTTAGCCAATTAGCCAATTGAGAACAAACTACATTTTTTGTAGTATAAACTTGAAATTTAAAAAAAAACTAAAAAGCAGCTCTCCTCGACATAGCTTGTACTTTACTTTTAAAATTGTAGATGGCAGCACCAAAAACTGTAAAATTACGTACAAAAAGGCCTCCCAGTGGCCGAGAGTAGTAATCGACGAGCGTCTTACTGAGATGGTTCTTGGTTCTGTTCTTGTCCTAGCCATACTATGGATGTATTCGTGCTGGCGGAAAAATCCCTCTGAAAATCACTGAGGAGCCCGAGTACACTGGGACAGACGTGCTCGTTAAATCTGTGGAGTCCAAAGTCCCGACGGCTTTAGCGTTCGATGTCACTCGAAGTTCCGTTGGATGCCCGCTCAGGTGTCGACCTCGTCACTTTACCAGGGTTCTAAATTACGAGGCGTAATTGGTGGTGTTACAGCTCCTAAGGAGGCTAGAAATAGGCAGCCGGAAACGACTACATAACGTACAATAAAATATCGAATTGCGTGGCTTTTTAACAATTTTTTGTTGATATGTACTACTTTTCAACAATCCATCAATGATGTGTTATGTATCGTGAATAGAATAGAAAATACATAAATTTTTTAATAGTTGTCTCTTCGCAAAAACAAAGCTATTTAACTTAGAATAAAAAAATTAACTTCCCGAACCAACCAACACAGACTCCTTTATTAATTGGGAAATTAAAACCAAGCTATCAATTTTTGAAAATTGATTGCATAGTAAAAGAGCTTAGTAAAAGAATACTGGAAATATTTCTCACTTATCAAACTGATCAAGCATTTTTATTTTTTTTAGATTTTACAAAAAAATCTTTAGACAAATGGCATTTCTTATTTATGTGTACCGCTAGAGTAAACTAAATTATTCATTAGCATAAGTAAAAGTTAATAAAGGGACAGATTTTTGACTGAGAGTTTTTATTGAATGGGAATATTTTTTATGATGTACGCTCTCCTTACTGCGATTTCATTGGTTGTTTTCTTTGACAAAGTGTTGAAACAAGCCCATTCTAAAATAAAAATATCATACATTTTTGTTTAAAACAATTCATTGTTCTGATAATTTTTTAGTTTCCGCACTACGTTTATAACGTAAAAGGTGGAAGGTATTATAATCGTTCAGTCCGTCTGTCCGTCCGTCACCCACTTTCATAGCCCAACTACAAATGCTACAGGCAAGTGTGATACGACAAAAAATTCAGCACATCGAAGTTAGAAGACATTGAAAATCTCAGAAAAAAATTCGAATACGAAGTACTTTAATTATTTAAAAAACTGCAAAATTTAATGCTCATTTAAAAAGCATAGGAAGCCATTTTTAATAGAATTAAATCACCATTGCCATTCGCAACAATCACTCGAGAAACTTTAATTCTTTTAAATAATAAATTAAACGAAATTAATTTTTGCGACATTAATCAGTTTGAAATGACGTCAAATATATTTCACTAAGAGATTCTTTGTTTGTATGTTGATATGAAATGTTTCCGTTCTATTTAAAAGAAAGGAATATTACATATTTATTCTTTGAAATATAAGTTAATTTTTACAAACGGTAATAATTATTGAATTTTTGAAATAAAATAAATGAAACTAGCCAAATTTAGCGTGTAAATGTTTATAATAGAATTAACATTGTGCTTGGCGACTTTTTTCCTATTGAACACAAATGTTGTGTGGAAGCGGGCTGAGTGACAGATTCTATTACAAACCTACTTGTTTTTAATGGGAATGTTTCTTGTGATGTCACACTCTTCTTACTGCAATGTCATTGGTTGTTTGGTTTTCTTCCCTTATTACGAAACACAAGCCAATTGGTTTCTTGTGACGTCATACTCTCTGTACTGCAGTTACATTGGTTGTTTGGTTTTCATTGGTTTTCTTTCCGTACCACGTGAAACAAGCCCATTATAAGAACTTTTTTTAAAAAATTCAATGGGCTTGTCTCAACACTTTGTCAAAGAAAACAAAGCAACCAATGAAATCGCAGTTCCGAGCGCGTGACGTTATATAAACCAATGAGCTGTTTCAACACTTTGTAGAAGAAAACAAAAAAAACAATGAAATCGTAGTATTGAGTGCGTGACGTCAGAAGAAATATTCCCATTAATTATTCTTATATATATATATTTTTTAATTTCTTGTAACTTTTCTAAAAATTCATTTAATTATTCCCCTATTTTTTATAAAATTATTTAAATTACTTTACAAATAATTCGTTTCCGTTTCATACAAACTTTAAGCAGAATAATTTGGTTTTACTAACTAAAGATATATAAATCCGGTAATATTTAAATTTTATTATAACAAGCTCACATATATGCATAGAAACATGAGAGTCTATAGTTTGTATTCAGATGAAAAAAATTTAATAAATCTATAAACAAGAATTATTACGATTTTAAGTAACAAAGGGTGATTAAACACGATAATAAAGATTGTAAATTATATTATTCTTTAAGAATTAATTTCGTTACTATGCATATTAAAATTATAAAACTTCTTAATGTATCCTTATATTTATCTCCAATAAAATTCTAGCTGGCAACGATATGATACTAAATAATTTCTAGTATAATCATTATAAAATCTCTATACATACATAACTGTAGACTTAGTTTTAGAATTTTTTTAAACATTTATTTCAATAACATTATTGTAAAGTATGTCCAAGTTAGTGTAAACGCCATTGATAGTTTTTTTTTAATTAGTGTCTCAAAAACAATTTTTGCGTTTTTTCATGAAATAGATTATTTGTACTAGATCATTGTTAAACTCTAAAGGTGCCATAAATTTTTTTTAAACAACAGTTCAAATGTGTTAACGTTATAAAGTATCGTACATTTGAATATTTCCATAAAGTTTAAACATGCTTGTGATTACTCGAAAAGTAAATCGTGGTTAAAAAGAAAACGTAATAATAATTTTTATTTTAAGTATACTTTCTTGAAAGACATCTTTGAGAAATGTGAGAGTTCCAAACTCGGTAATCTTAATCCATTAACGACATTTGTGAATCCGCCTAGTCATACCAATAACAAAAAACATAATTAAAAATCCATGAAGTAGACGTCCACTTGGGCATTTTATTCCATCAGGCGATAAGTAGAAAGAACTTCATTTAAGCTATTAATTAAGAATTAGGTAAATATTGAAAACGTGTGCAATAGGTTTTTTGCACAGTTGCTTGTTCAAAGAGGTTTGTAGCAAACTGATTAGTTCCAAACAATGAAAACTTCACAATAAATGAAACGTGTGTGACTAGTTAGAACAAATTGTGAGTGATATCATGTCTGTCCAACCTTTTTTTATACAAACCACGACCTACTCAACGTTCTAGGCCAGAGAAGCTCTTCAAAACTCGTGCGAGGACGGAAAGTTAGACGTCGCTGTTCCGAGTGCCGAAGATGAAGAATACAATTTGGAATCGGAACCACTCGGAACACTAATATAGTCAGCCGTGAACAAATGCTTCCGAATAGGTTTCACGATAAATTTTCTTCATCTTCGGCTAACGACACTCGGAACCAGTGACTTTAAACATTTCGTCCACTCCCGTATTTGGGATAGCTTCTCCGGCCCTGTAAGTTGAGTAGGCCGTGATCTAGCCTAACCAAAAGGTACGAAAACATGTGTGGACTTAGCAATTCCATCATGCGATTTTTAGATAAAAAGTTCATTGATGACGCAATAAAAAGAGTCACACTAGAAGAAGAAACATGGTGCAACAAGTAGAGGTTATTTTGAATGACGTTCAGTGCGTAGTGTCTAGAACGGGACTGGTGGTGGGTGCTGTGCTGGTGTTGAGGATGACAACTTCTGTAGTTTGTTCGGTGGCAGTCGAGGGCTGCGGACTGCTGTTGACAGCGATGGTTGTGGCGGTCGTGGTAGAGATGTCGCAGGACTGCTGGTGCACGTTAAGTTTGAAGCCGTCTCGGGTTGTGACGTGGTCGCTCTGGAACTCCAGGGTCATAGTTGAGTTCGTAAAGCTGACATCCACTGTAATTAATGTATAAATTTAGATTTATTTAAATTTCTGATTTAAAGTAGCTACAATTAAAGTGATAACCATCAATTCCGATCGCAGTGCAGTACCACTCTTAAACTGCATTAGCAAGTTCGAACCATGAGAAGTAACAGAGATGCCCTCTTACAACCATCATACGATCAGTTCTCCCAGCAGGGTAATTTGAGGCTGGGGAGCCCAGTTGGTTACGGCGTAATGCGTTCGCCTCGGGTCTGGGCATCGCCAAAATAACTGCCGACCCATAAACGGCCCGTGCAGCCAAAAAATTTCCGACGAATAATACCAAGTGCAGAGGGAATGCATGTTAAATATGCTCCAAAGTCCCAACGCTGCGTACTATGTCGCCCTTAACGGTTGCGTTGGGTGCCTACTCAGGTGTCAGCTTGTTACTTGACTGTGGTTCTAAATTACTACTCCCGTCGCCAATAGCCTTCGTGTAGCTCTAGTGCGGTGTAAATTCAAACTAAACTAAACCCAGCAGGGTAATCAACCATCATTGATCAATAAATACCATAGAGGCGTACTTTACTACTCCCATAATCCTCATTTCAAAGCTAACGTCTGAGGTACAATCATGTTCGTTGATTGTTGAATGGCTTACGTACACACATGGGTCGTCAACCTACCATCCCAAACCATTCCATTAACCATTCCCACCTAATCTGGTTTGCCGATTTAGGGATAGGCTCTTTTGCTCTTCATCGACCGAATCAATTTACCAATGTTTTCTAGAAAGTGAGAAAGTTGAACCTGACTAGACACGAATATTTAATATAGCTGTATAAAAGAAAACCAATCGTTTGGAATTACCGTTGCACGGGGTAAGTTTGGCCCTAGAGGATAACTTTGACCCAAGTAGAAAACCTTAGTATTAACTTCCTTCAAGGCAGAATAGCCACTAAATGAAAAAGGCAAACACATTTTTAAATGGAGTATTTAATGTAAAGTTATTAGCTTGAAAAGCTTCGTCCAAAGTTAGTCGACAGCATGTGAAATTTCTCTTTAAATACAAACCATGAAAACTCGACCATAAAGGAAATGTGTGTAATTGGTTATAACGCATTTTGAAATTTGTAGAGGTAGATTCGTAAGGAAAAGCATTTGTATTTGGTGAAATAAAATGGAATCCTGGAATGGATCAGTGCCATACACCATAGAAAAAAAGATTACCTTGTGATTGTATAAGAAACTAGGTTCAACAACACTGAATATCATTCATGCAACCATGTCTGCTGCCATACACATTGTTCTCTCATTTATTATTCCAAAAATACCTTTAAACCAAATATCTACACAAACTCACCTATTTGTCCTGCCGTCATCACCCCACACAGCCTATCCCCATTGACCATCAGGTAGTCTGACAGGCACTCCGAGTCAGGCTCGACATCGAACGCCTCCACCTTCACGATCAGTCTGCAGACGGTCGGATCCGACTTCTTCACGACGTACGTGCACGTCCGACCGTTGTCGTACGGCAACGGGTAGTTGGGGGACGTCAACACGAAGTCTTCCGTGTCGAAAGTGGCGTCGCACGACGGAATTGGACAGTCTTGTTGAACGACAGTTACCATGTATCCCAGGCCGCGAGTCTCGTTGTCAGAATGGAAGGACATAGTGACCTTGTCTTTGTCTGAGAAGGACACGGTTCCTGTGAGGAAAAAGAGAACAATATTAAATATCTGTAATTTTTGTCGTTATATATTTATTTCTTCTTTTTTATTTTAATAAATAAACGGGAAGAAAATAGACTGCTGATTTTTTAAAAGAAAGATACTTCGATCAACTTGAGCTTAAGAAATACTGGGAGTCTATATAATAAGAAGAAATAACAAGTAGACAATGGGGAACGGTCTGATAAATAAGGGTCGGCAAGCAAACGTTAATGTAACAACAGTAAACAACCTGACGCGACCGGCGCGAACGTTAGGGCTAGCCTGAGCCTCTGGTGTTCGAATCCGTAGGCATGGATGTTGTGTTTGTCGAGTATATGCGGAGTACGTGCTCGTTAATCTGTTGGTCCGAAAGTCCTCCAAGTTCCCATACCAAATCATACCTCTGGGGTGACAAGCAATTCTGGGGATCCTCTAGTTGGCCTCTGTCTCTAAAAATTAGATGATCCACAGTGTGTGTGTTGTCTGTTGTGTCTGTCTTACTTGACGAAGGTTTATAAGCGGGTCTCTGACCAAGCACACAAACCTGAATATATATGTCTACCAACCAACCAACCTGACATACTGAGATTTATTAAATCCTACCGAATTGGTTGGGACAAGATTCAGACTCTCACAAAAAAATAACATTTTCAAGAATTGAAGGTACAAGAAGAAGAGGGAGACCAGTTACAAGGTGATTGGACAGTGTAGAGAAGGAGTTTGGAGTGCAAAGATGGAGATATCTGGCTGCAAATTGTCCTGCCTGAAAAAAGCAAATTGAGAAAGCCTTTGCCTAAATGAGGCTGTAGCGCTATTGAAGAAGAAGAATTAATGTATTTTCACTTCACAACATACTTATCACGAAGCTTCCATGTGACTCTATACAACTTGGCAGTGAGTTGGACAGAGATGCACTCCGTCACCCGATTGAACACTATTAAAAAAATTGAGCTTTTTTTCATCAGAATAATAATTCCTAGTAGCTGCAACGTCTGTGTGGTGAAATGTTTCACCATATTTCGGTATTGAGTTGAACCGTTTTTCAGGTTTTGGAGGAAAAAAAACCTAAGAAATAGTTAAACCGAAAATATAGTAAAGCATTTCATCACACAGCCTTTGAAGGTAGTACTAGGACTAGGAACCATACTTTTGGTGAAACCAAGAGCCACATTTTTAACAGTGAACTTTTTTCAAGTGTGGAAGGCAAACTGATATTCGTCTAGCTATGGAACTTAAATGGTGGACCTTAGCAGACCTTAACGGTATGCGGAACATGACCGTTAGGAAACTATGTTGGTATGGTTCGTCCTGTGTTTTTGGCGTGCTTGGAAAATGAGAAATGCTGGTAAGTCAACCAACTACGTAGGGTAGGGTAGGGTAGGTACATATATATTCCGGCTTGTGTGCTTGATCAGACCCGCTTATAAGCCTTCGTCAAGTAAGACAGACACAGAAAAAAATTTACTGACACAGAGAAAGGAAGTACACTCAGAGCGAAGGCGGGAATCGAACCCGCACCCGTTACAGCGCGCAGACTGCTAGCGTAATGGTCTGCTATCCAAACCACTAGGCCATCTGGGCCCCAAAACCAACTACGTACGACGTGGTACTTGAAAGTGGATTCTGTGCTAGTGGAAGGTCGGCACATTTACTGTGGTATTTCAGTTTATATCATTCACGATCACTTGAGTCTAGATTAAATAAAGAAAGCAAGGTTTCATCACCTTTGCGATGTTCACTTTATAGTGAGGGTCATAAAGCGAAGGGTTAACCAACTGCGTGCCTTTCAATAGAGATACCAAATGATCTTCGAATTCTGAGAGGTGCACTCTTAAAACAAAAGAGTGAAATCCACTCCTATAGGGGAAGTGCATTTTCGGCACCGGAAAGGAGTGGAAATTCACTCAGACTGAGTTAAAACCGTTCGTTTTAAGAGTGTAGGACGTAGATTGTTTTCTTTTATTTCTTTTACCCACTCCGCAAAAAGAGTGAATCCACTCCAAACTGAGTTAAAACCGCTCGTTTGTTTTAAGAGTGTGACTTATAATAGTGATCGCTGGGAGCATGCGTTCTTGACTGGCCCCGCAATCGTTGTCCCTACATGATTTATTGCACACAAGCAAATTTATACCCGTTCTTCGCACGGAATAAAAAAAATATCAAATAGATTCCAAATATGTGTACCATATACCCTGTTATAAGATCATAAACTTATTATTGTTTCCACTCGTTATAAATTATAAAATCCCGTTTCATTGCCTTAAAATTCCAAAATGAAAAATACGCTATAAAATGCACTCAGAAATGTCATCAGAATTCCCTCATAAATACATAAAACATTTTAGCTCATTTAGCGCGTTTTGGAAAATAATTTGGCGAGAAAATAGATATAGCTACCCACACCCATTATACAGCTCTAACACAATGACCTTCGAACAACCGACCAGCTTATAAATTATTTATAAAAGAAATCGCCTATTTGGCGAATTTTAGTTAATAATTTGGCGAGTTTGGCAACGTCATAGTTCAGTAATAGCTTAACTATACATGTATTGCTTAAATATGCATACATGCAGTCAACAGAAAAATCAATGAAAAAATCATCAAATAAACCCACAATAAAATCCAGGAATGAAGACTGGCGGAATTACGTCACTTGAAACATGTCAATTATTTTTCAGATGATGAATTTAGTTTCTGAAAGTAATGGCAAAAGAATAAAAAATAAACATTTTGAATTTTAAATGTTTTCGTTAAAAGTTTTATTTAATTTTTTCAGCCGATGGCATCAGGAAAGAGAAAAAATGATCGGATTTGAGCGAAAGTGGTGTATTTTTTTCAGAAAATTGGGATGGGGAACGCCATCGTGGGGAAACGATAGTAGAAATAACTAACTAAACACACTACCATTTGACAATTGCGACTTACTGACTGTACTGTCCGAAGTCCAAACTAATAATGAAATTTTTAGGTACAGTTATTTCAGCTTAAGAATGTATTTTTTAATATTATCTATTGAACTAATTAAAAACAAGTAGGTTTGTTACAGAATCTGTCACTTAAACCGCTTCCACACAACATTTGTGCTCAACAGGAAACAAACTATTTATACACCTCAGAAAGAAATTCGCCAAACAGAGCCTTTAGCTAGTTGTAATTAAACATTTAACATTAATCTTCTTTCTCAGATTTAAAAATTAGACTTTTATCGTTTGCTAAATTTGTTTGAAGTTCGAAGAATAATAGTGTAATCTTTTTTAATAAATATCTTTGTGTCGCCACAATTTCTCATTTACATTTTTTTTCGAAAATTCAGTTATTTATTGTTTGTTAAATTAATTTGCAGTTCGAAAAATATATAATTAGTGTAATTGATGCTTTAAAAATAAAAGCAAAACTTTGCATATTTTTTATGCCAAGTTAGAATTCTCTATGCATCTTTCTTCATACATATATAAGGAACCATCAAAAAAACTCTATTGTGATATTACAACAATCCAAACTGAATTATATCGCATAAATAAATATTTTTTCAAAAATTTTTTATTTTATTTTAACTCAAGTTTCTCGCACGTTTAACGAAATGGCAACAGTGAAAATATTGAATAAAAATGGAATTTGCATGCTATTTCAATGTAGATAAAATGTTTAGTTATTTAAATTTTAAATAAACTTTTAATTTAAATTTTTAAATGAAATTTGGAATGTAGCCTAATCTGATTTTTTGCTTCAAAATGACCTATCCCACTTGTCTGTGGGACTTATGGTTCTTTCTGTGAAAGTGGGTGACAGAAGGACGGACTGAACGATTATAATACCTTCCACTTTTTACGTTATAAACGTAGTGTGGAAGCTAAAAACTATCATTTGAGAATTACGACATACTGACTGTATTGTCCTATGCCCAAACTAATAACGAAATTTTTTAGGTGTACATTGATATACCGTTATTTCCGCTTAAGAATATATTTTATAACATAATGTATTTTAAAGTATACCCATAAAATAAAAATTGACATTTTTGGTCACTGTTTAGATACTCACTTGAAAACCCGATGGGCTTGGATCCACACATCTTCTCCCCCTTCAGCATGAGATAATCTTTGGAGCAGTTGTCGGACTGCTCCAAGTCCATGACATTAAACAGGAAAGTCACCGAGCACACGGACCGACTCCTTCTACGCACCGTGTACTCGCAATCCACGTTCGACCCGTACTTGGACGGGAACCCCACACTCTTGATGATAGTCAGGGTCCGGCCCGTGGTCAGTTCACACTCCTTGACCGTTGGGGCACCGTACGTCAGGGCCACGAGAGATAGTATGAAGATGGGGACCGCCATCGTGGGGAAACGCTGGTAGAAATGTGAAGGATGTTGAGGAGGAACAGAGCATCTCTTGGTTGGGTATTGATTGTGAAGGATCGATAGAATCTAGGGTGTCCCGTGATGTCTCGGGGTTTCGGACGAGAAAGCACGAGATGGCCGTTGTCGTCTTTAGGGGGTATTATAAGCTAATTCCATGCAAAATTACACTTTCTGTGGTGTAAGTCACGTGTGTGAAAAGTGATTATCATTACAAGTTTTAATATTAAATGAAAGAAAAGTAGCGGAATAGAGGATTTATACTTATTGTAACTAAATAATGTAATGTGTTATATTTAATTTGATTAATTTTTCAAATTAAAAAAGCAATTGTGACTTAGACTGCAGTTACATGGAATTAGCCATTAGTTAATGGAGAGAAGATAAAAGTACCGATTTTGAATTCTACCTTAAACCTTAAATATATAATAGGCGAAACTAGGGATACTCCCCGTTTTCAGTTTTTTGTCTTTTAAATTTTTTCAAATGTAATTAATGAGTGTGTAAATGTAGTCTATTTATACTAAATTCAGTATTACACATTATTAAATCATTATTATTTCAAAGTATTAACCGTAAATTTGAAAAAATTAATGTATTCAAAACCTAAAATTTTAGCACCTTGGTATCTCTAGGTTGTATGAAGTATGCCTAGTTTCCCTACCATTTAAAATGAATTTACTCATATTAGTGAAACTACATACGCAAAATCTTTACTCGTTTAGTGATAATGATAGAGAGATTAAAATGATTAGTTAATGGATGGTAAAAGTAGGAGAGTATTAGAAATGGAGATTTATTAGTTGGAAATCTAGTTAAAAACTTTTGATACTGTTACATCGAAAATTTCGATTATGTCAAAATAATTAGCTAGTAATTACTCGGTTGAGGGAAAATAATTAAAATTTAAAGGTCTTATGGGAGGATTGAAAATAATTGAGATACATCGTATGAGGATTGAGGATTTAAATGTTTTTAGAGTATGAATGTTATGTTTTTTTTTCGTTATAAGTGAAGTTAAGTAGTATATTTCCAATTGTTTTCTTCAAAAGCAAAAATAAATGTTAAGTAAAGCTAGAAAATCAAAAAGCTAAGAAGTTTGAAATTATTATACACTTCTATGGACCTATTTTAACCCTATCTTAATCTTTTCGAAGTTATTAATATGTATAATACAAGTACATTTGTATAAATGCCATTTGTAGCTTTGAATTTTAAAATAGTAAAAAATACATATTGCATTATATGTTCTACCTTATAATTTAGATGAATTTTCTCTTTCAAAAACCGGCAATGATGCCAATTTCAGTTTTTAGGGATAACCAAGAGAGTTCTAAGGTACAGATATAAACAATAAATATATACAAAAGTTTAAAAAAACGTTCATTAGCATTGTTTAAATAATATAAAAGCAATATTTCCTATACTATTTTATTTATTAAAAACAAAAGTGCATGCAAACAAATATTATTACAATTTCAAAACGTTCAACATAGAAGGAAAACAGTATTAATAAAAACCTAATTAACGAAAGTAACCGTAAGACACGAAACAAAAAAGGATCTATCGCAACCGAATTAAACCGAAATCATAGTTACAACAACCGATTCACAATCCTATTCCTCATCCGATTTAACAATCGATATATCAAACACTTCCTAGCATTCCAAATCGATATCCCAGTTACAAGTACTCATATAAAATCGACTATCGATTTTAAATTCTTTTCCAGGAAGAACTCTATTGCTCTCAGAAATATAATAGCAGTAAAAGGTTGGATTCTTTGTTGGAAAATCGAAACAGTACTTTGTGAAACTCGTAACTGATATTTTTTTTGTCTAAAATTAGTTTGAATTTAAATCGATATTATACACTATACCAACGCCTTCTATAAAGAAGGTCTCCGCACATGTTACCATTTTACGTGTGATGTAGTAAGAGTAGTCCTGTCTGACCAATCACTGGCATTAAGAAAAAACTTAGTGGTAAATGGTATAGATGAATTTGAAAAAGCAACGTAGTCACACGCAAATGAATTATGTCAAACGTCAAAGATGAGCTAACCCGGTCCACAATGGACCAACATTGTTTAACATACAATAAATGTATCTTTTCGATTTAAAATATGCTACAATTGTACAAAAATGCCATGGGGCTGGGGAGCCCAGTCGGTTAGGCATCCGCCTAGCATGCGAAAGGTCCCAGGTTCGGGTCCGGGCATCGCCCAAATAGCTGCCGACCTATAAACGGCCCGTGCAGTCTAAAATGTCCGACGAATAATACCCCGTGTAGAGGGAGTGCACGTTAAATATACTTCAAAGTCCTAACTCTGCGTACAATGTGGCCCTTAACGGTTGAGTTGGGTTCCTACTCAGGTGTCGGCTCGTCACTTGACTGTGGTTCTAAAATACGACGCCCGTCGCCAATAGCCCTAGTGTAGCTCTAGTGCGACGATAATTCAAACTAAACTACACATAAATGTCATGCCCCCTATAGACCTAGATTTCTGCAAGGCATTCCATGCCTAAGAACCTAAGTTATCTTTCCTTCCTAAGTTATCTTTATTATCTCAATAATCAATAATAAAGATAACTTAGTATTCCTTATTAGCCTTTTATTCCTTATTATTAGCACTTATTCCTTATTAGCCTTGATTAATTTAGTAAACCTTATTTTTTTAATTGTCTGGACCACATTCGGCTTGTTTCAGGCGACGTAATTCCTTCCAACTTTTATTTCTTTACATCCTTCGATTGGTGCTGCGTTCCCACGTGACATTGATTCATCAATCGAGACTCGAAAAAAATTTATTTTCATTCGCATTTCCGTTGCCACTCTAGACCAGAAATATGTCCATTATTTCATTTACTTGGTTTTGATTGTTTATTTATACGTTGTTTTTGTGTTTTTCCTTTTTGGTAATATTGGTTTCTAAATATCTTTTTGTTTTTACAGTTTCGTGTTAAAATTTTCTTTCTTTCTTTTTTTTATCTGTTTTTTTACTGAAAACGAGGCTTCGTTTAAGCCCCGAAACGTATGCTTTTTAAAATGTTTTATTCTTTCATTTGAGCTTGACTGCATTTTTTTATAACTCGTTTTAATAACGCAAATGTTTTTATACCTTTTTCTCAATAGCATATTTGCCAAGTGATTTAGCTTTTGGAGATTGGTCAGGTCGGACTACTTCAACGACGTCACTATTATACTACAGAGGCCATTTTACTAAAAATCAACCGTGGGACTGTTGGAATTTTGTTAAACTATTTTATCGATGAACATACAAAGACAGCGTTGCTATGGCTTCAGAAAAAGCATTTTAGTTAAATTCTTCAATTTAATCTCTTTTTAGCAGAATTACAGTCTCTAGTTAGAAGTAATATTAGAGCAAGACATATATTTCACGATCAATATCTAATAAAAATTATTACTCTTACTAAACTAAAAATTAAGGCAATAAAAATAGTTATGGGAATAAATATTTAAATAAAATTGTGACAGGTGTAACTGTGAATGGATTTTGACCAAGATTTTTTTTTGCTATATAAACAGCATTTTTATGCTTTCTATGTCTTATATTAGTCATACAAAGTAATTAATAGAAAAAAATCTTATTTATTTTTTACAAATTAATAGCACTATTAATGAAATTTATAATATAACATATATCAACCTACTTTTAACCCTATCAGTCCCAGTGATGCCATTTGGCATCATCATTTTTCTGATAACAATTTAAAAAAAATAATACATCTATTGGGCTGACATCTATTGGGAGTAATAAAAAATATTTTCTGATAGAAAAAAGTTTGAAGAATCGAATGAAGTGCTTTTTGATATCATAAATGGCTATAGACGATCAGAAAAAAAATTCCAAAATGATTATGCCAAATTGTCATTGGGACTGAAAGGGTTAAACTTCAAGTTTCAGCACTATAAAACATAATCGACTCAAACACAATAATATAACCTGCATTAGAAAATTAATGGAATTTATATTCACACCCACACTTAAATCCAAACAACAATTCTGGCAACAATGGAATAAATACAAAGCGGCTTCAATAATAGTAATGATCCTAACAGGCCGAACCCAAACTGAAGACCGGATCTTATTATTTTAATTCTGCATTTTATAGCAATAGTGGCATAAATCAAGAAATAAACTGTGCAAATTTTTTCGATTAGAAATCGCTTACCTCAAAAATAATTGTTTTTTGGAAAGTTAACCTTTAACAGATAAGAGTGATCCCGAAAAAAGTTAGCGTCTCGATGGCTATGGGATAAGGCGTTTACTTAAAAACCAAGGCCTTTGGTTTTGGCCAACCTTTGGCGCATCATTGTTTAGATCTGATCTTACGCAGTTAAATTCGGCCTATCCGGCCGTTCTACTTTAGACGGATTAACTGCCGGGTGTTTGTGGGTTTAAGACAAAGGCTGAAGTAGCTTTGACGTCGCTATTCCAGTTGTCCATTGCATAAGTGCATAGTTATTAAAGAACAATATTATATTTAACAAAAAGCAATGGCTTCCTTGATGTATATTACAGTGAAGATTAGATGTTATAAGAAGATTGCATAAAAGATTTAAAATATGATGTACATTATAATAAATTTTTTTTTAGAATATTCGATAACTTTTAATAAGAAATTGTGATAATAACGAATGATGCTGAAGTCATCTAAAATTTTAGCCTAAAAAGTTTAAAATATTAATGTGCACCACTCTGGCTCTCTGTTAAAGAGAGTTCTTAGAGAGTTTCTAACCTATAATTGGAAAACCTCAACGTGACTATTAAATGGATATTAATGCAAACTCCCATTCTCCCAGAATGGGTTTGCCGTACGTAAATGAGGATGTTGACTCACTGAATGGATTTCCTAACCTGCTTGCCTATACGTAACTTTATTAAGAAAGTAAGTACACACCTGTGATGTCATAGTACAAAAAGCCAAACTGATTCGTGGGTGTTGGGAGCCATGTTTGGCCACTGCTCTGTCTGAAGTCTAAATTCATTTCATCGAATGTAAAAAAAACAACAGTTTTTCACATATAATGTGCAAATAATAATCAAAATCACATTTTTACTAAACATTAAATTTGATTTGAATTATATTTAAAATTGTGTTTACTGAGAAAAATATTTGCATTAGGTATATTTTTTTTTTAAAAAAAATCAAATATTGGAGTACTCTATACATTTTATAAAAAAAATTGTGATGATAGTATTACAGAACGATAAACAAAAAATGTCAAATCAAATTAATGATAAAATCCATATAAGTAATGAGCTGTAGATGTGCAAAAAAAAACTAAAGGGTTATTTTTTGCAAAATATGTCATTATTTATTGGAATTACAATGAATATTTGCGAAACACTCTTTACAATTCTCGGATATAGATTGTGGCCTCATCCATATCTATAAAAGAAGTCTTGATTGAATCACTCAGGTTATGTATCAACACCCAGCAAAACGTCTTGCAGGTATACATACCAAATTCTTAGAGCTTATTCCTTTTGTACTGAAGACGTCATTTAAAAAGATTTTTCATATTCTCACCCAAAAAGTTGGAAAGAGGCCAAACGTGAGCCGATTCCTCCTTCTCTATGGAATAGCATTGTCTATTGTTGTAAGTTTAGGTACAAGAATAAAGGGGGTATAAGTACGAAAAAAGAACGTTAGTATTATGTAAGATTGCAATTGGCTAGTTTAAGGTGATGTATTTCCTTCCAGATTTCAATCTTGCACTTCCTTCGATCGGTGTTGCGATTGGTGCTCTGTTCCAAGCGTTAAGTTTTTATTCACCAATCGAGGCTCGAGGAGGAATATATTTTTATATTCAGAACTTCTGTTGCCACTCAAGACCTGAAACATGCTCATTTTAAAATTATTATTTGATTTTTTTAACTATCTAAAATCTTTCTTATATTTTTAATGCTTGTTTAAATTTACTCTACTCAATTCTAATAACATTTCGTAATAATATGACTTAATTTTAGAGATCGTTGTTTACTTTTGCTGTTTACAAATAGAAAGAAATGAAAATATTGAGAAATATTTATGTACATGTGTTTGTACTTCGTACAAAGAAAGTCAGACTTCCAAATAAAAATATAAAGCTGACATTAGCAGGAGGGAAGGGGGACTTAGAATATAATGATGGTTTGCTGACAAGTGGGGAAGGGGATCAATTGGCATTAAATAAAAGTTTACATAATATACAAATCTCACCCTTATTAAGATTACATCCTTGCCACACCGAGTACATTAAGCTAGATTTATCGATATGAGATGAATGGTATGATCGACGTTGTTGTTGTTCTGAAAAAATATAAAAACTCCAAAACATTGGGGGTAATATTCCCAAACGTGAACTAAAATGGCGCACATAAATCACTCTTTCAAAAAATTCAATGTCTGACTGAGCCGCCATTGTAGAACCTTGCCAAGGTCTCCTATACTAAATATACCTCAGGGCATAGAAATAAAATAGCGTCATGTCGTTTCTTGAAAATAAACAACACATAAAAAAAATGTGTGAGGAATATTTCTGGTATTTTCTGGAAGACTCCTCCAGAAGTTAGGGATTTTTTATCCCTGATTTGCTGAGATTCATAACCACCTACTAATTGTTACGCCATGATTGCATTGTTGAATCACTTAGCGTGGAACAAAGAGAGGGTTCTAGAAGGTTCTTTGTTATTTAACGAAACACTTGGTTATTTAACGAAACACTATTCTACAATTTAGTGGGTTTGATACCTTGAAAAGTGTAAAATGGCATTTTTGTTTATTGTACGAAAATATAATAGAGACATTTGTCTGAGATTCACAGAAAACCAAATAAAAATTAATCTTAACTACTTGGTTATGGTTGGATTTACCTACTTACTATCCCCATAAAGTTAAACTGAAAATTTAAAAGCTAATATCTCCGGACGAGATTTTCTATTTAAATATGCTAAAGCTTCCTAACTCTAGCACTTAAGATTTATTCATCAACATTTTGAAATACGAAATCGTATATTTGTAATAAAAGTTTGTATCCTCCCCCCCCCCCCCCGTTTTTTTTTATAAACAATGGTCAAAGATGAAAATTAATTCTTTTCTTGAAATTTTTGATAAATGATTGATTAATATATTTATAGTGGTGTAAGCAACAAAAAATAAAATGCTTGATTCAGCTATGATATTTAAGAGAAGAGCATGCAAGAACATTTTGTTAAAAAAAATTAAATAAAAGAGCAGTAGGAATTTAAAAATAGTTAAAATGTAAAGAAAAGTTTCAGTTTAAACAAATTAGGAACATTTATTTAATTTTTTTGACTGAAAAGGGTTTTTCATAAGTGTTGCATAAGCGTTAAAAAATGTCAACATCATAACCAAAAAAAAAACAATTTAAAATTAAAAATAAAGATTATGATTACCATAAAACTTTATTTTTTTATTGTTTTATTCAAAAACATGTGTTTTCAAAACATTCCAAATGCTTCTGGTTAAAAAATATTGAGATAAAAGTATTTCTCGTAAAAGTATGATGAATATTTCGGTAATTTTTTAAATGCTCTTAGAGAAATTTAGGATATTTTATCCCCATTTTTTACAGTTTAAGAATGATTGTAACTGGAGGTTACATAACAAGAGTGAATTAAGTTTAATGTGGATACAGTACAATATTAGGAACTAAGTCTATTATATTGTTAAGGTACGATAATACATAAAAAATGTGTCAAAATATTAGTTTTAAGTTGAAATAATAATTTTATTTCGAAATGAAATTTTTAAGAAGAAATCTTTAGCTTACACGATGCCTATTTTACAGTTCAAAAAAGAATATGAAAAAATGTTGTTTGAACTATGGTAAATAAACTTTTAACTTTGGTTTGCTTTGCCAGATCTTTCAAAAACACATATTTTAGACAACTATAATTCGAAAATATTACACTTTTGTAATTAATTTTTCCAACATCCTTTAAAGTGAAATATATATTGTAGAAAACTTTTATTTCAAGAAATAATAAAGCTTTCATATTTCAGATTTGGAAAATTTTAAGCTTTGCCACTATTTTCTCTTAATGTGCAACTAAAACTAGACTTTCTTTTGGGACACCCTTCATGTTAAACTAAATATTGTAACGTGGTTATTTTTATTCTTGAAACACAGATCGTAAACATTTAAAATACGTGCGTTAACAATTACAAACTTTATAAATGTGTACTTTTGTCATAATTTTCGCAAAATATATTTTCATTATAATTTTCAATGCATTTAAAATTGTTTTTCTTCTCCCCATTTAAAGTTTTCAGGAATTCCTTTTTTTTTGTATTATTCTGAATATTATTTACATCTGAATTGTATGTAATATTTACGGTAAATAGTTACGTTACTCGTTTTTAAAATCGAGTTTTAATTGGTTATAATAACATAATCCATTTATATTTCTTTGATGAAAATTTGTAGATGTTTGACACGTATAACAATTTATATAATTAAAATTATTAACAATTTTTTTAAAAAAAGTTCTTAATGATGCAATGTTAAATATATGCTACTTAAATATTTTAAATCAGTTATTTGATACTTTGAAAGCCATTAAGATGCAGATTAATTTTATTTAAAATCTTATAAAATTTCCCATCTTTACATTAATTCTTTAATTTGATAGATAAGGACAAATACCCCTGAAATACTATATAAATGCATCTTTATCCACTTCGTCAAGTAGACTTAGTTTATTTGAGTGTTCGCTTCTTAGTCAAGTTTTTAAAGTTAAGTTAACATACACTTATTATATTTGTTTTTTGTTTTTCCTTTGAAAGCTGAAACTAAGATACGAAATTATTTGGAAGATGATAAAAATTTTTACTAGTCCAAATATTTCTACGCGTTTTAAATATTTTTTGCCACTTTTAACAGATTTTTTAAAAGTTGTTTAATAAAGGCCTTGATGAGAAACCTAAAGTGAAAAAGTAATGATTACCTATCAATAAAGCCGTTCTAAAGTAAAGGAAATATTCAAGGTTGCGGATTTTAACTTAAGGTCTTGATGTGTTTAATTTCTGAATATTTTTTACTTCTCTTTTGTAACTCTAAATGTAAACATAGTGTCTAAGTTCTAGAATATCATGAAAAAATTCTATATTTTTAAAAAAGTGTTATCAATTTTTGAAATTAAAATACTATTACATATCTAAGTCATCTCTGGGAATATTTCTTATGATGTCACGCTGTCCATACTGCAATTTCATTGGTTGTTTTGTTTTCTTTCCCCACTACGTGAAACAAGCCCATTGGTTTCTTATGACGTCACGCTCTCTGTACTGCGATTTCATTGGCTGTTTGGTTTTCTTTCTGTACTACGTAAAACAGGTCCATTATACCCCTTCCTTAAACTAATAATCAACATTTAACAAGGATAGTAAATAAAAATAACAATTAATAAAATATATAATTAAAAATAATTGGGTGGGAATTTATTTCTAATAAAGTATGCAACCATAAAACTTTATTATAGCTCTTCCAATCATCTCTCCGTCAACGACACTTCTCAACTGAGGGACAAAGGGAAAAAAAGTTTCGTCATAGGGGGAAAAACAAGAAATGCGTAGGGAGTGTGTGTAACTATAAACTACGTTTTCGTTTTGCTGCCCACTTTAGCAGACAAGCCGCTTGCGTTAACATACTGAAGATTTGCTTTCGTTCCAAGGGACTTATATTTGTGGTTTACTTTTCTCTTGAAGTTTAGCCAGGTAAGTCAAGGTGTTTTCTTGTTTTTTGTGAAATATAATTTTTTGAAATCGAAATTGTGTTTGAGGTATTTCAAAGAATTTAAAGAATGTATTGGTCATAATTTCTTTAAAAAAACGTTTTAGAGTTTTTGTATATAAACAGAATCGGGTAGTTTTATATTTGGTTGATGGAATTAGTTGGTGCACTAAAATTAATAATCTTAATAAATTACCTTTTTTACATTTAAAAATAATGCATTTACTTGTGATTTAACAATTAAAAAGAAAAAAATTCGCCTTAGGCATACAACAAAAGTAATTTTAGAAATAAAATAATACTTCAAATCAATTTATCCCCTATGAATTTTAAGTATGAAAAAGTTTTTAAAAATTTCAAAATGAAAGCGAAATTTTTTTAATAAAAGTGAAAGTTTTAATATTTTTTTACTTGTTATACTATTCTAAAAATAATTTCTTAAAGTGTGAATCTGATTTTTAGCTAAAGTTTAAACCATTAACTCCAAAAAAACTGTGGAAATCATATTAAAATAAATCCATTTCATTTTACATAAAATATTTGTACCAGCATCATTAAGCTATCGCACCATCAATACTACATTTTGTAATACAGTAAAACCATTACATTTTCCATTACTTTCTATCCCTTACACTTTCTCTTTTTTTATTCTTCCAAACTAGTTTTAAAATCTGATAAGAATAATAATATGGAATTATTCGTTCAGGGAGAAATATATAGTTTAAGCGCCCTTTTTAGCTTCAAAAGCAGCGGCTGTCATAATTTATGAGCGAAATTTAGTGAATCTGGCAATTTTAAGTGTTGCGTTTTAAGAAAGATTGCTCGCGCTTTAAGAGCTATGGAATTTTCGCAAGCTTTTTAGATAAGCTTGTTTTTTTTTCTAAAAGTTTTTTTCCATGGTTTGTATAAGAGAAATGAAAGGGGTATCATTTATTATAACTATGCAGGAATTTTTTTTAGTTAAAAAACATAGTCTTTATGAATGATATATTGCTCTCTTAGAAGTTTCCTGGCTTGAAGTTTTTAATAACTATTTAGAAACTAAAGTGAATGAGTTTAAGGAATGAGAGAAGAATGCTTCTAAAAACACATGGTTTATGAGATGTTTGAAATGAAGTATTTTTGTAAAAACAATATTAAACTACTCGTTTTTCATTTTATAAATATATTATCATTTCAAAATGCGCCATTTTAAAATTTATTCTTTGAAATTATTTATTTGAATTCGACAAAGAACTATTTTTAACAAAAACACACTCATTTTTCCCGAAGTTGGGCCCTTTTTTTCTTTACTTTGGATATACCTCTGTGTTAACCTTTAATTTTATTTAAACATTATGAGTATCGATATCCGATATCTTATAGAATTAATTTTTACTACACCGCTAGTATATAAAATCCATTATGAAAACTTGTAAATCAATATATTTTTCTGTTGTTTGGTTTTATCACAGAAAATTTAAATTTTATGTGACATCTATTTGTGCTTTAATATTTTTTTAAAAAAACATTAAACGTATTTTACTAAAATCCATTTTTTTTTAATTTCTTCAAATCAAACTTTTTAAGATTAGTAGACAATCGATTTCCTACTTTTCGTAAATTACATTTGTTACTGTATGTGTATTCATTACTATCTAAAGCAAACTTAAACTAAACTCAGTTGGCGGCGAAGGCCTGCTGGGCCCATTTCAGCTATTACTTACTATTAGTACATATCATATCGCCATAATTCGATAATATTAAACTAAACTCCTCGCAGTTAGAAGGCCAAGGCCTGCCGTACCCATTTCATCTTACATGACCAAGGGCTCTGGGGTGCTAGGCAGATATCCCGCTTTGGTGAGCAACCTCACGCTGAGCCCCAAGTGTCATTATAATATAGCGATAATATTAATCTATCTTTAACCATTTACAAGCATTTATGATCATATTTTTTAGCTAAACATCCAATAAAAAAATCGAAGTCAAATGCCACACCACATTCAGGTTATTCTTGAGATATCACTTCAAATAAATCGGAGATATCACATCAAATAAATCGGAGATGTCACATCAAATAAAATATAAATCAATCAATTTTGTCCCTGCTGTAGGGAAAAACAACCGAACTGTTTGTTCCAACTCGAGTCACGTCTTTCGTGACTATTTATGGAGAGAGCGTTTTTATGTCCCGAACGCCTGCAGACTTTTAGCAGAGACGCCCACGGTTCTAAAGCAGCTCTGGAGGATACAATGTTATGTTGAGAATGGAATGTTTGTGTTTCTTTTAGAGAACATTTTTTTCTGTTTGTTTTTCATTTTGAAGTCACTAGAGCTGCGTGGTAGGTGGGGTCACAGAAGTTACTTTCTTATGTTCTATGAGCTTGTCTTGGTCCTACTCTAAACGATTGGACTAAACAAAACCTGCTAATAAATACATCCGTGTATACATAAATAAGTCTGTGTCTTATAAATTTACCGATGAAAAAAATTCCAATAGTTCCGAAATCTGGTTGACCCTCTTGCTACTTTTATTATACTTCGATTTAAGTTTTTTTTTTTAGTTATTTTTTCTACGGGGGGATAAAGAAAGATTTAAAAGGGGATACGGTACCCAAAAATTGGTTAAAATATCGACTTTTCAGTTTTTACTTCTTATTATTTACAGTATCTTTCTGAACATTTACTGAAAGTTTCATAATGATATCTTTTGTAGAAAAAAAGTTATTAAATATTTTCTGGAGTCGTTCCTATAAGTTTGAATACGTATTTCGTCTGCTTGCAATTTTTTTTCTCTGTTTCGCGTTTTTCAATTCTTGTGTTTAATAAATCCCTAAGGCTTTTTTGCTAATTAAGTTAGAATTTTGAAATTTTTAACCTGTGTTCTTATATATGGTGCACAAAATTGTGCATGGAATAAGGTCTACTATTTATAGTTGTTTTTTAAAAATATGTTGAATTCAATAATTTGTAATTTTTTTGTGATTTTCAGTATAAATGCATGTTACTTTTTAACTGTAGCTCACATTTTAAAATCCATGCACAGTTCTTGAACAAATAGTACTAAAAACAAACTATAAAAGTTTGATGGAGTTATTCTCAAAATTGAAAGAGGAGTAGCGTTTTAAAAAAGTTTAAAATTTTTACTTTTTTTTAAAAAATAAATGAAAAGGTACTTGTAAATATTTGTTTTTATTGCTAGAAAATGTTTATTTAAAGTGAACATTATATAAAACCATTATAATTTACAAGTTGATGTTATTATTTCTGGAAATAATGTTTTGGGTACCGTATCCCCTTAATAAATCGGCTATTTCGGTATCGATATGTTTAGAAAACTTGCGCATCCTAATTTATAGTTAAAAATTTATTTCAAAGAAAAAAGTAAAATGAAGTTGTGAAGTGAATAGGTCTGTGTATGTGTAGAGAGGTTAAAGCTTTGTTTGACGGTCCCTGGCCGCGAGGACAAAAAACAGCTTTCACGACCACTGAATGGTATTTTGGTGAGGTAATATAACAACCACTCAGTCGTAGTGAACATGTTAACAGATACCTAGAGTACAGTAAACCGAGCAATTAAAATTGAAGAAATATTTTTTTCTAGACAATTTTATCGATTAATGAAACGCCATTTAGTCGTAAAAAAAGTGTTTATCATAGATATGTATCGCAATAAATGTCAACTTGCTGTAAACATCGATATACACAACCGAATAAATACGCCGAACCTATTCCATATGAAACACATTAACACTGTATTAGTGTATTCCATTTAAAACAAAGTCCAATTTGTTCCGCGTAAAGGGCATAATTTGAAAGACCAGACAGTGTCGAATTTCGTCGGAAAGATGGCATCTGATAAAATATTGAAAGCTTTGTCGTATATATACGACCAAAACCATTTCAATACTTTTTAACCTTTACTACGGGCTGTATTTTTTTATGTTCTTTTGAAACGTGGAACAAAATAACGTAAAAAGATGCGAATTCTACGTACCATTGAATCGTTTTCAATTATTATTAGACTTCAACGCATCGGTCGATACACATACTCATTACTTTAAAGTTTCCTCAGGTGATGCCTGATACGAAGTATAAATGCCAATTTCGAAAGACATCGCTCTAGATATACATATTTATTAACATTTCTCTATCAAATTTTTTCTAAGAAAATTTTCTCATAGAATTGTTTCATATTTAAACATCGGCGTTTGGTGTATTTTATAGTTTCATAGTGGATACAGAAACAATTAAACTAAACAAATGAATTCGTACTGTCCTAAAAAAAAAACTGTCTGCCCGAGCATTAAGTGTCTCTGAACAAAATCACAACGAACTTCCATTGCAATAATAATGTACATTTAATGACAAAATTAGTTTTTAAATTGTTTTGATAAATCTGACATGTCAAGTTACTCAAGTTATCCTTGCGTTTGATGTCATTAAGGGGGAATGGGCACGCTGGACCGCGGGCTTCCAAACTCAAGTGCCTCAGTGTTAATCCAATGGCGAAAAAACTATTTTCTCTGCCACATTTCTCCGGCTGTATTGAACATTTTTTCAAACGGTTTTTTTTAAATAATAAATATAGATAACTTACAGGTGTCTATCTTCCCACTTTTGGAAATTGCTTCGAATATTTTGTGTAAAATTATTTATTGAAAATTTAAATAAAATATTCATACCAATTTCAAAAAGTGGGAAGGTCAGGATCTGTAAGTCAGCTACATTTATCACATAAAAAAATCAGCTTGTAAAAATATTCAATGCAGCCGGAGAAATGTGGCAGAGAAAATATTTTTTCTCTCCATAGGAATAACATTGAGGCACTTTGCTTTGGAGACCCCCGGTCCAGCGTGCCCATTCCCCCTTAATTAATAAATATTTGTTATTGAAACCCATTAACAACGACTTTGTGTGTGAATACCGTTAACACCTTCATTTCCGAATAAAAAGTTAACTTTTTTATTCATTTTTTGTAGCTTAATTTGTCCTACATAAATTGTTTTGGACTATGGTTTTCATTAGTCTTATACATTTTTTATGTAGATGAACATTATCAGAATGCTCATTTTTCGCGTGGCAAATTTTGTTGCCATTCGAGTTGAATGGGTTAACTTACCACATTTTTGAATTTTGAATTATATTCGCGATCAAAAATAATCAACCAAACTCAAATCCAACCAACCTTTGATTGTAGAAATAAATGGAATTCTTAAGAGGTTACATTAAAAATTTTAATTATCTCTCTATATTAAAAAAAAGTAAGCTCTTTTAAAGTGTCAACAGCCATAACATGATGAAATATTGATGTCAGAAACCCAAATTTTTTTGGGAAGGTGTGTCTCCCTTATGCCTCGATGCCCACTTATTTGTTTTTCAAATTTCCAATTAGTTTTTTAATTAAAAATTACAATAAGTCAGCCACAAAAAAAACTTATTCCTTTTCTGCAAAACGGCCAGAGAAATCATCAGAAATGTGTGATTTTGTTACGTTCTTTTTAAAGAACAGTTGCTCTCTTTTCTGTTCTTTTAAAAAGAACAGTTCTTTAACTTGTTCTTTTTACATTGGTTTTGTGTTTATATATAGAAAAGGTTTACAGATTTTTTTTTAATGATTTGGCCTTAAAATATATTATAGCAAGATAGAAGGTTTATAGATTAAAATTATGTAAAAAAGATAGTAAAAAATTATGACAAAACTATTTTAAATAAACATTTAACATAACAATTACTTTGAAAAATTTTATTAGGTTAATTCTGCTAAACTGGAATAAATGTTTAAATTTTTTTTATAAAAAGAACAAAAAGTTTTTTTTTATTTTCGGAACAGGTTACAACTATCTTTTTAGTGCAGCTGGCCGAAAAGATCGCGTTGTTCTTCTTTAATCTTTTTTTTCTTCAGCTGGCAGATGGCTTTCTTTTTTTTTATTTAATCTCTTGGGTTTTTTTAGTTTTTATTATTCGTTCGCAGCAAAACCGCGGTAAAAGAGTTTATTTTATTTTTTTATTTATCCTAAAAAATGTTTCTTATGCGAATAAAATAAAATTCGTAAACTCGAATATGCGACAACAAAATTCCTTTTGTTTTTTTAGAAAGTTTTTGAAGATGTTTTAATTATGGAAGTGGAAGTATCAAGATATGAACATGTTAATTACTTTGCAAATTTAGAAAGAAACGCTTGTTAAACATTGTTTTATGATTTGTTGTATAGCCAACATATTAAGCGAAATGTTTTTTTAGCTTCCACACTACGTTTATAACGTAAAAAGTGGAAGGTATTATAATCGTTCAATTCGTCTGTCTGTCACCCACTTTCACATAACGAACCGCAAGTCGCACAAACGAGTGGGATACATCGTTTTAAAGCAAAAATCAGGCTAGGTTACATCCCAAATTTCATTAAAATATTTATTTATGTGATATGATTCAGTTTGGATTGTTGTAATATCACAATAGAGTGAGATGAGAGTAATAATGAGTGAGAGTGATAATGAGTAAACATTAATTTGCGAAAGAAGATTAAGGAAAATAGTTAATTTTGGCGTTTAAAAGTTTGAATTAGAAATAAATTATAAGCTGAAGGCCCTGTTTGGGCAAATTTCTTACTGAGGTGTATAAATAGTGCGTTTTTTGTTGAGCACAAATATTGTGTGGAAGCGGTTTAAGTGACAGATTCTGTAACAAACCTACTTTTTAGTTTTATTTTTCGTTGTGAGATGCGTTTTTGCAAGGATCTCCCTACGTGTTACGTTTCACTATTTTTTGTTTACGTAAATGATAGTGTTTTTGTCTTTATGTATCTGTCCAGTGTCCATGGTCTACTCAACTTTAAGGTCACAGAAGCTCTTTAGACGTCATGCAATCCGACCGGTCCGAAATGTAAGCAATTTCAAAGGAAAAGTACGAAACCAATTTGCGCACGGCCAATTATATATACTTATCTGGTTGCGAACAGGTTTCGTTTCTCTCTTTCGGAACAGCCAACAACCTGAAAAAAATTAATTTGGCGAGCGATAGCGAGCAGGGGGCGTACGCTCGCCAAATTAATTTATTAACGGGGGGGTTGGCGAAATTAACGGGGGGTTGGCGAAAAATTACTGAAAACAGTAATACAATATTAATATTTTTTTAAAGTAATATAACATAGCGGCCGCGAAGCGGGGTTGTCGAGCGATAGCGAGCAGGGGGCGGAGCCCCCTAGTAATATACAAATAAATTACAACAAAACATTGTTAAATTTCGACTGTATGTATTTTTACCTGTTAAAATGTAAACGTGCCTTGTACAAAAAGTAACCTTCGCTAAGCGCAGGGTGCACCGTAGAAGAAAAACGATACCTGGAATTTTGAACTACGAAGTTGGGTTTATTTCTTTTTTATAGTTGTTTTTATAGTTGGTTTATATAGTTGGGTTTTTTTCCCCGCTATTTATTCTACTACACTTCAAATACTTTTTAGCTGTGCGAGTGGGTTAAAAAGAGTGAAAGCCATCATCAACAAAATAATAATGATAAAAAAATTAATAAAAAAAGTTGAGAATCGAGTTGGCGGAAGAATAAGGATTTTGTGCCAAGTGGTACCAGAAACGATTAGCAGAGCGTGAAGGTAAAGAACTTACTTGTAAAAAATTGGAAGACAAATCATATGTTTGTTAACCTTCAAAACGGCTTGGAAATGGGCAAAGTGCATGGTTATTTTCTCTGTATAAATTTTTTTTAAATATTAATTTATTACATATTTGTTAAGAAAAATCAAATTGAGCATAATTCACGTCTTGAGTGGCAACTGCTCCAGGAATGAAAATAAAGTATCGATTGGTTAATCAATGAAGTAGTTGGAGCTTACCGTGTCATACCACCAATCAATGAAACTACAAATGGAATCCAGAAATGAAATCAGGACTATACAACGTCACTTGAAACAAGCAAATTAGGCTAATTTTTTTTAAATATCTCAAAAACATCTCCAACGGAAAAGTAGATTGAAACTTTGATGTTATAAATTATGTAAAAAACCAAAATTGATAATTTTTCTTACATTGTTATGAAAGCATGTAAATATTTCAATATCATCAAACTATTTAATGTATTTTTCAGTGAATATAAAATTTTTTAACTACTAAATTGCAATATTAAAGGTACAAAATTACTTTCACATATTAATAAAAACAATTTATATCTATCTAATTTATTTTTGCATAGAAATCCCTTTCGCCACTTGATATTAATTATTTCATTAAGATTCGTAGGAAAACTGATAACTCAGTGAATTAGTCTGTAATAACGCAATTATGTTTTCACGCTTCGAAACTGCAATTCCATTGTACTTTCTTTAGGATAAGGGTCGGTTACGGCGGTACTTAAAGCGGCATCGCAATTATGGCCTTTTGATTATCTTGATAATAACACCAAGTAATGATTCTTTATTCTAATGCAAATCACTTTGGTTAGAAATTATTTTCAATTCTTCTTGACTGTAATCATGTAATTAGTATTTGAAGGATTGTTTATAAAGAATTAGCTTCTCTCCACTGGAATAATTGGTCAATCCAAAATATTATCAACAAAACAGTGAAGTTGCTTGACAATAAACTGTTTAATAATAATATTTCCGTTAATAAAAAAATTGACACCTTTGAAAATTTTTAAGTTCAGTTTTAATATAAACCATACTATAAGCTTTAAGAATTTTAATCTAAAACGTTGAGTATTTATACTTAAAATAGGTTAACTTATAAGTTAACCATTCTTTTACAATTTGGAATTTGATTAGTTTCTAAGGTTAATGCATGTAAAAGTTAATTTATCTAAACGAAGGTTTACGTTTTGCGATAGACATTAAAATCTTTAGTAAAATATATTTTTAACCCAAAAATTATAGGTGCCCTAAATCTCAAAAATGATTATCTTCATCAAAGGGCATTAAACATTCAATATTTTTTTTTACTTATCTCGTACTATCTTTAACTAGTGTTCGAAAATAGGCTACCAATTTTTACCAGTATATACAAATTCTATTAAAACATTATGTCTTCCAATATTAACTTTCAAACTTACTCTTCAATTATTTTCAAGCTTTCTTCGTAATTATTATAACTTCAAGGCTGTTTCTATTATTATTGGTCTGTTCAGTTCTTAGCTAAGAACTCTTACGAAATTTTACCTTTTTTTTTCACTAAACATAATTTAGCGTTTTTTAATTATATTTTCAGCGATAGAATTGATGCTTAAATTATAATCTTTAAAAATGTTTAAGTATATTATGATAATTTTGTAATAATTTGAAGCGTTCGCTTATTAAAAAAATATTTAAGCTCATTTTTACAATTAAAAATATCATTGCTGACAAAACAATCGCTTGTCAAATATGCTGACTCTCGTCTCGTCAATGTTTTAATACATGTTTGATATGCTCTCAAATCGGTTTTATCTACATGTTGTTTTTACACTTTTTATTATCACCACCATCTACACTCTTAACACGACGTTAAATCATCTGAGTAATCCATCTTCCGTGCCGAAATGACTTCATAGAGTAATTCACTCTTTTCGGAGGTAAAAATAAAGAAACAGCGTCTACACTCTTAACGAGTTTTATCAGTCTGAGTAATTCCACTCCTTCGTGCCAATGCACTTCTCCTAGGAGGAATTTCAGTTTTTAAGAGTGTAAGCAATTTCACAGCTTTTTTCAAATAATACCAGAAACAAAAGAAAGAAGCATTACCTATTTGAAACTTAGATCTCAACATTATTCCATTGCTTTTTTTTTATCTCTAAAACTCTTATGGATATTGTACGTTTGCCTTCTCATGGCAAGATCACTTAAAATACCTCCCAAAGTCTTTGTACCCGGATTTTAGAAGGCGAATTGTTATATAATAAAAAAAGAATGGAAAAGAACAGGAATAGAACAACCAAAAAAAATGGTGAAGAAATAATGCAAGAGCACTCCTTCACCTTCTTCTCTGGAATATTTACTTTTCGTGTTCCAAGATGGTGTTCTTGTCTGACATGTTTGCCTACTCGAGTTCGTTTAACAGCTCGTGTAAATTTTCCCAGCTCGGAAAATGTGGCAAAGCAAACATTTGCTTGCCTTCACTCGGCATACACATTAAGAATCGAGCCGAGGACATGGATATTAGACTCTTAAATTTAAAAAAAAGGATTTTTTTACCGAATATATTAGTGAGAGATAGAATACTGTATTTGAGGATTTTATTTGAAAATTATAGGGCATTTCCATGCGTGACTACATTTGACGATTTAACAAATATTGGTTGCATAGTTCATAATTATCTTATATTTATTATAAAAAAATATTGTATGTCAGTTTCCTCCGGAACATATAGTATTTTTAGCAATCTGTAAAAACATTTTTCATTTAGTATTTTACTAAAAAATAATCAAAATGTCATGATGTGACTTACACTACATGAAAAGAAGTCGACTTTTGGTTATCATTTAAAACTCTAATTTCTTCTTCATAGTGCAGTAAATCAACATTCTACCAGTGCTTAATTTAAGCAAAGGGTTTAAAGCTTCAAAAATTATCAGAAACAAGTATTGAACTATCAAAGAAAATAATGTATTAACATGTTTGTGCGTGACTTACACTACATTCAATTTGTGACTTACACTACATCATGTGAATTTTATCACAGATATGGAAATTAAGGTAATAATAACATAACATATGTATACATTTAGTTAAGGGACAAAAAGTAGAATTATTCGTTATTACTATATACTGACTCAGGCAAGCAATATTTTTTCTAAAAACTAATACAAATTTCATTTAAAAAAATCAATAGTTAATTTATCCACAAATTTGCATTTATCTACCACAATATCGATTAATTTTTATTAAATTTCCATCGAACAAAATACATTTATCGACAGCCCTTGCACTACTGTTCTAACATCCGTTAATCAAAAACTCATTAATTTTCCTTCATGTCATTAGGTTAAGAGAAGAACGGAGTCATGTTGTGACGTTTGTTGGGGGCAAATGAAAGTTGTAGTGCACGTTCTCTATATAAGGCAATGTCTACAACCACGCAAACCGGTTGTTGCAATGGAATTATGTCGAATAAGTGGGCGGTGGCAACACTCGGCCTACGTCTCTGAGAAATGGGTGGTTGGGAAATATGCATTGATTGGTATCAAAAGATACCGTTAAAATGATTTTGTGGATTAATGGTGTTTTTGACCCGTTCAAGAATTTTCTGAACTCATGCGGCCTGCCAAATAAGTGTATTAAAATTAAATCTCAACAAGTAAATTTAATTTACCAAATAAATTTCCTTTGTCATCTGATGATATTCCCTTTATTTTGCATTATTCTAAAACTAGATTTTTTAATATGATTTTTGAATCTTCGAAAACTATGATAAATCATCTTTCTCACATAGGGTTATAGGCACGGATTGTTAATGTAAGTGGTAAAATATTAGACAGAGGCGTCGTATTTTTGCGCCTGAAATAATATCTTTTTTTAAATATGGACGAGTAAAGTTTCTTTCGAATATAAAAAGGACAAAATAGTAAATTAAAGTATAAGATTAAAATTTAAAGGAATAAGAAACGCTAATAAAATAATCCTTACACAAAAAAAAACAGTTCGGTCAGACTTGTTGCATACAAACTTACAGACCTCGCACAATTGGAGAGCTTATTGGAAGAACGTGCTAAGTGACAATAAGGTGAAAACGAGAAAATTAGCTTTTAAGTTTTTCGTTTGCACTCAGATCTATTGAAAACAGAACTTGCAAAGAGTAAAAAGTGTATTAAACTTAATTTTGATGAAAAAAGATAAACTTGTTATAGTTAAAGAAGTTAGTAATATGTTCATTGGCGCAGAAATCTCAATTTTTTCAAAAATGTCACTTAGCACGTTCTTCCACTAAGCTCTTCAATTCCCTACCTTACAATGTATGAAAATGTAAAATTGGCCTGTGTTTCTCATAATTATTACTCTACACTAAAAAAAAGAATTCCGTTAAAAAATAAACTATTTATATTAATTTCCTGCAAAAAAAATTTTCCGTTTTCTTAAACGACTGTAGTTTTTTGTAAAAATTAAATATCAGTTTTTCACCAAATAAAAACGATTTTCTCTGTAAGCAGATAAAATCACATTGATTTTATCTCTCAAGGAACAATCTTTGATAACGAAAACAAATTTTGATATAAACAAACCGCTTCAGTGGCCGCGATGGTGTAGTGGTCATAGTGCCTTGCTCCAATGCTTTCCACGAGGGTTCGTATACGGGTTATGGCTTGAAATATTTAATTATTTTTCAAGAAAAACGGAAGAGGATATAAATAACATATAAATAAAAATGTTAAAACTCCTTACATCTTAAAACAAAAAGTGAAATTCACTCCTATAGGAGAAGTGCATTTTCGCACCGGAAAGGAATGAAATTAACTCAGACTGAGTTAAAACCGCTCGTTTAAAGAGTGTAGACGCAGATTGTTTTCTTTTATTTCTTTTAACACTCCGAAAAAGAGTGAAATTCACTGCTATAGGAGAAGTGCATTTTCGGCACGGAAAGGAGTGGAAATTAGCTCAGACTGAGTTAAAACCGCTCGTTTGTTTTAAGAGTGTACGTCTTTGAGATCAGTTTAAACAAAAAAAAACATTTATGCTCTTCATTACGATAATATTTTTTTCTCCTCTGATTAAAACCTTTATCATTAAGATTCCAATATTAATTTCAATGAATGAAAGACCATTTGCGAATCTATACTTAAAACATAAACCATTGCGAAAAAATAATAATGTAACATAAAACAATACGTCAAATGTACATGACAGAAATATTTTTACTGAAAAAAAGTTTAAAGAAGTCTACGTGGTCCTTGAAACTTATGGTCAAGTTTAATAACACTTTACAAATTCAAAGGTATGAGAGATAGTGAAAATCGTGACAAAGATTGGGTTTTTTTTATCTTTATTCATTAAAATATTTTTCTCACGTCCTCTAGTGAAATTAACATTTTCCATCGATAAGGTAACCCTTTGCGGTTCTCGTGAAATTTTAATGATTATGGAAATTTTACCAAGGATTTCTTGTACTTAGATAGAGCATAAGAATTTTTTAAAAAACTTCTTTGAGTTAGTTTTTTTAATGAACATTTTGTTATCACTAATTAAGCTTGAAATCAAAATTTATTCAATAATAAACCTGTCAACTGACTGCCAGTTTTCTCAGCAACACACTTTATTTTTAGAAATTCTTTAAAAGTTTAAATATTGTTAATGTTTAAGTATTGGGGAATTTCTTACAACTATTTACTACACAAATTTATTTTTTAAATTAGAAAAATTATAATGAGGTTGTTTCACGTCGGGGATGCCAACATCTCCAACGATTTGTTGTCATTTGTTGCCTGGAATTACAAGTTTTGGTATTCGAAAATAATTTTTCTAAGACTATTTTACTTATTAAGTTTTTAAGTGCCAACTTCTTGCTATGCTGTTGGTTATTCAAAACATTTGTTAAAGAAATCTTGCATAGAAAGAAAAAAATCATTTCATCTATAATCGGTCATTTTGAAAGTGAATCCGAAGCAACCAATGAAATAGCAGTACGGATACAAAGGGAAAAAAGAACGTTACATCATTTGAAACATTCCCATTGAGCTTAAAAAAATTAATTTAAATATCGTACGGTGAATTTTACACTTTTGAAAAATGTCTATCCCTCAGAAGGATTATAACTAAAAGTGTGTAAAAATGTAAAGAACAAATTAATAAAAGTTTAACAGATTTCTATTGTCTTCCATTTTTTTTCCTTCGTTTCCGTAGAAATGCGGAACAAAAGTGCTAGTATTACTAACGATTCTTTACTCATGCTGAATGACTATCCAGGATTTCAACAAAAAAAATCTCAAATATTGTTCATCACAAATACTTCCTATTGTTTTTAATTGTTGTATTTCCCGCTTAACAGTAAATGTCTAAACTTTTAAAAAGTATATATTTTGAATGCTTTGTATTATATTTGGATGTTATGTTCATCGCACGTGTTATTTTAAACTCGTAAAACAACATCAGATGTAGCCGACTGACTAATAAAATGTCTGCAGAAGTGTAGATTCTAAAATTTTCTCAAGAGTCCTATCTTTATTTTAATAAACATAACTTATAAATGTAATTTTACTATTATTAAGTGCTATTCGATTCGGTATAATACTATTACTTTAAGTTGGTGTTAAACGAGTTGAGGATTTAAACGTTCTAACACAAAAAGGTATTGAAATCTAAAAAATACTCTAAATCATTTGAAGACTGCAACATAAAACCGAAGTGCATCCTTCTCACTGGATCAGCGAGTGGAAGATGGCGCATTTTCGGACAGCTTCATAGAGTTAAGAGGAAGATGGAGATGCTTGGCGAGAAAATAATTGAAGCCACCAGAAAGTACACCAAGCAACCCTAAAAGCGCAAACAAACCTCTCACTCAATGTTACGTTCATATGATGCTGAAACGCATAATTTTATTCTTTATAAAGTATTAATTAAAAATAATAAAAAAATGACTCTGCGTTGTTGTAGGCTGTAGTACGAGATCTGAGACACGATTGGAGTAATTCCCTTCAAAGGTAAGAAAAGTGCGTTATAATTATAGTTTATATAGAGAGTCAGAAATCGCCAAGTCAATGTAGTATAAGCCTATACAAACTCCAATGTAAAAAAATAGCTCCAAATACTTCGCCGAGTGCGTTTGTTTTGGGCTTACTACAAAGCGATCGATGGCTTCACTTGGCAAACCATTTTTGTATTGGTTTTTGCCAGGCAGCATCTCCAACTTCTTCGTAACTCTATGGATAGCTTCTGTCTTAAGAAGAAGGATACGTTCTCTGTGGGAGACGTCAGTTGGACGTCCTCTCTTGGACTATTTCGAGACGCCAAGAGGGAAGTTCTTTACAGTTTGGTTTTCTTTTCCATTCGCATTCTTCGAGGTCTGCGTTTTAGAGGATCTTCCAGCTGCTTGTGACACCGCCATTTGCCAGGAATAACTTTGCTCGCGGTAGGGACAGATGGTCTTTGTAAATCTCTGTGAGTTTGGAAGGTGTGAGTTGCCGTCGTACCCAATGACACAGGGAATTATGGATGCATTAAAAACAGCTGTTTTTTGAGTTAAATGTTATCTCTGTCTGAAAAGATAACTGTGCAAATGGGTGGGGGAGGGGGTGCGTACAGTTATATTCTAAATATAGTTTCAGTTAAAAAAAACTTTTCTTTTGCATCACACAGAAAGTGAATAGACCCTTATCCTTTTGGACACATCTGCTTTTGTCTGCTAGGAAAAGCTTCAATTGGTTTGAGATGTACCTTGCGTGTGCTTAACAGTAATGAAATATTTAATATTTTGTAACTTATTGAAAGAGAGGTACAGAGATATTTAGAGCAATAAATCCTTATAATTGAAAAAAATGGAATTCAAAGAGGTTTAGATAATATTTCAGTACAAAACTTATGATGTTAAAGGGAGTTCATCATCGAAATAGCCATTCGGAAAGATTATTTACAAGTATAATTACAACTATAAGTAGAAACAGAAGAAGCAGTTTTGTTAACCGTTTAGTGTGTTATTATGGACAGAATTAGGCTCATTTTTAACAAATGTAATTTAAATCAAGTTCATTATCAGCTGATAGAGGTTTCACTTCGAGTCCCAGAAATTCGCGTTCTCGTGAACATTCGATTGTGAGGCTGATCTAGTCATGTCTGATGACTTTCATCATTTCAGATGTCGATCTGAACACAGTTGAAAAGTTTAGTGCAAGATTTCACCGGAATCCTGGAACTTTCTATAGCTGCACCACTATTTGGAGCGTTGATTTAACACTTTTGTGGCTCATCAAATTTATGCTTACCGCAAAATTGGTTCTTGCTCCAAATTGTGGCGGCAACTGGAAAGTTAAAGGATTCCGGCGCAATCTTGCAACAAACTTTTTAACACATAAATTACAACAGATAAACGTTTTGGTACAAGATTGCACCGAAATCGTGGGACTTTCTAGCTTCCATAACTACTGAGAACGGCAGAGTTGACTTACAACTTTAGCGGTGTATCAAAGTTATATGGTTTCTACCCAAAGACTGGTAAATCCACGCTCCAAATAGTGGTAGCGCTAGGAATTTTCCATTCCGGTGCAATTTTGCACTAAACTTTTTAACTAAGTTCCAATCGACGCCTGAAATGATGAAAGTCATCGGGCATGATCTGTTAAACACAATGTAATGTTCATACGAACTTTTTAGCAGTGTAATGATGATTTTGAATGTTATGTCGATGTTTAGTGGATAATAGAGTGTATAAAATGGATAATTTTATAGAATTTTATATTTATTCCATTAGATTCCCGAGATGTCGTTCGAACGCCGCCTCCCCCTGCACCGCACCGACTTCAGCGTGATCGACCGCGAGTTCAGCTCGATCCGCGAGAAGTTCGACAGCGAGATGCGAAACATGGAAGAAGAGATGAACCGCTTCAGGTCCCAGCTCATGGACAGGGAGATGCCGCGCATCCAGAGCCACAGCACGGCCACGGCCGCGGATAACACCACGCACAGGTAGAGCACACATAGCTATAATCAGGCATATAATAAATAGGACATTGCACTGGTTAAGCAAACTAGGGATCATCAAGCCCACGAAATTCCACTACACTGTTAAAAATTTGGTGCTAGGTTTCACCATGATATTGGTTGGTTTCACCATGATATTGGTTCCTAGTAGCTGCAACGGCTGAATGGTGATATGTTTAACCGTTTTTTCGGTGTTTGGTTGAACCATTTTTCTGGATTTGGAAACAAAAACCTGAGAAATGGTTCAACCGAATACCAAAATATGGTGGAACGTTTCACCATTCAGCCGTTGCAGCTACTAGGAACCAATATCATGGTGAAACCAAGCACAAATTTTAACAGTGTATGGCTAAAGACACATTAATATTCGAGCAGTTCGCTGATGGCCAAAAGAAAAGGATCACTACAGGGGCCAGATCAAGGAAAACTCAGACTATGGGCACAACAACTTTTGGGGATCCCTTTACGGACGGAAAATGTTGTGCACGATTGCCCGTATTGATATGGTGCTAGTTGGTCGATGTATCATACTTTTTGCTACCATTTTATAGGATTACTTATAATATTAATCAAACCAATTACGTTAGGTCAATGACCGAGTCAAAGTCAAGCTAAAAACAAAGTCTTAGAAAATTTTTAAATTTACTGAAATTGTGGGTGTCTACATCATTTAGCACAATAGAAACTAAAATTTAGGGGCCCCTAAAATGTGGGGGCCTTAGGCACGGGCCTCGCGGCAGCCAATTCGTCTAAACTAGAATGATGGTCAAGCAAACAGTGACATCACAGTTACGTCAAGTATTGTCTTCTTTTCATGGTGATCAGGACCTAATCTACCATATCGATCAGGTCCCTGATCACCATGCACAGTAATAATACAAATATACAATTGTCGACAGCTATAGCAACAGGCCAAAAGAGGCACAGCAAAGTTGGTCAAAAAGTTTACTAATTTTTTTACCAGTCTCTAATAATTGTAATCTTCTTAAATTCTTCTACTCTCTTCGAATATTCAACATAATCTGGTAAAGCATTCCCTTAACTATATTAAAAAAATATAAAGAACACATCGCTAAAAATATTCGGATATATTGTACAAAAGCTAATAAGTATAAGACATGGTATGGCGGATTGAGTCTTCATACCGTAGAAGTTACCTTCGCGGGGTTTTCCTTGTACAGACATGTGTCCACCTCCAATAATAAAGGTTTTTCTTGGGGCGGGAGGCTGGTGCACGTTAGATCGGCCTTGACACGTAACGGCGATTAAAACTTACGAAATCCATGTGTAGATCAAGTGTAACGTTATTTTAACCTTACAAAAGTAGATAACTATGGACGACCCCAAACCGGCCAGTCTAACAGGCCAGACAGCTACGCCAACGTTGACTTTGGCCCCACACACTCAGTGGGAAATTTAAAAGACCCAGAGCCCTAGGCACTTAATTTGGCCCTACACTCGAAGCTATTTAATAGAAATAAATAATAGTACAGAATATAATTTTATATCGACTTTAATAAACATCAGAATAATACAGTATGTGCGATAGTTTTTTCTGAAAATAAAAATCACACGCGAACTTCATCTGCGCAAAAACGATGACTCATCATACTCAATGAGCATCTGCATTTTTCGCAAATTTGGCAATTTTTAAGGCCGTCGGGCGATAGTTTTTCGGAGTTTGGCGATTTTCAAATTTTTTTGGTGATTTTATCTTTTTTAAGGCCCACTTCCTGACTGGGCCTCCTAGGCCCGGGCCTTGTAGGCCTAGGTCGAAATGCGGCACTGCACAAAATACCCGGCAGCTAATTCCATGGAGGAATGAGTAGTGGGGAGTCGTCATTGCCTATTCCCCATCATTGAGCGGGGTGAAGTAACTGTAAGGTATAGCAGGAAAGATAAATACAGGGAAGTAAGGCCATCCCGCGCGTTTTTCGAAATAGGAAGTAATAGTAATTTTCAAGAAAAGTGACTTTTAGAGGATTTAAAATATTATACTCTAGCTATATTATTTTAGATATACACTTGTGTACTTATCAGAATCAATGTCAAACACAATTTGCAAATTTTCTATTCAAAATGGGTTATTTTTATTTTTTAAAATACTGAATATAACGGACGGGATTTTTGAGAAATTACGGTTTTCTTCATTGTCGCCCCAGTAACTTGACAATTACTAGGCGACATTTTTTTTTCACTGGGCAACACAAATGTCGAACAGCCACTACGTTCAGAAATACTCTGGTACTGGGAACACTTGTACCGAATTTGAAGGCTGTATTTCTTTCCGTTTTCATCAATACCTTTAAAACCAAAAAAGTGCTACAGCGGCCACCACTTGCGCATGCGTAATTTTTTCGAAAACCTTATGGTGTCTAACAGGTACTAGGCATCTAACATCAGTTAAGACTATAGTGTTTATATTTTACACAAACAGTTTTTTTTAATAATATAATTCATAAAAATTTTCTTTCGTAAAATATTTCATTAAATCGTTATTATATTGACCCAAAATCGTATTCGACTATGCACTCCCGACAGTTTTTTGGCCGCTCTAAGATGGCGTCGCGGTTGCAGTGACGGCTTCACCGATGTCGACTCCCCTTTACTCATTCCTCCATGGCTAATTCGTCCAACTAATTCGGCCGTTCTAGAACTAGAACGGCCCCGCCTATGTTGACATCACAGCCACGTCGAACACTGTATTCTACGTCACAAACAAACCACTGTCCGCCCCGTTCGAATCATCCATCACAAAAACCAAATACTATTGCCAAACGAACAACCAAATCGTCAACTAACTAATAGTATTTTTTTAACTATTTAACAGATCTGAGGTTCGGACGTGGTTGGACGGACTGAGTTCCCCTCTCATTCAGGATTCAGATGACGGCAAAAGGCTCAGGCTGAGGTTCGATGTGAGCCAGTACCAGCCAGAGGAGATTGTCGTCAAGACTGTTGACAATAAGCTACAGGTAAGTAAAAGATTTTTCAACATATGTTTTTGAACAAATGTACTATAAGATGTATCTTAAAAAAAATTTAAAAATTAAACCCATAATACAGGCCATACATGAAATAACTAAACGAATCTTAAATATACAGGTCTGAGATTCGAGGTTCTCTTGTTATATCAATTTCAAGTATGCTAATCCTAAAAAAGAAAAACATTAAAAAAATATTTAAAATAACTTTAAGCCAAACCTAGGCATCTGATCAGGTGGGGAAAATAGATCAGTTACTGAAATAACAGTAACAACAATTATCCACATCTTCAAATCAACCTATTTTTTTGCATGGTACTGCGGAGCGAATGAGTCCGCTGGTCTCCAAACCAAAGTGCCTTATTGTGTTAAACCGATGGAGAAAAAAATATTTTCTTAGCCACATTTCTCCGGCTGTATTGAATATTTTTACAAACGGGTTTGTTTATGTGATAAATGTAGCTGACTTACAGGTCCCGACAATCCCACTTTTTGAAATGGGTTCAAATATTATTTTTTTTAAATTTGCAATAAATAATTTTTCACAAAATATTCGAAGCAATTTTTTTTTTAAAGTGGGATTATAGAGACATGTAAGTTATCTACATTTATCATTTAAAAACTCAAATGTTTTACGTTTATGAAAATATTCAATGGGAATATTTCTTATGATGTCACGCTCTCCACACTGCGATTCCATTGGTAGTTTTGTTTTTTTCCCTTCTACTTGAAACAAGCTCACTTGGTTTTTTTATAGTCACGCACTCCGAACTGCGATTTCGTTGGTTGTTTTGTTTTCTTTCCCTTCTACTTGAAACAAGCTCATTGGTTTTTTATAACGTCACGCGCTCCGAACTGCGATTTCATTGGTTGTTTTGTTTTCTTTGACAAAGTGTTGAAACAAGCCCATAGCCCATACAGCCGGAGAAATGTGGCTTAGAATTTTTTTTCCCGTTTGATTAACACCGAGGCCCTTTGGTTTGGAGGCCCGGGGTCGATCGGGCTCATTCGTTCTTAAGCCACCGTCCCTCAATTTTTCTATTCAACCAAAAACAAAACACAACCTTGTGGAGATTACCACACGCGCAACCTCAATATATCATCCTCAAGCTAGAGGGCGCAGATTTATCTCTGCGTTCCTACCACTATTCTAAATAACAACGATGGCAGTAGTATAAAAGCCTAGGTAACTCATCTACACCTTGAGGATCCTTTTGGTAGACTGTGGGTTACTGAGGCCGCTACAACCTTTTACATTTCGCAAATTTAATGATTCCTTCTCTTTCAGGTTCAAGCCAAACACGAAGAGAAGACCGACACCAAGTCCGTCTACCGAGAATACAACCGTGAGTTCCTCCTCCCAAAAGGAACCAACCCAGAAGCCATCAAATCTTCATTGTCCACGGACGGAGTTCTAACAGTGGAAGCCCCTTTGCCGGCTATCGAAGGCATACACATGATTCCCATCGAGAATAAATAAACATTGCCATCTTAAACTTCAGATAATAGCATTGCCTTGTCTATGAATTATTTGAATTTGCCTGTAAACTTGCATACTTTAAATTTATTTGAACTTGTTCAAAAAATATATGTACTATAACAGTTAATACATTGCAATTTGGATTTCTAAATATTTGGAATTTTATTTTTTCGCACCAATACCTGATATAATGCAATCAAAGACTATCTTGTCTACACCATTATAAGAAAAAATATATGTCTGAACATTAAAAACAAATTTTATTATTGTGAAGATTAATTTCACAAATTCATACAATCAATGCTATTTCTATTTTTTTTAAAGAGCTGAAGTCCTGTGTATAATATTGAAGATCCTTTCTTTTTAAATACAAGAGAAATTGAATTAAATAATGTCTGTGATGTACTACTTATGCACTTTTGGGCAAATAAAGCCAATTTTGGATTATTTTGAAATGTGTTTATTATTGTGATAAAAACATAAAAAAAAATAAGAAAATGCACTAACAAAGTTTTGAACTCAATTAAAACTTGTACAAGGAACTAAACTATCAAGTTATAAATAATAGTATTTCTTTTTTAAAAAAATGTGATTGAATTATAACACAACGCTGAGTTGTTAAGAGGACGACTTCAAATAAATTTCTAGTTCTAAATTTTATATTACCATCATACCGTCTAATCACTTTTTATGCTCTTCTATTTCTTTTATTGCTAACATATCCCACTTAAAAATTTAAAATTTTCATTGTATTTTCTTTGGAATCCACATGATACAACCTATTAAAAAAATGCTGTCGATTTGGGGATTTTTCGAAAAAATATATATATAATATTATCTATAAAAAGCTCCTATTTTTAAAATTAATCAACAAAAACCTCCCATTTGTACTCATGAGGCAATGGAAAGTAATTTTTTTGCAGTCATCATTTAATAACTTAGTCCACATTCAACAAATATTTTACTGTATAGAGCATAATTAAATAATAATTAACATGTGTGTGTTTACGTAACGTAAAAAATAATGCATACTATCTTTAATAATGCAGTCAAACATAAAAATAGCCTTAGAAATTACTACAATTTAGGTAAAAGTGAGAAATTGGCAACAAATTAAGATTCAATTGAACAAAAACTATCTAAGATTTTTATAAAATCTTTAATAAACATACATTTATCTAACAAATAACCTATTTCCATCAAATCCTTCCTATACCGTTTGTGCCTTTGCTTGCCTAAGAATTTTAGCTTTGCGCTTCTCGTCCAACTCAAGAGTTTGTTGTTCCACGATTTCTTTTCTCTTTTCTAAGAACTCTCTGTACTCTTCTTCTTCTAACTTGACAACAGTTTCCACCCCAACTGTGCGGGCTTCATCGATAATTTGTTGGCAGACCTCTTTCAGCGGAACGCAATCGAATACTTCGTCCTGGCTTTTTATTTTTGCTATTTCGTAAACGTGTTTGAGGCTTATCTTTCCAGCCCAGTCTTTTGGACCTGAAGAAAAAAAGGAATCGGTTTAAGAACCTTAAAATCCCAATGTGTTTGGTTTTTTGTGGGGGGGGAGAAACTGTAAATTATTCTGCTCTGCAGTATGTATACAAATTACATGTTTGTGATCTGCATATAATTTAGTAGTAACTGTTGGGCAGTAATCAATCTGCCTGTTATTTAATAGTAACTACAAGGCAGTACTCCCTAAGCAGTAAACAATACATAGGAAGTACTACCGTACCATTTCATTTCAGGTATAAGAAACTTGTGAAAGTAAAAATTAAAAATGTAACTTCAAATGTGTGTGTGAATGCTAATTAGTGTAACAAAATCAAAAAAAAATGCTTAGCAAAGATTTTTTGTCAAAGAAACAAAATTTCATTAGGGCTAGGTCTTATTGGAAAAAATAGTTTCTTGAAATACGGTTATTTTAAAGCTTCGGTTAAACCGGTCCTATTTAACAGATATTGTAAACAGTATCAAAAAAACGGATAATTTTTAAGAAAGCCTGAAAAGAAATGGATATTAGAATCGAATTAGAAAATGGTAATTCTACTCTAATTTTAAGTAAACAACTTGACATTAAACCATTAAATGAGATAGAAAAGGATATTTTGTCATATTTCTGTAGCATATGTAATTTAACCTTTTCACTCCAGAGGTACACATACGTGGACCTTGATAGATTTTACTTCACACCTTCAGTTTACAATTGTTCTTAATACTAAATTTTTTATTATAAACTAGAATGTTCAAGCTTTCCAAAAATACAGACCCCAAAGTCCCTGATTTATTACTTGTATTGAAAAATGATGTACCAAGAAGGTCAAGCAAGATTTCGGAGGATTTAGAAAAAAAGCTTTTTTCAGCGGTTAATTTATTTTGGATTAAAACAAAAGTTAAAATTGATTATTAATCACAGAAAAAATAACAGAGCTTGTTTGTTTATCCCTAACTCACCAAAAATGCATATTTTTAACACTCCAAACGGACTCCACTTGGATGTATTTATGGTATAAAAATAGTTTTTAAACTAAAGTACAGTATGTATTTGAAAGATAAAACTAAATCATTTTAAATAATATAACTATGTACTCTAAAAAAAGAAACAAAAATTTAGATAGGACTTATTATTATTAATTACTATACACATTATTGCACAGGCTAATAGACACATTTCACCCATTTTCTATTAAAAAATCAATCTAAAGTAGGCTGCTTTGATTTTTCTCGTAAAACCTGTTTTCCGGCAAATATCAAAGAACGGAAGTTTCTTATTTATTCAGGGTTCCCACTCTTTCACTTTAAAAAAATTCAAGGACTTTTCAAGGACCTTTATATCTTTTTCAAGGACCTAATAATTTATTACTACTAGCAACACAGGACAAAAAGTTTTTTTAAAAAATCGTTGTCAGTTCCATAAGGACTAGGTGCCAGGTTTGGCAAAAAAAAATCTTGACTGCGTCTTGGGGATTGAAATCCACAACTTTTGGTCTTTCAATACATGTTCTTATTAACATGGTAATAAGAAATAATATTTTAAGGAAAGTACATATTGAAATAAAAACAGTGGGAAAAACAGGGAAACATAATACAAGGTGCAATATATCCGAATGTGCGATGTAACGAGGCGCGATATAGCGAGGGGTTACTGTACTTTAAATTTTATTCTACAGGCAATAGTTATTAAGCTGCAGATAGTAAAACATGAACAGAGATATAACTAGGGTTATGAACCCCAAATAACATTAGGGTTTAGCTGCAGTACTCATACTATCCTTAGTATTACTAAGACATAGGGTCCGGTCTGTTGATTGGCGTATTTTGATTATCCTAAATTCAATTGAATGAAGTCGTAGGGGCCGTGAATAGCCTAGTGGTTAAGGCCTCATTCTCGGAATCGGAAGGTCCGCGATCGAGTCCCGATACCACACTAAAGACCCACCGAGTATATGCGGAGTACGTGCTCGTTAAATCTGTGGGTCCGAAAGTCCTGTGGGTGGTCATGGCGCAGTTTCCCACGGGTACAGGTCCCTGGAGACTATTTCCCTCCCCTTCAGGGACATGTCTAAATTGTGGAGGTGGCGATAGATGGCAGCATCTGTCACTTATGTGTGTGTGTTGTGTGTCGTACTTGACGAAGGTTTATAAGCGGGTCTCTGACCAAGCACACAAACCTGAATATATATCTACCAACCAATGAAGTCGTCGATGGACAAACCAGTCCCTATATCTTAGTTATACTTTGGGAAATATGAGTTTTTCAACTAGACCCTACAAATGTAGTAAGTGGAAATTACAAGCCAATAAAATGAAGGGCTACACATGGGCAAATTTTGAGTACGGTTTTGAAAACCAAAGAAAATATAGAAAAATCTATGAAGAATATCTGGTTGTTCCGCAACACATGCTACTGTTTACTCTAATTTCTTCTCTGGTGTTTCCACCCATACAAACATTTTTTAAATGAAAGGTGGTTCATGTTAAAAAGTTATATTAAATAATACAAGTAACTGAATGTTTTATCTAAAATAAATGTTTAGCAGAATTTATTACATCTTAAGTAAGACACTAAAAACATAATAACAAAGCAATGTGACCACTACAGTTTGGCATTTCATCCAATACTTTTTGAATTAGAGTTTAATTTTTAAAAAATGAGTAGAAAGAAAAAAAAACATTACCTGGTGACATGGACCCTTTTTCACAGCCAGCTGCTTGCTTTACAAAGTAACTTATAGGAGGATTCATAAACTTGATTTCAAATGTTCGATCTGGCTAAAATTTTGGAAAACATTTAATTTAAATCTTTACATGCAACATTTCAAGTAATGCATAATTATTTTGTATTTTGTCACAAGATCTTCATAAAGTGATTCTATGTTAACTTAAAATGTTTTTAAACTGAAAGGTTATCTCAAAGTTACTGAATTTACAAAAAAAGTAAAAAAAAAAAATTGCATTAAAAAACACATTTGAACCACTTCTTCAAAATCTATCAAAATATTATTCTTTTTAAGAAAGCATTTATCTAAATGTTAGCAAAGTTTCTACAAAAGAAGTAACATCGATCCAAAATATTTTAGAATATATATATTTAAAAAACATAATCTGTTCTTGTGGTTAATATGAATGTTCATAAAATCTTAATCTATGTAAGCAAAAAAACTTTTTGGCCATTTAACAGACCATATAAAATGTATTTCACACAAAAAGCTATATAAAAAAGTTATAAGTATTAGTATGAGGTATTAGTTATTGCTCTTTTTCTGTACACGTATAGCATTTTTCAATTTTTGAGCATGATTTTATTTCAAATAACACAGTTCAACATATATAAGCCGCAATCTCAAATTCATAAATTATATAGTTTTTTTTTTATTAAAAATGTTGAGCAAAAATTACAAAGAATTCAAATTGTAATCTGTCACATTAACCCTGTGTGAAACAGCAGCACCCCCCATCTAACGAGAAAGCAGATAACTATTTAATGTTCTCCCAAATGCACCCACCCATCGTCAACCAAGAAGCACAGGTCATTAGAAGCAGACCCGTAAAATTTAGTACAAAACTATCCCCAAATATATGTATATTTTTACTTTAGTAAAAATAAAGACTTCTATAAAACATGAACATAAAAAAAGAGACATTTTTATTGAGTTTACAATTAGCAAAGAAAACAAAAAATACCTACTTTTATTCTAATTGTTGTTGGTAGAGGAATGCCTTCCTTAATGTCTTTTGTTTTTTCATTGAAATCTTTACAAAACAATGCTACATTGATATTTCTCTAAAAAAATATTAAATGCTTTATAGTAACAAATTTTAATAAAATGAAAACATATCTATGCATTAGTAGTGTAATTTCTTTGTTCTATGTAACTCCATTGTATACAAATTGTTACCTCTGCAATTATTTTTAAAACAGGAGTGCTAATTGTTAAGGGAAACACTGGCAATCTTTGTTACAAGAACACAAAAAAAGTAACCAACTAATTTTACACACTTCTGTTTTTTATTATAGTTGGATTACATGTACTAAGGCAGTTTACATCTAGGTGCAATGACCTAAGAATGGGACCTTTAAATTTAGTTTGGTTGAATTAACATCTTGCAAAAGAATTTTGGCAGATGGCCTCCTAACTTTAAACCATTGTTTTCTAAAAAATTAAATTTGTTTTTTGTGGTTGGTTTCAAATACTAAATAGTATTTTAATGCGTTTGTATGTTTAAAAAAAAGAGGGGGGAGGGGGGGCGGAATTACAAGCGATAAGCATCCCAAAATTTTTGCTGAAGATGTTGATTCAAACAAACTAAAAAGAACACATCCCTAGGTTAATAGACCTATGTGTTGTCTAAGTTAAGTATGAGTAGTTCAGACACAAACAAAAGTGTGTTCCATTTTTGGCGGTATTTTAACCAATTCTAAAGCTTCCCTTCAACAATCTTTTAATAGTTATAATAATTTTTTTAATTATATACACAATAGGCACAAAAGAAAAGGTTTGATGTCATATGGGAAAAGGAAAGAGGGCCTGAAGATGGAAAGGAGGTAATAATCGTCAAAATTACCAAGAAAAAAAAACCTCACATTTTGTGAAATTAAAAAAGCATTAATTAGCCTATGTTCCATGCCTGATAAAGCATTTTAAAAGGGTTTGCTAACCCAAATGAAAAACAAAATTAATCACCATATAAGAGAAGAAAAAGCTTGCTTCTGCAAAGGAAACAGCACTATTCAGCTTATATTCCCATTTAACAAACATCATATAACAGAGTCTGGAGTTTAAGGATGCCATGTAATTGAACTTCATTGACTTCAGTAAAGCATTTGACTCAGTGGATAGGGGCAAAGTGCAAGACATTTTAAGGAACTACAACATCCTTTATGTTATATTGATGCAAGATATATTTACCAATATCAATAAATTTTCTATATTTGACATTGCAAACAGTTTCCAGTGATGGGCCTTTTGGTGACTGTTCACAACATTACCCATTAAAATTGTTGAGTTTTAATTGAAACCGCTTAAGACTCCCAAAAGTAATTCAAATTATACTAAAGAAACAATCAAAAAGCGGTAATAACTTGCTTAAAAAGCGTGGATTATGTGAGTGAGGGAAAAGAAACTGAGCCAAATTACTCAATTTGGCTAGAAACGTATAGGGGACTGTAGAAAAATCAATACTTTGTTAATTGTAATGGCTACTTTGTCTCAACATAAGGACATCTCATTTTTAAGTCTAGATGGAATAAATAAAAAAAAAATATGATATTACTTGACCAATATGGGGACCTAAAGGAGGTCCCGGCATTGCTTTCCCTGCCGGTATCCATGTTCGCACGTATGGTGGATGTATAACTTTCTGTATGATTTTTCTAAATCCTTTAACGCGACGAGCTGTTTTTGACATAATGGATTTTAAATTAGTTTATTTTAAGGAAAAGCAGGTTCAATTAAATAAAACTTAGCAGGAGTTTCGAAAAACAAAAACGATACAGCACTGTTTGTTATGACTTTGCGGGGTGCTTCGGGTCGGTTAACGGTATGTTGAACGCTTCCGGTTGTCTATATCTATCCTCAAAGAAGCTATAACACCGCCAAATTATGCCACGTAAACTAAAACCACGGTCAAGAGACGTTATCAACACCTGAGCTGGCACATAAAGCAAACCAGTAGCGCCGTCATAAAAAAAGTTTTTGTTATTGAACACTTCCTTTGTAAAATAAATGTCAGAGAAGATCACATAAATAAACCATAGATATAGAAAAACCGTGCGCTTCCGCACACTACCTAGAAGATACGCGTAATGGTAGAAAGTTGACTCTTTCGTTCCTCTCCCGCGGCTGACTTGTGGGGAAAAAAAATCTTTTGGAAGTATTAAATTGTCTCGGAAACAGACTTCGAAAAAAATAAAGACAATTTTTATATTCATTTGGACGAGGCACCGATTCTTCCTATCAGGAGCAACATAATACGCAGCGTCCAGACTTTGGAGCATATTTAACAACATGCACTACCTGTGCACAGGGTATTATTCGTAGGATTTTTTTTTAGCTACACAGGGTATTATTCATAGGATTTTTTGGCTGCACAGGGTATTATTCATGTGATTTTTTTTGGCTGCACAAGCAGTTTATAGGTCGTAAGTTATTTTCGCTATGACTGGACCCGAACCTAGCGCCTTTCATATGCAAGGCGAATACATTAACCTAACCTAATGGGATTCTTTAACAAAAAACTTTCTTTCACCCCTTCAATTGTGTAGTTTAGGTCGTAAAGGAATAAGAAATCACAATCAGATACAACTTTTTGAATAAAAAGTAAATTTAATTTCATTTTATAGCGCTTACTCCGCAAAAGTACACTACACTGTTAATGAAGTACTTGCAAAGAGTATTGAAATAGGTTTTTTTGGTTGAGATTTTCAAAGACTTTCTAGTTTTAATGCACTGAACTTTTTGAGGTATCACACTTGTCTGTAACGTTTGTAGTTAGGGATATGAATGTGGGTGGCGGAAGACAGACGAACATAGCCTTGATAAAAGCTTCCACTTTTTACGTTATAAACCTAGTGTGGAAGCTAAAACCCAATAGCAATGAAAAATAACCACGATTTACAAAAAAAAGCAACAATTACTAAAGGTCATTTTTTATTAGTATTCAACTATAAGCCCTTTCAGATTATCCATTTCCGAAAATATGTATAAACATTTTGCAACTTGACTACATATATAAATAAATCGCACTATAAAGGTTAAATACGTAAAATATTACAACAAAAAAAAACAGGAAACAAAATAGCCAGATAACAAGAACAGCAAACAAATATTTACTGATATTAGTAGGCATATAAACTCTTGGATAATGGTAAATTAAAATTAATAAATAATAACAGATTAGGATGTACTTCTATTTAAAAGATTCTTGCAAAAAAGTTTTAATAGAAAGGTCTTGCTGTTTGTAAAAAAATTAGCGAATACACTATTAAATAAGAATAAGAATATACTATTAAATAGAATTAAATAAGAATACACTATTAAATGGAAGGCCCTTCCAATTCATAAAATTTTAAAAACTCTTATTTTACATTTATCGTCATTGGCCAGGCGAAACTGGCATGAGTCGTACAAAGATGCTAAAACCATTAGATATCGAAAACAAGTGATAATAACAAAACAATTTAGAAGAAAAAACACAAAAAAGAAAAACTGCAGTTTTGACAAACACAAAGACTGTAGTTAGTGATTTGAAACTTTCAAAAAAATAAATCATTTTAAGATAAATATAAATATTTTTACAAAAGAGTTACGGATGTTTCGCTTACAATATAATAAAATTTCATTGAAAAATATTACTTTGACAATGGTTTAAGAATATTTTTTTAAAAAAATAATGATTTTGTATTTCTGCATTAATTTCCAGATATGTTATTTTAATGTTTTTTGTTACAAAAGGTGCACAATGCAATGGTTCAAAACAATATAATTCAAAATATAGAAACACTTTTCTACACATTTTTAAAGAATAATTAAATATAATAAAAATACCTCTGCGGATAAAAAAAAATCAATTCACAATATTCTTAGAAATACTGTTAGAACCATAATAAGTATACTAACAATATTTATACAGATAAAAAAGATCAATTCACAATATTCTTCCCTGAAATATCTTTAGAACCATAATAAATAAAATAACAATACTTATAAAAAAAAAGATCAAGTAAAACTTAAAACCATACACAATACAAAAGAAGCAGTCAAGACGACACCTATGGGTTTATTTGTTTATCAGTGATTTATTGAGCTTGATTGTTTGTATATCACAGCAGTGGCTAGAAGATGAACAGCTTAAACTTTTCTCAATGAAAAGAATTGAGAAAGGCAAATTTAAAAATCAGTGGCATTTTACAGGCCATTTGGATTTGCATTACACTACAGCACCCAAGAAGTTAAAGCAAATGTTATAAATCTCTTAAATTAATCAATTGCTCAGATGTTGCTTTTGAAATCTTTCCGAAACCCATTATTCCAGCAAATCTTGATTTCACCTGCGATTAGTTTTTTATTATTAACGTGCACTCCCTCTACACAGAGTATTATTCGTCGAACATTTTTGGTTGCACGGGGGCGTTTAGAAGTTGGCAAATATTTTGGCGATACCCGGACCTGAACTAGGGACTTTCTTCATGCAAGGCATTTTGCATGGTTTTATGGCTCGGTGCCTTAACCGACTGGGATCCCCAGTCCTTTATTATTAAAGTGTGCGCATAAAAAAATACTTGGAGGAAGTTTAGCATGAACGGTCAACCCAAATGGATAAGCATGAAATAAAGTTTATGACAATTCTTCACAATCATCGCTAGAGAGCACATAGTATAATCATTAAACAAATAGCAATATATTAAATGAATATAGTAAAAGGGAATAATCAAAAGAGACTTTCCAATTATGAAATAATATTTCGTCTTTTCTAACTGACAGATCCTTCATACTCAAAGAATTCTTTACTGTCATATTTAAGGTGGCACAGTTAAGTCACCAATTTTGTTGGGTTTCAATAGTACTTTCTCCATTTATTTCTGTCAAGTTTACGCCTTTTTTTCCCATTAGAAGTTGTTCTGGGAAGAAGATTATCAGGGGCGATGCAGTTATTAACAAAAATATTAAATTTACAGAAGTCTTTATTATTTACATTTAAAGATAATGGCTCGGAAAACATTTTTCGGCTGGGCCACTTTCGGAATTCCAATCTTGAAAATACATTGCCCTTTCGGAAATTCTTTTACAAATATTTGCTGTAGAACTTGTTGATGAAACAGTATCAGAATTTTGTCTTGGAGAATTTTTTGGGGTTCTTGTGAAACTTAAACGTAGAGGTAGCTTCAATAGAATGGCCTGAAAAAATGAATATTGTAATCTGTAATTGTTGATATTGATTATTGAACATTTTTCAAAACACACTAATTTAAGACTACAAATATACTTATAGACTTCTGGATGCTGCCACACATAATTTATTAATATTAATGTCATCTCATGATTATAACTCTTAATTGAATAAAAAAGTTTTACTTAAGCACTTTTAAATTTAGTTCTTATACAATGTGTTTCTATAATTATTTTTTAAATCATATTCATGGGAAAGTTAATGCTATAATTAAGTAGCATTTAATCAAACATTTATATTTAGACAAAAAAAATTAGAGGGTAATAAGAAAGACAAATTTACGGGATTTTATGCTGAAAAATCAAACAGCATATTAGGACCCTAAGTAAGTTTTATAATTTAAATAGATTTTTCCATTAGAGCCCAGTAAAAAAAATCACTTGTTTGAAATAACAATTAATTAAAATATTTAAGCAAAACATGAATAAACTTGATATCATAAGAATTTAGAATATGATAAAATAAATTACTTTATCTGGAAAGTTGGAATCTGTAATGTTGTCATCTGCATCTTGAAGGCTACAGGAGGAATCATCATCAATTATAATACAATCATCATCATTTATTTCAGAAGATGAATTTAAGTTATGCTTTGTTAATGTAAGATTGTCCATAAATGTATCAGATTCCATTATATTTTTATTGATTTTATTAGGTGATATATTGATGTCTATTGTATTATTTTTATTCCCCATTTGCACATTATTACTAAGCACATTGTCATCTTTCAACAGTGATTCTTTTGTGATTAAAATAGAAGTGTTATAGCTTGCTATTTGCACATTTTTACCAAGCACATTGTCATCGTTCAACAGAGATTCCTTTGTAATTGAAGTTGAAGTGGTATAGCTTGCATTTAACAATTGTTTAAAAGATGAACTAATTAATCTACAAGTGCCAAAGCAATCATTTTCAGAAGATGATGATACATTACAGTTTTTTGTTTCCTTATTTCTGATTTTTATATGAGCTCGTTCCATACATTTCTTTGTATGATTAATATCATTTCTATGAATGGCAACAAATGAAGCATTTGGAGAAGTTTTTTCAGATCCAGAAGAACTGCTTTTAAAGGTAGATGTTACAGTGTTGGAAGTCTAAAAAAGATAATAGTAAAATATTAATAATATTAATACAGTACATAAGAAATATACACAAACTAGGAGTCTATGTTTTGCAATTTTCTGAATATGTATATAAAAAAATTATCCTGGCTAGTTAATAAATATTTAAATTAAATATTATGTAAGCAAGTAATAACACTATATTATAAAATTATTTATAATAAGTTTTAAAAAAATTCACGTGCAATCAAACTAAAAAATTTTGCAAGGACGATACAGAAAAGATAGTCAATATTCTATAATAAATAAGGCAAATAATTAAAATTAACTAATTACTTTTCTATTTATTGTCAGATGTATTCCACTTCTTAAAACTTCATGCATAGAGCAAAGGGTATAGTATTTTTGTGACACATTGTACATGCATGTTTTAAGAAGACAATTGCATACAGGCAAAAAAAAATTAGTTAATTAATCAAACATATAAAACAGAGCATTTTGGAGAACCATTAAATGTTAAATAATACAATTTTAGGTAGATGGATGCAATAATTAAACATTCTAGCATAGCCAAGGAACAATTAAAACTTTTTGACTTAATGCACAGTCAAAATTACATGCAGATTGGTGAGTAAATTAGGCAACATATGCAAAATAATATAAATAAATATTAAATAAGCAGGCAAAATAATAAACATTGTATATTTAAGTTGATACATTGACAATTCATTTATTATTAGACCACATTGTTTTTCTTCAAAATAAATTAACAGAGACTGACTTTTCCTCTAATATGGGAGTAAAAATGTTTGGTTTACATTAATTGCTTTTAAGGTTCCTTGTTACAAAGTGCACAATGCAATAGTTCTAAACAATATAATTTAAAATATAGACCCACTTTGCTACATTTTAAAACTATAATATAATGACAATACTTATGCTGATAAAAAGATCAATTCACAATATCCTTCCACTATACAATTTCAAGTAAAACTAAAGTAAACTTTCAAGTAAATACCACCACACTACAAATGAACCAGCCAAGTGGTATCATATCTGTTTTCACAACCATCTTTAGAGCATGAAAGTACATTATATGAGCATTACGCAAATAAGCAATATATTAATAAAAATATATAGTAAAACAGCATAATTGAAAAACAACTTTAAGTTAATTTTTTCCAATTATGAAATAACGTTCCATCTTTTCTAACTGACAGATTCTTCATATTCAAACAATTCTTTACCATCATATTTAAGGTGCCAGGTGGCACAGATAATTCACCAGATTTGTCTATGTTTAATAAAAAATTATTTTTAACAAAGTTTTTGGGAGAACTAGTAAGAGAAGCATTTTGTTGTGTTTCAACAGTACTTTCCACGTCTATTTCTGCCCAATTTACCTTTTTTTCTCCACTAGAAGTTGTTCTGGAAGGAAGGTTATCAGAGCCGATGTAGTTACCAACAGAAACATTATTAAAATTACAGAAGTCTGTATTATTTACATTTGAAGATAAAGGCTTGGAATCCTTTTGGTTTTCTGTGAGAGATACAGCTATAGGTATAGAAAAGGAAAGTGGCCTCTTAATATTATTAGCTGATGTGGAAAGTAAACTGTCACAGTTAGAATGAGATGTTTGAAGGCCATTTTTAGGCTGGGCCATTTTGGAATTCCAATCTTGCAAATAGGTTGCCCTTTCGGAAATTCTTTTACAAATATTTGCTGTAGCACTTGTTGATGAAACAGTCTCAGCATTTTGTTTTGGAGAATTGTTTGGGGTTCTTTTGAAATTTAAACGTAGAGGTAGCTTCAATAGAATAGCCTGAAAAAATGAATATTGTAATCTGTAATTTTTGATATTGAAAATTTGCAATACATATTAATTTAAGACTACAAATATACTTTTAGACTTGTGGATGCTGCCATACATAATTTATTAATATTTATGTCACCTCATGATTATAACTCTTAATTGAATAAAAAGTTTTACTTAAGCAATTTTAAATTTAGTTCTTATACAGTGTGTTTCTATATATTTTTTAAAAACATATTCATGTGAAAGTTAATGCTATAATCAAGTATCATTTAATCAATCAATTATATTAAGACAAAAAAAAATTAGGGTAATAAGAAAAACAAATTTACAGGATTTTATGCTGAAAAATCAAACAGCATATTAGGACTCCAAATAAGATTTATAATTTAAATAGATTTTTGCATTAGAGCCCAGTAAGAAAATCACTTGTTTGAAATAACAATTAATTAAAATATTTAAGCAAAACATAAATAAAACTTGATATCATAAGAATTCAGAATATCGTAAAATAAATTACTTTATCTGGAAAGTTGGAATCTGTACTGTTGTCATCAGCATCTTGAAGGCTATAGGAGGAATCACCATCAATTTAGTACATCCCGTCCCATTAGAAAATTTAAGTTATATTGCTTTGGAAAGAATTTTTGTTCAGACATAATTTTTATTGATTTATTAAAAGTATTATTCTATTATATTTCCTCCCATTGCTCATTTTAAACATTTCATTTCAAAATTTTTATAAATAGAGGGTATTTGCTATGCAATTTACCAAGCAATTTCATGTTCAAAAGATTTTTTTAAGTTGAGTGTTACTTGCATTTAAAATTGAAAAGTGCTAATAATCTACAAGGCAAAGCAAATTTCAGAAATGATTCTACTTTTTGTTTCTTATCTATTTTTATATAGCGTTCCATACATTCTTGTAGATTAATCATTATGAATGAACAAAAAAGAATTTGTATTTTCAGATAGAAGAATGCTTTCAAACATTTAAAGTCTATAAAATAAAAAATATTGACTTAATATAGTTAAAATTACAAATAGGAGTTACATTGCAACAATGCAAAAATAATATAAAAATCTTAAATAATTATACAAGTAATAAAATACATATAAATTTATTGAGTTAAAAATAACAAATAAATTGTGCAAGAAATCAGAAAATTAGTTTTATAAAATATAAATTAAAAATACTATACTTTTCTTTTATATGGATGTATTCAGTTCTTAAAACTTCATGCATAGAGCAAAGGGTATAGTATTTTTGTGACACATAGTAAAACAATTCATACAAGCAAATAAAAAAAATTTAGACTGCATAGAAAGGAAAAAAATATACCACATAATTTATTGCTAAATTGCCTTTTAAAGCATATTTTGTTGCAACAGAATTTGTTGACTTAAAATTTAGTTAAAAGCTAATTTTTAGCACTAAAACATTTCCTAACAAGTTTTCATTTTAAGTTTAATTAATCAAACATATAAAACAGAAATTTTGGGAGAACCAAAATTACCTTCAGGAATTTATAATTGCCAAGTTTTTTTAGACTTGAGGTTGTTATAACAATGTTAAATCTTAAAATTATTTGTGCTAATTATATAAGGCAAACTATAAAAAGATGGTAAGGATAATTGGTAGCAATATTCTACTTTATTTGTATATGTACATCTTAGTAAATACAATATGATAAACATACACACTAAAATAAAGAATTAAGCAGTAAGGTTAGAATTAGTAATGAGTAAAAAGATTAAGTAAATGTTAAATAATACAATTTTAGATAGATGGATGCAATAATAAAACATTCTAACATGGCCAGGGAACAATTAAAAAAATTGTGACTTAATGCAAGTTTAAAATTAACATGCAATTGGGAGAAATAGGCAACATAGCAAAATAATATAAATAAATATTAAATAAGCATACAAAATAATTAATAAATTTTATATATTAAGTATGCATGATAATTCCTTTATTATTAGACCACATTGTTTTTTTTCAAAATAAATTAAAAGGGCCTAGCATATGGGTGAACTTTTCTCCTATTATGGAGTAAAAATGAATTCCAGTTCTTAAAACTTCATGATAGAGCAAAGGGTATAGTATTTTTGTGACAATAGTAAAACAATTGCATACAAGCAAAAAAAAAATCAAAATTTTAGACTGCATAGAAAGGAAAAAAACCATATACCACATAATTTTATTGCTAAATTGCCTTTTAAAAAGCATATTTTTGTTGCAACAGAATTTGTTGACTTAAAATTAGTAGTTAAAAGCTATAGTTATTTCCCATATAAAAGATTCCTAACAAGTTTCCTCATTTTAAACTTTAATTAATCAAACATATAAAACAGAAAATTTTGGGGAACCAAAATTACCCAGGAATTTATAGAGTGTCCAGATTTTTTTTAGACTTGAGGTTGTTACTATAACAATGCTTAAATCTTGAAATTATTTGTGCTAATTATATAAAGGGTGCAAACTAAAAAAAGAGGTAAGGAAAATATGGTAGCAAATATTCTACTTTATTTGTATAATGTAACAATCATAGTAAATACAATAGGATAAAACATAACATTACACACTAAAATAAAGAATTAAGCAGTAAAGTTAGAAAGTAATGAGTAAAAAGATTAAGTAAATGTTAAATAATACAATTTTAGATAGATGGATGCAATAATAAAACATTCTAACATGGCCAGGGAACAATTAAAAAAATTGTGACTTAATGCACAGTTAAAATTACATGCAGATTGGTGAGTAAATTAGGCAACATATGCAAAATAATATAAATAAATATTAAATAAGCATACAAAATAATAAATAAATATTATATATATAAGTTGATGCATTGATAATTCCTTTATTATTAGACCACATTGTTTTTTTTTCAAAATAAATTAACAGGGCCTAGCATAGGGTGACTTTTCTCCTAATATGGGAGTAAAAATGAATTCCAGTTCTTAAAACTTCATGCATAGAGCAAAGGGTATAGTATTTTTGTGACACATAGTAAAACAATTGCATACAAGCAAAAAAAAAATCAAAATTTTAGACTGCATAGAAAGGAAAAAAACCATATACCACATAATTTTATTGCTAAATTGCCTTTTAAAAAGCATATTTTTGTTGCAACAGAATTTGTTGACTTAAAATTAGTAGTTAAAAGCTATAGTTATTTCCCATATAAAAGATTCCTAACAAGTTTCCTCATTTTAAACTTTAATTAATCAAACATATAAAACAGAAAATTTTGGGGAACCAAAATTACCCAGGAATTTATAGTGTCCAGATTTTTTTAGACTTGAGGTTGTTACTATAACAATGCTTAAATCTTGAAATTATTTGTGCTAATTATATAAAGGGTGCAAACTAAAAAAAGAGGTAAGGAAAATATGGTAGCAAATATTCTACTTATTTGTATAATGTAACAATCATAGTAAATACAATAGGATAAAACATAACATTACACACTAAAATAAAGAATTAAGCAGTAAAGTTAGAAAGTAATGAGTAAAAAGATTAAGTAAATGTTAAATAATACAATTTTAGATAGATGGATGCAATAATAAAACATTCTAACATGGCCAGGGAACAATTAAAAAAATTGTGACTTAATGCACAGTTAAAATTACATGCAGATTGGTGAGTAAATTAGGCAACATATGCAAAATAATATAAATAAATATTAAATAAGCATACAAAATAATAAATAAATATTATATATATAAGTTGATGCATTGATAATTCCTTTATTATTAGACCACATTGTTTTTTTTCAAAATAAATTAACAGGGCCTAGCATAGGGTGACTTTTCTCCTAATATGGGAGTAAAAATGAATTCCAGTTCTTAAAACTTCATGCATAGAGCAAAGGGTATAGTATTTTTGTGACACATAGTAAAACAATTGCATACAAGCAAAAAAAAAATCAAAATTTTAGACTGCATAGAAAGGAAAAAAACCATATACCACATAATTTTATTGCTAAATTGCCTTTTAAAAAGCATATTTTTGTTGCAACAGAATTTGTTGACTTAAAATTAGTAGTTAAAAGCTATAGTTATTTCCCATATAAAAGATTCCTAACAAGTTTCCTCATTTTAAACTTTAATTAATCAAACATATAAAACAGAAAATTTTGGGGAACCAAAATTACCCAGGAATTTATAGTGTCCAGATTTTTTTTAGACTTGAGGTTGTTACTATAACAATGCTTAAATCTTGAAATTATTTGTGCTAATTATATAAAGGGTGCAAACTAAAAAAAGAGGTAAGGAAAATATGGTAGCAAATATTCTACTTTATTTGTATAATGTAACAATCATAGTAAATACAATAGGATAAAACATAACATTACACACTAAAATAAAGAATTAAGCAGTAAAGTTAGAAAGTAATGAGTAAAAAGATTAAGTAAATGTTAAATAATACAATTTTAGATAGATGGATGCAATAATAAAACATTCTAACATGGCCAGGGAACAATTAAAAAAATTGTGACTTAATGCACAGTTAAAATTACATGCAGATTGGTGAGTAAATTAGGCAACATATGCAAAATAATATAAATAAATATTAAATAAGCATACAAAATAATAAATAAATATTATATATATAAGTTGATGCATTGATAATTCCTTTATTATTAGACCACATTGTTTTTTTTTTCAAAATAAATTAACAGGGCCTAGCATAGGGTGACTTTTCTCCTAATATGGGAGTAAAAATGATTGGTTTGCCATTTATTGTAAAATTAGCTGCGTAACTCTTTCGTCCTAAATTGCCAAAAAGTTAATATTTAACTTTGTACAGTGGTTAATTTTTTTTTGCACAGATTTATGATTTCTAAAACAATTATAACTCATTTTTTTTATTTTTTGAAAAAGTGCAAGTGCCACAACAACTAAACACAAAAAAATAAGCAATGTGATTGACCAAGATAAGTTGGCACTAACTCCAGATATAGAAACTGGGCAATAAGACTTGGCAGTGCACTGCTCTTTCGGCATAAGTCTTAGAATATAATAACAAATATATATATAATTACAAAAAGAAAATTATAGGAAGCTCCGCCTTTCAAACACTCAACAAATATTTTAAAACTTTCATAACATACACTGTTTTTATTTATAGTAAAATTGTTGTGATTCATAATTTGAAAATATATATTATATTTTTTTAATTGAAGAGAGTCTGATTGTCATGTTTTTATTTTGAGGGTTTCCAAAACATCCTTGATTGTATTTAAAAATATAAATGTTTTTTAAATTTAAAATCGTAAATATATTCATTAAAGATAGTAATAAAGGGCATGGAATAATTTTCTATATTAACCTTCAAGCATTTTAAAGTTATCACTTGAGGCTGATAAAGTTTTTACTAGAATTTTATAATCATTCTCAAAAACTGTTCAAATCCCTACATATTTTCTTAAAATTTCCAAATTAAAACCATAAAGAACACAGAAGAAAAGGTAAATTTGCTTTTCTTTAAAGAAAAATTTGATTCAATGGCTCAAATGCAATGGTATATTTTTGTGAATACAGTTTCATTTAAAATGCATTCATGTGTCACATTCAGTTGGTTTTGGAAACATTTTTTTGCAAACATTAAAGTAGTTATGTAAGTCATTCCTGACAAATTGTTTTCTGATGATAAAAAAATATATTAAATATCAATACCGATATTATCGGTAAAACTTAATATTTTCTAGCAATCCCAAACTAGTCTAATCTTTTAGTCTAAATCTTTCAACAATTGATAAAATGTATTTAAAAGATAAGCTACAGTCAATATGAAAAATTAGATACATAAAGTGTTAAAAAAAAGGGACTTTTCTATCTAAATAAATGTGTCTGCTTTAAAATAATTTTTTAAAAAAATCTTATGAGTTGAAAGGACTTACATTGAGCACCACACTTGATTCAAGATTATTAACAGTATCTTCCTTTGTGCGTTTGCCGTTGGTTATCACAGATTTTCTAGTGTCATTTTCTTTCTGCTTTGAAGGCGAATATTCATATTTGGAAATTATTGTTTTTAATTTGTTATTTCTATTATCTTTTAAATACCGCATAAAACTCTTTCCTGTAGATGAAGAATCAAAGTCATTGGCGCTTGGGAGAGTATGTTTTGTATTCGAACTTTCTGGTGATTGTTCAACGGTTTGAACATCATTTTCGTCATTTCTGGAAGATGTAGAAAGACTTGGGACATTGCATAAGCTTATTATCGGGACACCTCCACAGTTCTTTGAACAAGTGAGAGTCAATTTGGGGTCGATAATACATGGAAGGTTACTGCTTTCTCCATCAAATGGAATATTTTCCATTACAGACACAGAAGAGGATGTAGAGTTGGTCTGAAATTAAAAGTAAAAAACAGATAACAAATTAAAAATAATCTTATTCAAATACAGAAGTATGTCTATTATCTGATATAATTGGGACACCTGATGCAGGTCTGATAATCATAAATTTAGGTTAATAGAGAATTTTCAGGAAATAGTAAAACTTCCACACACCTCAAACTCGCCAACATTTTAAATCCACACTGGTTTCCCTGGCAATAGAAAGTTCTAAAACATTTTAAATTTTTATTATTTTTTTGTATATCAGAGCGGAGTTCTTGGAAAAGTTCCTATTTTTTTTATTTTATAGTAGAGATAACACTTGGAGTCAAAAGATTTTAAAAGATTCCGAGAATTTTCCGAAAATTTAGGATTGCCAGAATTTTTTAAAAACTTTTTGAGTTGTTAAAGTTTTGCCATCTTAAAATCTCTACAGTTTCTTAAACGTTGAAATTCCCTGATATCACATTCACCGGAGAATTCCTATTTCAGAATCTCATGAAATTCCCAATTTTTTGAATGGCAGTAGTTTGCCAATATAAGTATTGCAAAAGATTTCTTAAACTAGTTTCTTTTGGAAACAACCAAAAATGACCCTTTTGGAGAAATTTTTTGATTTTGACTTAAACACGTTCGGTTAACAAACAGAGATTTCCGGATAAAAGAGGGCTGAATAATCGAGGTTCTACTGTACAATCAAAACACTAAAACACACATTTTGGTAGTTGACAGATCAAATCTTTATTTATAAGGTTCCTCTTATGGACCAATGACCGCGGGTCACCAATATGCTTCTGTGTTAATCCAATGGGGAAAAAAATTCTAAGCCACATTTCTTGGTCTGTATTGAATATTTTTAGAAAAGTTTTTTTTTTAGCTGACTTACAGATCTCTATAATCCAACTTTTAGAAATTGGCTTGAATATTTTTTAAAATTTTTCAATAAATAATTTTACACAAAATATGCTAACCAATTTCAAAAAGAAGGATTACAGAGACCTGTAAGTAAGCTACATTTATAAAAAAAACCTTATGAATATGTTCGATACAGCCAGAGAAATGTGGCTTAGATTTTTCTTTTGGATTAACACAGAGGATCTTTGGTTTGGAGCTCCATCGTGATTCGGGCTCATTATCCCTTAACGAGGAACAAAAGTTAAAAGTTAATATGAACAACAAAAAAATTCAACATACCTCAATGGCATTTTTTGGCTGGTTATTTTCTTTTATAGGACTTAAAATTTCTTTTTCTAAAGGTATATGTTCTAGATTTCCAACCGCAGAACTTGGCTTTTGATTTTTTTCTATATTCTGTTTTAGATTTTTTATTTGTTGTTGACTTGAGTCCACAATTTCATGAAGATTTTGACTTTCTGTCATAGCAGAGTTTAGCCTATGTTCCAATTGAATGCAGTTTGAAATGTCAACCTGAAATATAGTTATCTTTAATAAAAAAATATCACAATAAAGAATCTAGATGAATTACACTATATTTTCGAATTCGATACAAATTCTGAACAACTTTCAGAATAGATCAGATACAAATTTTCCTGAATTTTTATATCACTTTTGGAAAAAAATTAAAGCAAAATTTCAATAAAATCATAAGTTTTCTAAAATAAATATGAACAAGTAGGTTTGTAACAAAATCTGTCACTCAGCCCGATTCCACACAACATTTGTTTTCAAAAGAAAAAAGGCACCAAACACAGTATTAAATCTATATTAACATTTACACGCTAAATTTGGTTAGTTCCAATTATTTTATTTCAAAAATTTAACAATTATTTCTTATCGTTTGCAAAATTACTTTATATTTTAAAGAATATATATGTAATATTCCTCGCTTTTAAAAAGAACCAAAACATATCAACGTACAAACAAAGAATCTCGTAGTGAAATATATTTGACGTCATTTCAAACTGATCGATGTCGCAAAAATAAATTTGAATTTATTATTGAAAAGAAATAAAATTTCTCGAGGGATTGTTGTGAATGGAGAGTTAATTCTATTAAAAATTGCTTCTTATGCTTTTTAAATGAGAATTAAAATTTTGCAGTTTTTTAATAATTCAAGTACTTCAAATTCGAAATTTTTTACTGAGATTTTCAATGTGTTCTAATTTTGATACGTTGAATTTTTTGATGTATTACACTTGCCTGCAACATTCGTAGTTTAGGCTATGAAAGTGGGTGACAGACAGATTGACTGAACGATAATACCTTCCACTTTTTACGTTATAAACATAGTGTGGAAGCTAAATTTAGAAAAATATCTTTATACCTATGAAGGATAAGTTCATTAAAAAATATATCATTGTGCTTAGAAAAATTTTTGCTTTCAAGTCTCATAGTTAAAAAATATTAGTTGTTGAAAGTTCCGGAAGAAATCGGTCTTTCAAAAATATTTAGTTTTACAATTTTGTCTTAAAATTAAGTAAATTCCTAAATATTGGAATTAAAAAGATCTTGACTCACAGTATAATAAGAAAGATTTATTATGTGATTTTATTTTAATCTTTGAAAAGTATGCAGATACTTTACACAAAATGAAAGAAACATGGTCAATGTGTTAATATTTGTCCTGTTTGTATACTCAACAAGTATACAAAATACATTATTCTTGCAGTTTAATTTTATTGTGAATTAATTAGGAAGTTTTAATTATGCTTTAATTTTATTCCATAATTTTATATAAAAAAAAGTAGTAGATGAAGAAGCTTACTATCAAAAAAAGTTAAAAATACAGAAAATACTTTAACACAATATTTTTTTAATGCTTTAAATGTCTAAGTTTATTTCTTAAGTATACATAAAAAGAATGAAACAAAAATATCAAATAAACAAAAATACCTGTTGACTCTCTAAAGATTGTTTGAAATCTTGAACCAATTTTTCGATTGAATCACACTTTGACTCAAATGAGGGGAACATCTTGGCTTCTAATTTTAGCTCTGTTATTTCTTTTCTTAGTTTACTTTGAATGTCTTTCAGCTTTTTGTTTTCTTTTCTCAAATTTTTGATCTGAAATTGTTTTTACAAATGAAACATTTTAAGGTTTTTTAATGGATCTCTTTTAAAAAACTTAAACTAGTTTAACACTATAAGCCCATTAAAAATTTAAAAAGCAAGTTTTTTGTTAGCCGATAATATATCAAACTGCATGTACTTACAATACTCAAAATCTGAAACGAAGTATTCAATTTATCAATTATAAAAGATTTTTATAATTAAAAGAACTAAACAATTAATTAGCTAGAAATAACTTTTTTTAAAAAGTAATATAGTCTCCCTCCGTTTTGCTTATTTTGCTGCATTTTCAATATCAAACTTTGAGGTTTAACCGAAATATAAAAACTTTTAGGATTTAAGTAAGCACTTTTAAAAGGTCCTTGAGCATTAGTACAAAAAAAGTGTTTAAAACGACTTTGGACGACCATACAAATCCTGCTTTTATGTACAATTTTGTTGGTTTAAACAGTTTTTTAGTTTGCAGTTTAGATTAGTAGGATTTACTGTATTGTACAATTTCTATAATATATAAGTTATAATTAGGACATTCTAAAACATTTAATTGTTACTGAAAATTTGAAAAAACTATAAATTCCATGCAAACCTACTGGATTAGAAACCTCTATAACTGGATGTCGATTTAGACTTGCAAGCAGTAGGTGAAGCCTTTTATTTTCTGCTTGTAGTTGAGAGATATAGCCGTTTGATACAGAATTTTCTAATATGACTTGGGAGGTCTGAGATTCACTGTCCTTATTATGTCCTTGTTGATGGACAAGTGTCAATTTTTCTGTGTTACATTTATCATTGGGGATGCGATTGTTTACTGAAAAAAAGTTTATAATGATAAATAAGAATTTATAATGAGAATAAGATCTAAATTCATAACTTTATAGCTACTGGGGCACAAATTTAAAAAATCTAAATTTTAATTTTTTAAACATCAAAATTTTGTTCTACTCAATAGTTAAAAAGACTTTTACAAAATGAGTTCCAATTTACTAGAATAAGTAGAAATTTGAATCAAAAAAGCTTTGTATAATTTCAACAATTTTGTAGCAAAAGTTTTTAAGTAATTTTTTAGATGAAATAAACCAAAGAGGAGACTTTTAAGAATTCAGCTTAGTTTTTAGCTTTTAAATAATAACCTATGAGAATAGGATTATTTAAAAAAAATTAAACTTCTGGGTGTTTACAAAATTAAGTAGAAGTATATAGAGACAACTTTTGAAACTCTCCCATAAAAAGTAACTTTGTCTTTGGTTTCATCTTAGTATGGTGATCTGATGCCTCATATATGATTAAGCATTCCATGGCTAACAGCAAGTTGAATGCACATTAAAAGATAAAAAAACATACATTAGGCTACAAAATTACTGTATATACTCGTGTATAAGCCGAGAAATTTTGGAAAAATTTAGTGCCCTAAAAATCTGGGTCGACTTGTACACGAAACATCAAATTAGCAAAAATCCCTAATTCTTAAACTAAAACTAAATTTCAATCAAACTCAGAATTTAGATACTATCTATTAAAATTAAAGACACAAAAAGCAGCTAAATTCTGAAGATGAAATAAGATTGGTATCTATTCACGGTATCTGCCATAATTTTCTCTCCGTGATGCACATTTTGCAAAGTGTAGCTGTGGTACAAAGGCAGTTCAGTCAACCAGTCTTTAAGTGTGTACAGGAAACAATGTTGGTCCGTGAACTTGGCATGATGCTGTCACATGGTCTTCACACTTCACTGATCATAGCATTACTTAGCATTCATTCAGGGTCAGCAATGACAAGGACACTCAAAGCCGAAACCTGTTTTATTTCCATTGCGGTTGAAATTGTGCTTGCAAATTTTTAAAAACTTACAGTCCGACATGAACCGGTTTCCTCTTAATTTTTTCAGAAGGCTCTGAACTTATTTCCTACTTTGACTAATACACAGATTACTGATTTTGGAATGATATTTTGTTTTAAAATGAGGGGTCAACTTATGCACGGATTCGAGTTATACACGAGAATATACGGTACGTTAATTAACGAGTAAATCCTTAAAATATCTGCAGCTTTCTCTTAGTGCAGTTACCCAAAATAATTTATAGGATTGAGCATTTCATTACTAACAATACAGCTAGTAAATATATGTTTAAAAAACAATATACATTTATACAAAAGGCCGAAAAAATTAAGTTAATGATTAAATACTTACATGGAGAGATAGCCACTAAAACAGGCATATCACTTTGAAGTTTAAGATTGTCTTGTTGTTTAGTACTAAAATCTGTGTTTTGTTCCTGTGGTTGCTCAGAGTTTTCCTTACCTTCAGATGCCTAAAATAATGAAATAAACATGTAAGTTAAATAAATAATAGAAACAGTGCAAAAATATGAAGTTGGTTTAGTATAATTGATAACCACAGAAATTTCATAGTTTAAATATTTTCACAATAATTTCAATTAAAAAAAAGTTTCATGTAAGCATTTCTGATTGCAATACAATACTATAAAATGTTAGAAAATAAAAATAAGTTTGAATTTTAAAAATATCATGAAGACTAAACACAATAAAAAAAAATAGTAATAAGCATAATATGAAAATCAATAGCTTTCTCTTTAGAAAAAAGGAAAAAAGCATGTATATTAAAATACCCTTCCACAAATAAAAACTTATACAAAATTCAGCCATTCCCTCTTAATCAAAATAGAACTAAAAGTACATAAAATTTTTACTTTTAATAACTCAAGTTACAGTTAATACTTTTTTTTTAAATATATAATAATTGTAGCAGAACATTAATATTTTACACCCTATCCATAAGAATAAACACCCAATGGTGTGTACCAACCATAGAGATGCTACATAATTCTCTCAAATATTCTGTTTATGAGACTAAAACAATTTGTTGAATCAGAAATTGGTAGCTATCAATGCGACTTTTTACTAGCAGAAACTGATTAGGGCAGAAAATGCAATAATTGGTAAAAACCAGCAGACATTAAAAGTATTTTAGTCATTTAGTAATCAAATTACATGCATAGTTTTTATTAATTTAATTACTAAAAAGCTTTGAAAGAAAGGTTCTAAGAAGCATTCTTGGGGGCATCATAGAAAATGGTGTTAGATGAAGTCATAAAATTCAGAGCTATATAGGTTAATTAGAGAGTCTAATGTTATAAAAAGCATCACAACAAGAAGAGTAAACTTGATTGCTGCCATCGCTAGAATGTAAGAAGAAAACCCAATTGAAGAGCTTAGTGGAAGAACGTTCTAAGTGACACGTCAATGAACATATTACTAACTTCTTTAATGATAACGAGTTTCTCCTTTTTCATAAACTTTAGGTTTAGTATATTTTTTACGGTTTGCAAATTCTGTTTTTTACAGATCAATTTTTTCACTTTTACCTTTTTGCCACTTAGAACATTCTTCCACTAAGCTCTTCAATTTAATTGTTAAAATTTATAATTTTTTTTTAATTTAAACATTTAAAATATGAAGCAATCATTTATAATCATTTGCTACAGAAAATTGAAAACAATTTAAAGAAATTAAATTTTAAGTTGAGGCTCAGCAAATTAGCCGGTAGTGCTTCGCATTGCCACGCAACAGGAACGGGGAGTCCCTGGGGTTGACTCATCCTTTTATCCCTTAAGTGGATCAATAAAATGAGGACCAAGCATGCTTGGGAACTAAAAACTGGGGGTTCCCTGTGAGGTCACCTAACCGGGACATATGCCTAGCACCCCAGAGCCCTTGGCCAAGTAATCTGGGCACGGTAGGCCTTGGCCTGGCACTAACCGGCTATTGCGACAACGATTTTAAGTTTTTTTTAATTTAAAGTTAAAATTTTAATCTCGCACAGTGAAAACAATATTACACTTCAACGGAAATGGGCATCCCTCATAGGGTAAATCTAAATTCCTTCCATACAAATTCTAGGAAATTGTAATATCTATAATAATACGCTGTTTATGAAATAGTTGAAGTAACATACCTGATTGGAAATTTGAGGTAACCGAGGTTCTGAAGACACAGTAGGAACTGGGTCAGGGCGTTTTAGTTGCAAAACAGCATTCTAAAAGAAATAAGTGCAAAATTAGTTTTAAGTAAAAAAATAATTCTCATATAAAGTACTGAAACCCAAATTTCTAATGACAAACTATGTAAAAGTCGTTTTGAATAAAATAATTCAAAATTACTTGAATTGATTTTCTCAAAAACCTTATCAAAAGCTAAAATTCGTGGAGTTATAATTTTTTAAAAAATGTTTTAACAGCAACCTTACATCAAAATTACAGAACAAAAAATTTAACTACAATCATTTGATTAGGATGCATTATTACAACAGAGTATAAAAAAGTATTATTTAATATTTAAAATTAATTTTAAAAGTTGCTGGAAATAAGGGGTTCAGAAGAAAAAAAAACATTTGTGTTCCAAATACAAGAAAAATAATACTACGCAACTCATACTTTGTAAAAATGTTTTATTTTTCTTGAAAGAGAGGAACATTGAGTCAAAGTGAAGTTTTTTTCCATGATATTTCTTAATGCAATTATTTGTACAGATATTTAATAGATGGTGATCATCAAAATGGAAAATTTAGAATTTTTTAGTAGTAATTTTGTAAAATATTGTGAACCAAACTAGTTTTATTAACTCACTCAATATAATACAAAAATATCTCTATATTAAAAAAATAAGCTCTTTTAAAACAACCCAAGCCATAAGAGGATGAAATATTGATGTTACAAGTCCATTCTTTTTCTGGAACGTGTATCTCACTTTTATCTCGGGACGGAATTTTCTTTTTCTCAAATTTCCAATTAGTTTTTTAATTAAAAATTAAAATTAGTCTCTAATTTTATACTACCACTTAAAAAAATTTAGAATAATTTATGACAAAACTATTTTAAAATTTTAGTAGATTATAAAAATTACTGGGTAAGAAATAAAAGAAATAAAATATTTTTAAAGTAAATTATGAAAATACATACAATAACGCAAACGAAATGAAAAAAAAATTAAACATTGTGGTACAAATTAGTCATTTTAAGTCCAAAAAATAGGTCCCTGTTTTCGGCGAAAGGTAGATGAAGTTTTAGTAGAGGTAGAAGCGAAAGTTTTCGGCGAGAAGTAAAATGCGTCATTTAACATAAATTAATTCATGCTGCATAATTTTAATAATGTGACATTCTTTAATCCAGTGATGTGCGAGCTTGCTCTCCTAGGGGCACCAGCCCCTAGTGAAGTAGAAAAAAAACTACATGAAATAAAAAGAAATATACTATAAGAAGTACTTTACCTGGTTAGGTGTAGACTTCACTAAAATTTCATTAGCGGTTTTCTGATCTATTTCAATAGTTTTATTATCACCAGCAAATTTTGTTTTAAGAAAGCTCTTTTGTTGTTCTGATATAGATTCAATTAAGAAAGTCAATTTCTGAGTTTTATCATCTGAAATAGAAAATTATCATTCTATTAAGTTTAATTTATATTTAAATTAAATGAATTCTAATAAAAGAAATTAATTTTATAGTTCATTTATTAGATAATGTCATTATAACATTTAGTGAAACTTAAAAATCAATTATATTTCTCGAATTTATAAAAAATACCTTTGGTTGAAGGATCAAAGTATGGAGTTTCGTTTTCAATCATATGTAGAGCAGTTCTTACTAATTCACCAAACCTTGGAGTAGTGGTTATGAACATAACAGGCAAGCATCTTCCAAAGTGGAAATACATTTTATGTACATCTCCACTTCCTAAGGTAATATGAACTTGCGTGCCCCCCGCTAAAAAGAAATATTTATTTAAATGGTAAGAAACAAAAAAGTTTTTTAAAAATTTCTATTAAGTTATTTGACCTCTTAAAATTCCGTTATTTTACGACTGCGCAAAATGGTCTATCATTACAGAATACAAGTTGTGTGTACAGTTTGAATAAATATGAAATGATGTAAATTGTTAAGGCCTTCAGGAAATTTCAATTAAAATAAAACTGTAAAAAAAAAATGTGAGTACTCTAGCTGAAAATTGGCTACTTAGGCTAACATGTACTTTTTAAAAAAAATCACATTTAAACCATAAGGATTTTCTGAGCACAATATGGAACCATATGCAACATTTCAAATCTTCAACCCTTCGGGGGTATGCAAATTAGCTAAAGTATAAACTTGTTTTCATTGCATAAGATTAAAGTGTAAATTTTTAACCAAAAAATTTAATTTCTTTAAAAAAAATTTAAATGGTATTTCTGTAACTAATGATTACTAATAACTCTTCCATAACTTAAATTTTAAAATTTATATATTTAAAAATTATGTGTGCTGCTGGAGAACCCGACAGTCAAATTACAGGTTTATTCGCCTGTATCCCTCAAAGCAGCGGTTCCCAACCTTTTCACTTGTGCGGCAAACCATTTTTGTAAACACAAACTATAAAGCCCACAAACTACTTTTTTTAATAAACAAAGGTATTGTACAAATACTAAAAACGTATTTTTCTAAAGCCAAATTTCTGACACATTCAGGATGCTTAGTTACAAGATGTCTTTTAAGTTTGGAGTGTTTCATGCATTCTTTGATAGCGTGTCAAGGCAACGACTCTTAATCTGAACCAGAAAACGCAAAACCATCTTTTAAGAATTTGGGATTATATTCTCGAACATGTTTCAGTTTTCCTAACTATTTTTTACAACTTGAACTGGAAATCAATTTATTAGTATACTCACGACTTGCGCAATCAGATTTGCAAGTCCCTTCATCATTTAGTAGTTTCGTGTTTTGGCAAGACCCTGTCCCAAACCAAGCATCCATATTGATGTGATAGCAATGCACTGCAGTCACAAGAATATATGCTACGTCAGCAGAAAATCACACCCGCAGTGAGAAAATACAGGGTTCCCACTCTTATTTCAAAATAAAAATCAAGGAGTTTCTAAGGACTTTTCAATGACTCCCAAATTTTTTTTCAAGGACCCTTAAACATAATGCGCCTTCCACAAGCAAGACAAAGTTCATAAAATAATTCATATAAACACAAAAAAATTCTTTTATGTTCATTTATTATTATAAGGTAGTGTACACTATTTTAAAATTTGTTGAAACAACATGTTTAGGACTTAGTTGTAATCAAAGTGTTCGAAACAATAAGAGGTTAGTTCACAATTACCAAAAAAAAAAACACCCAGCTATTGTATTCAACAAAATTATAATAGAACTCATTTTACGATCAAACAAAATTTAAGAAAAACAGTTTAAACCTTTCTGTTTGCGTCAGAAATACTTTCCTCTACGTCCTTTATAAAAGACTATTCTTCTTAAACCCGGTTTGGTGTTTAGTAAAAATAATTGCACAAGAAAGTTTAATTAAATGCGTCTAGTCCGACTGCCACTTCTTAGAATCACAAATATTTTGATTGTGGAAGAGTCTACTTTGTAAAAAGGTAGAAAACCTAAAGGAGGCAGGGTTGCCAATCCCATGGTGTTTGGCAAGCCTAGGAGATTGTTGAGTTAGTTGGGAACCGCCGCCTTAGAGGGTTAAAAAAACAATTACATGCTCATTCAAACTTACGATCTGATATAATGGGGGCATTAAATGCAATTCTACCCTCGTCCAGGACGACAGCAACGAAAGGTTGAGTTGGTCGAGGATGGACTGTGTAGGAACCTATTCTAATACTGCGACATCGTAAGGATGGGTGTCGTCCGCTTTGAGCCAAACTTTCGCCCTCGTTATGTTCTTCTTCGGGGATTTCTTCCTCTTCTTCTTCGCACTCCTCAGAGAAGTTTTCTTCTTCTTCTTCAATTTCCTCCGCTTCAAACTCCATTTCTTTCTCGGGTTCGTCCTCTTCGATGTTAGGGTTTATATCGGTCACTCCAGGGTATTGAAGGTCGTCGGAATCTTCCTGGTTTTCCTGTGGGTTTGAGGATTTTTTTAAAATTTTAATAATGTAGTTGAACATTGATGACATGAATTTTTAATTAAGATTAACAGAAAGCAATTTTGCCTGCATGTTACGTTGAACTAATGTTATACAATTCAATAAAAGGGTATCACATGATATCCGACTATGCATGATACTTTTTTTAAAATGTAAATAGAAAGTAATAAGAAAGTAAAAAGAATTTAATTAGAAATTGCTTTTATTGGAGCAAGTCAATCTCACCCTTTCTGTTGTGTCACTACACAACAAGCTAAATGTAAGACCAACCTAAATATCTAATTTTTCTAAGTAATTGAAATTTAACGTTTCAATTTGAATGATTTGGTTTTTAAAAAAATAATAATTATTGGTAACTGAAATAAGTCTTATAATACTGATTTTTCTTTTAAAAAGGAATACTTTTATGCAATCACTCAATTTTGTCTCAATAGAAAGATTTGACATGTATTTTCCAATAGTGTTGAGTTTGTTTGACAACTATATTTTTCATTATGTGAGGTTAATAGCTTTTGTAAAGGTTATTTAGGTATTTTATTAATTATTTAGCTGCTGTGGAACAAACTGCATGTGAGAACGCATTTAATTTTAAATTCCGCTTTATTTGCGATTTTTTCTTTGTTTTTTTTATGCCTTTTAACAAGTTACAAATTGCCATGTGCTGATCAACAGTTTGAGACTTTTTTCACTACCAGGCTTCAAATCGGACATTTTTGTTCATCTTCTTCACGGCATCCATCCTGTCCAGACAACGTCACTCTTCGTTGTTCCCGCGCTTTTCCCTCCAGCCAATAGCCATCCCATTCTACAATTACATCATGGAGTCATGTGACTGACAGGGGCCAATAACATCGGGCTCTGTGCAGTTTGGAGGTGGACAACTCTGGAAAAAGATTTCATTTTCTAACTTGGGAACTGGAAAGACGAGGGAGAAAAGAAAAATTGGTGGTTTTGTTTGGTGTGGAGAGAAAGATCATGTCTCGGTGCCCTGCAAACGCTGGACGGAAAAAGCCGGTACATATGAAGGACTAAAAAGAATCTCAATTTCTACCATCATGCCATGGATGAGGACTTCAGATAAGCATCTTATTCCAACTAACCCTTCTTTCCTATTATATCTAAGAATTTCTCTTTAATTTTTTTTTTTGCGGAGATCTCGTTTAATTATAAAATCTTGCCGCACGCCACGTGGGTATACCATGCTGCGTGATTATCGCAATTGCGCTCCATGCGCGAGGCATGCTTAAACGTAATTTTTTTTTTTAATTTAAAATTCTATACTTGAATTTAATTCCGAATTTTATTTAGTCAAGTGTTTTTTTTATGGTTCCACATGCAGCTCGTAAAATTTTGCAAGTGATTATGTATTGCCTATTGTTTTACAAACCTATTCAGTATATTTGCCTAAATTGCTGTATATCATGTTTCTCAACCAAAAATATTTAATTTGATTTGTTATATATATTATATATTCACATAAATTTTAATCTTAAACCTCATGTTATCCACACGCTATATTCTAATATAATAATGTAAAGCAACTGGTATTTAGATATTAAGGTATATACACTGATTGTTATAAATTAGAGTAATGGAGAGGTATTAATAGATTTTGTACCCATTAATAATTTGAATTTCATTTAATTGCTTGAACTCAATTTAAGAGTTTAGGCCTAACAATCATACTTAAAACTAATCATGTTGAATACTCAAGTATTAAACTATTCTAAAAAGAATTCTAAAGAAATAGAGATTGTAAAATGGAGGATAATGTTAATAAATATGATTTGTTTTAAAATGTAAACTTGTGTTATGTGTTTATTTCTGCAAATTTATTTGATCACACAGATCTTCAGGAAAACCTGGTTATTTAGGAAATTTTATTTAATTGATGTTTAGTGCATGTACACATTTTTGTTTCATTTGGCCTTATTATGATTCTGCTATTAATCAAAATTGACTTAAGCTTAACTTTGTGTAACTCTCTCAATTATCCTTTTTCTTATTTTATTTTTGTGTAAAATCTGTGTGGACTTCTGTGGTTTATTACAACACCACATTTCTACCTTTTCATTAAATAAGCCCATCCTGCGTGGTTGCCCCCTCTGTGTTGTATGATGTGATGTGACTTAACTGTATAACATACTTTTTCAAAATGATTCAGCTTGTCTTATGTTTCCTGCATGTATGTTCAGTGTTCGTGTTAGTTTCATTTTACTTACTTAATGTTTAATTAATAAAGCCATTTACTATTGTCTGTCAATGCTAAACTTTATGGACCCCCCTAATACAATAGCTTTAACTCAACGACATATATTTAATTTCTCCACTCCAATTTTTTTTAAAGGTATAAAAAGCTGCCAACCTAAAAAAGATTTAAAAAAATAAGCGAGATAAAAAAAAATGCCAAACTTTAACAAATTTATTTTTAATGTTTTTAAGATTGGCACCCATCTCAATGTTTGAAATTTAAGTTAAATTTTTTTTTAATGAAAGCTTTCTAAATATAGAGAAAGGACAGGTTATAAAGAAAGATAAGAATATGAAGCAGGGTACAATTTTTTTTTAAGATTACAAACTTTACAGTGTCACAATATGCACAATATGAATTAAGAAAGATTTTTCTGCCCAGCCTCCCACAACAGGAATAGAAGGTAGAGATAAGTAGGTGATATAATGAAGATGGATTGATTTTAAAGAATCAAATCTGAAAAAGAATCTCAAAATGAAAAATTAAAAAACCCAGACTATAGGAAGGAAATTCATGAGGAATCTCTAAAAAAAAGGACACCTTAGGCTGTAGTGCCAATTATGATTATGATAATAATTAAAACCTTTAAAATTAGATTAGTGTCCAAATTGTCCAGCTCTTGGTTACAACTATTCTCTTCAACAGTATCCTCAAAAGAAACATCATAATCTTGATACTCGTCTTCTTGAAACAAATGCGAGGGAAAATGGTCTTCTGATATCTCATCATCAGCACTTAACTAAAAGCCAAAAAAAGATAAAAATGATTATTAGAATGAACCTCAAGTTCTCATTTAATAACAGTATTCTAGCAGAGTATTCTAACAGTATATTCTAGCAGAAAACCTGTTAAGTGATTATTTCAAACTGACATAATTTCCAGAATAAAACAATAAAGTGTATATCGTTTGAAGACAAGAAGAGGTCAAATAGCAAAGCAAAAAAAAAAAGTTTACCTCCCTAAAATAATTTTTGTTTAAAATTTCTTGCTAACAAGGTTTGAAGGAATGAGATACATACAAATAAAAATCTGTTACCTTTTCCTCTTGGTGAAAGCTAACTATAGCTTTGGTGATGTCATCCGATTCACTGTCAGAAGAGGTATCCATAAAATCGGAATCTCCGATCTGAAAGTCAGCATCTTCCATCTCCTCGTTTGAAGCAGTGTTTGATGAAACACTTGGGCCATCTTTTATTGTTAAGGAAATATCTGTTGATGTACTAGGCTAGAAGAGTAATTTCATTCAATATGCGAGTTTTTTTAAAAATGAAATTTTACAGAACTAGATTAAATATATTCCTTACAATATTAAATATTTCTTTTAAATATATTCCTTAAAATATTAAATACTCCTTTTAAATATATTCCATATTAAATTATTACAGAAATTTTAATTAGATTTTAGGTTCCACACTCTGTTTATAACTTAAAAGGTGGAAGCTTTTATAAAGTTTGATGTCCGTCACACATTTTCATAGAAAATGTCATGCTTCATTCATGCTTGCCATTCACAGAAAATGCACAGCACAGGCCAAAAATGCTACTATAGAGTGTGGTACGTAAAAAAATTCAGCATATTAAAACTGGAACGCCTTGAAAATATCAGAAAAAATAACCAAAATACTATAAAAATACACTACTGCGGCAATGTAATGCTAGTTTAAAAAGCTTAACAGTACTATTTAAAATCGAATTAAATCATCAATGCCACTCACAACAATCCCACAAGAACTTTATTTCTATTAAATAAAAATGCAAAGGAAATTTATTTGTGTGATATAAATCAGTTTGGAATGACATCAGAATTTGTATCACAATGAGATTCTTTAATTTATCATATTATTTGTTTAGAAAGAGGCACAAGGCATTCTATTTTTATTTACTTTAAAAGATATGTAATTTTTCAGTTCCATTTAAGCAATTATTAATAAATGGTGACATTTTAATACTAGTTATTCCTTTTAGCAAGGTTTTACCATTTGTAAAAACAGTTCTTTAAAATAAAACTGTTCAATTTAGTTTTTAAAATATAAAATTTAATAAAATGTTAAAAAAATTAAATAATAAGCAAAATGTCCTTATAAAAACTAGATTACATTATACATAACTAGAGTCAGTTTTAAATATTTAAAGTTTCCTGTTCTACTTTTAGCTTCCACACAATGTTTATAACGTAAAAAAGGGAAGGTATTATAATCGTTCAGTCCGTCTGCCCGTCCGTCACCCACTTTCATAGCCAAAACTACAAATGCTATAGACAAGTGTAATACGTCAAAAAATTCAGCGCATCCAAATTAGATTGGCACATTGAAAATTTCAGAAAAGAATTCGAAATACTTTAATGATTTTTTAAAAAAACTGCAAAATTTAATGCTGATTTACAAAGCATACGGAGCCATTTTTATTAGAAATAAATCACCATTGCCATTCGCAACAATCGCTCAAGAAACTTTAATTCTTTTAAACAATAAATTAAAATAAATTTATTTTTGCGCCATAAATCAGTTTAAAATGACGTCAAATATATTTCACTACGAGATTCTTTGTATGTTGATATGAAATGTTTTCTTTCTATTTTTAAGCGAGGACTATTACATAATTATTCTTTGAAATATAAATTATTTTAGCAAACGATAACAAATAATTACTGAATTTTCGAAAAAAAAAATTAAACTATCCAAATTAATTTAGCATGTAAATGTTTAATATAGAATTAATGCTGTGTTGGGCGTGTTTTTTCCTGTTAAACACAAATATGTTGTGTGGAAGCGAGTTAAGTGACAGATTCTGTTACAAACCTACTTGTTTTAGCTTCCACACTACAATTATAACATAAAAAGGGGAAGGTATTATAATCGTTCAGTCTGTCCGTCACCCACTTTCATAGCCCTAACTACAAATATTACAGGCAAGCGTGATACGTCAAATAATTCAGCGCATCGAAATTAGAAGAGATTGAAAATATCAGAAAAAAAATTCAAATTCGAAGTACTTTAAATATTTAAAAAAATACAAAATTTAATGATCATTTAAAAAGCATAAGAAGCCATTTTTATTGGAATTAAATCACCATTGCCATTCGCAACAATCACTCAAAAAACTTTAATTCTTTTAAATAATTAATTAAAAGAAATTTATTTTTGCGACATCAATCAGTTTGAAGTGACGTCAAATATATTTCACTAAGAGATTCTTTGTTTGTATGTTGATATGAAATGTTTTGGTTCTATTTAAAAGAGAGGAATATTACATATTTATTCTTTAAAATATAAATAAATTTTAGCACACGATAATAATTATTGAAAAAATAATTATTAAATTTTCGAAATAAAATAAATGAAACTAGCCAAATTTAGCGTGTAAATGTTTATAATAGAATTAATATTGTGTTTGGAGACTTTTTTCTGTTGAACACAAATGTTGTGTGGATGCGGGCTGAGTGACAGATTCTGTTACAAACCTACTTGTTTATAATTGCAATATAAAATTTAAAAAAAAATTGCATTTACCCCTGGTTGATGGTTAAAACTTAACATTAGGTCATTTGCATCATCATCATCTTCTTTCATACTTTCCTCTATTATAATATTTGTAATAATCTGCAGACTTTTAGATGCTGCTTGTCGTTGACTTTGTTGCTTCCTACGAACAAAATTATGAGTTTCTTTAAATTTGGGAGAACAACTATCCATCTTTCTTTTTCTGTTTTTGTGACTCTCTTTTTGTCGTTTCTTTTTTTCAGACTTTTCAGATGATTTTGTACTTGAGGAACTACTTGATGGTGTGACTTGTGATGATTTTTGTCTTGTTGTTTTTGTTGGCCCTAAAGAAAAAGGTTTTCAATTAAATTTTTTTTTTAAAAAAACTGACCTCTTAAGACTATATTTAGATTAGTTATTTTAGTTAGATTAAAAAATAGTTTAACAAATTTCTAAACGATTTTCATTTAAAAAAAACATTTACTTTAGTCTTTAAGCATTTAGTCTGAAGCCCAGCGGCTTAGTGGTAGTACTTCACATTGCCACTCCACAGGTCCAGGGATTGAGTCCCGGATTGGGTGAGGTTGACTCAGCCTTTCATCTCTTAAGTGGGTCGATAAAATGAGTACCAAGCATACTTGGGAACTAAATACTGGGGGTTCCGGGTGGGGCTGACTACCTTACAGGGACATATGCCTAGCACCCCAGAGCCCTTGGTCAAGTAAGCTGGAATGGGCACGGCAGGCCTTGGCCCACTAACAGGCTGTTGCTCCGAGGAGTTTAGTTTCTTTAAGCATTAATTACTAATTTAATTCAGCCGACTTAAATTGATTGTTTAGGATGGATCTGTTTTATTACAATACAAATAATGCCTAATAATAACGCTATACCTAAATTCCTTAATTTTATAGCATTTTAATAATTACATCTACAGAATTATAGGGCCAAATTGTTTTATGCAATAACAAACAAAAGAGAAAACACGTTTAGTACTTTTTGGGTCTTTTACAAGATTAATTACAAAATTAAAGCTTTTAAGTTTTGTGAATTAAGCTTATTTTGTTCCGTGCCTCCAGCAATTATTACAAACAGTAACATATAAAGTAATGGTTTGCACACATTTAGAATGTGTAAACTAAAATTTAAAATACTAATAAGAAAAAAAGCACTCTAGTGAAATATTAAAACAATTAATATTTAATAAATAAACAATTACTAAAATTACTAAACAATTACGATAAAAAACAATTACCGATTCCCAAGTTAGTTTATAATATGATGCTTTAATCCAAATTTTTAGAATTGTAATGAACGATTTAAAATTTTCAATTAAACTTAACTTAATGTTACAAAAAAATAAATATACGTGGCATCATACCTAACTTATTTTATGCAGAAAAAATAATACTCATAGTTTTCAATTTCTTTTTAAATAAAACATATTTAGCATGCAATCGTACTTTCATGGTTTATACACTTAAAATAAAATTTAAGAAATTGTACACTGTATCCTGATGTTTAAATAATAAGTGAACAACAGATCCTTTACTTACTTAATCTACTTTCAACATCAACACAGACTGGACAGTGCCATCTAATGTTAGGAATTTCAGTTACAGGTGGAGTAAGGCACTTGCAATGGTAAGCAAGATCACAGCTGTCGCAAAGTAAAAGAACGCCAGCGTTGGTTGATTCTTTGCATACCTCACAGTGAACAGATACATCATAGTAAACTCGTTGACGTTTCCGCTTTTTAGGTTTGACCTAGATAATATAACAAATTAGTTGACGGTTGTAAAAAATAGTTTGAAAGGGGCACTTTATATGATTTTACAATTAAGCAAGTGTACACTTAACTTTCTGGCAAAGTTGACCACACACACTGTTTTCTAACAATATGGTATTAAATTAATTTTGGTTATGTTTCAAATTCTTATTGGCTTGTACATAATGCACAAGAGGAAGGTTTTTCAGGTTAAAAAAACTACTTGCCGACATTTTAAATTGAATAAATCTTTGCCGGGCGAAACATATTATCAAAACCTTTGTCAGCAAGTCTTCTCTTGCAACTCAAAGATACGAGTCTGGGAAAGCAATTGGAAACCTTTGCCACTATCAGCATTATCCAGAGACATCTAGAGAGAGCCAAGGCTGTTGCCTGCTTTCACCGGACATAACTCCTTAGTATATATTTTTGAAGCAAACTAATTATTTTATTTTATGCTAATTTAGTACATTTCAAATTTGCTAGTTAAGCAAGTTTAAAGTACAGGTCCTTATCGAAAAACAATTCTATAAAAAATAGGGTTAATACATTGAGCTTGTTGCCAAGTTTTGAAAATAGTATGAAGCAGCATTGTGCTCTATTACTTCACAGAATGAACTATCTTTAAATTACAGCATTTTTATGCACATCATATATGTTATTAAATGTTGAAATGAAATATATACCTTGATAGTAGCATTAAAGTCTAAATTAATGATTTTCTGAAACTTCTTTCTGTCGATTGGACACACGTTGTCAGTCTAAAAAAAATACATGTTATATGTTAGTAGCATATTAGATTATCCACTATATTTAGGTGTGACAGAAACTATCTGCTACGACTAACTAGTAAATATTGTGGGTAAGTAGGACATATTGGACATATATATCGTTTGAGTATTCAAATATTTGTAATGGTTAGAAGCAGTTTGGAAAAATAAAAGAGTTTTTTTCTGTGTGTGTAGAATTTTTTGAGGGGGAAAGTAGACAATACAGAGTGTCAGGATGACTGAGCAGTCTAATAATCTAGAGTGTTGGTCTAGTAAGAAGTCTAATAGCTCTGGTCTTCTAAAAAGGTGCAAGTTTGTATATACCCCTCTACTAACAGTTCTTTTCTTTTAAGGGAGCCCCCACAGCCTACTTGTCATTAGGAAACAAGAAGGTTTCAGGTTCAAAACATGCCATCGACCTTATAATAAGTGTAGGTTAAAAAAATATATCAGATAACAGGGTTCACTGGGACAGATATGTTCATTAAATCTGTGAAAGCCAAAGTCCTTATGGAGTTAGCATGCCCTAACCTAATTTAGTTTTTCAATTGCAAATAAATTTTTGAATTTTTTTTTAAAAAATGGCTAATAGTTGCTGTACCTATAACATTACGAATAAATTTTTCTTTCAGAATATAATGCCGTTTTAGTTTAAATTTGCGACTGCACCTTCTACTTTAAATTGTTGCATTTACAAATGAGTGATGGAACTATAAGAAATACAAGTTGTATAGCAAAACAAGAAGCTAAAATAGAAAATAACAAAATTTTAATTAGCAAAAGCATATATGTTTTGTGTCTTAGGTGAAGAAGCTAGTACAAGTGAGGGAATGTTTATTAAATGTTAAAATGGGGAGAGAAGAGGGGTGTTTAATTATTTTTCTCAGCCTGGCTCTAGCAATATGAATTTTTCCGTCATCTTTTCTTTGAAGCAAAGTTGAATTATTTATTTTTTCATCATTTTGGCCGCTTTGCATAGAATTGCCCATATATAAAAGTGTTTTGTGACTTGTTTCTCAGAGAGCTTTCATCCAGAGGCCCCTGAAGGGTACCTAAAGATAAAGGTGTAAAAGATATGGCAGATTCAATAAATATTAATTTGAATAAAACTTACTTTTATCCATTTTTGAAGACAATCCATACAAAATACATGATCGCAAATTGACGGAGAAGCTCTTATTTTCCCCTCAAGAGGCTCAAAACAAATTGGACAAGAGGTACTCATTTTTAAAAACGTATAGTATAGTGTATAAAATCATGTACGATTTGGGACAGGTTGGAAAAAAAGGAGGGTAAAAAAAGTATGGGTGAGCAACATCCTGCCCCCAATCGTCCAATTAATTATTTATATACATAATTTATTAACAGATTGACTTTGTCGTGTTCGTGTAATTTTACAAACATTCAACAACAGGTCCTAACACATCGAAGTACTATAGAAGTTCGTACGCAATCGTAGTTTAACTAAGGCGGCGATAAAAAATAAAATATTTAAAAATTGTAATACGGGACTTAACTTTGTACGAATTTTTTGTAAGAATATTTTCTGCAGTTGAAAATGTTTTTTATTAAAACTTTTTCACGAAAAAAATTCGTACGTGAAACTTTGGCTAAATTCAATTACCATTACACGATTGTACATAGTCAATTTTCAATTCATACAGGCATAGGTTGATGTTTTTAAAATTTAATTTCAATCAAATAATATTTTTTTATATTTTTTTATAATTAATTAAAAGTTAACCCGTTGTGTTGTGTATCTAACTTGTTTTTTTTTTCTTGATTTTTTGTTGTGTTCTTACTTACTATAGCTTCTATGTATGGTTTGTATGACTTAATTCCTTATCTTTTTATTATTTGTATAAATGTTATTATTTTTATTCTTTTATATTGAAATATTGGATACTTTACATATCACTGCAACTCGAGCATTTTACATTCATACTCTGTAGTTATTTGCCGACTTCAATTTTTGATATGTTTGTTGAACCAACATTTGAAGTTACTCTTTCTAATTGTCTTCATCAGTATTTATTATTACTTTGCTGATTAGGATTATAATTCAATACTCATTCGATTATTTACTTGATGAAAAGTATTTTTTCTACATTGTCACTATTAATTTAAATTTATGTTTTAATTTCGTCATTTTATGTATATTAATAATTATTGATTGTTATTTTTGATTTTTCTTCTGCATTAATAAATTTTGATATTAAAATTTATTGATTTTATTTAGTTTTGATGCTTTTTTCTCCACTTCAGCATTAATATATTATATTTTTATATATGTTTGTCTGATGGTGATGGTGGTTGATGGATTTGGAAACGATATGATTTTGAATGGATTGAGATGATAGGTTTGATTGTCAGGTTTGAAGTATGGATGGATGATGGAGTATGATAGATGCCGTGATTGATGGTTGATGTTGGAGCAATCGAAATGGAATGTGGAACGTCCATCGATTATATAATCAATTTGGGGATAGCATACTACAATAATTTTATGGCTTCATGAAATTGGCATTATATTCAGTGTCTAGCGGTATTATTTGTAATAATTGTTTCCTATTTGTGTCTTAGCTTAACATTGATAGCTTATGTAAAACGATATGTAATACAATTAACTTATTCGATATGTATATCATACATAGAAAAACGTAAAATATACTCGATTTTTTGTATGCGTATTAAAATGTATTGTATGGTATGACCGTTATCAATCTGTTATACACATTGCCATTTAATCGTACATATCGGATTGTGGCAACAACAAAAAAAATTATCTCAGCACGTAAAAGTATTCATAAATTCTAAAATTGTATGCATAGAAATAAACCATACATTAATAGAATTGATTATGATTGGCAAAACTAAGTGTCTCCAATATCAGTTTACTGGTACCATCATGGTTAATCATTTGGAAGTTTTCATCATACATATCGATATTACATTAATATCGAATAGTATAAAGGATATTGTGAGAAATATATGATCTATATTTAACTGGTATTTCTGGTTTGTTAGTTACTATTCTATTACTTTTATAATCTTATATATATATATATATATATATATATATATATATATATATATATATATTATATATATATATATATATATATATATATGTTGTATATATGTGTATATATATATATATATATATATATATATATATATATATATATATATATATATATATATATATATATATATATATATATATATATATATATATATATATATATATATATATATATATATATATATATATATATATATATATATATATATATATATATATATATATATATATATATATATATATCGATATACGTATCGGTACATAACATATACATATCGGTATCGCTATACGTATCGATGTACATAACAAAAACATATTGGTATCGATATACATATCGATAAATATATCTATAACGATATGTACATGTTACACGATATGTTTATCGATGTGCATATCGATATACACATCGACATAACGATATACATATCGACGTAACGATATACATATCGTTATCGTATAAATTCGTATTAATATCATATTAATATCGTTACGTATATCGATATCGATATAAATCCATATCGATATAAATCCATATCGATATCGATAAAAATCCATAAATAAATCCATATCGATATAAATCCATATCGATATAAATCCATAAATAAATCCATTTTTTATCAATAAATAAAAAAAATTCATAAATAAATCCACAAATCAACAAATCCACAAACAAACAAATCCACAAACAAACAAATCCACAAACAAACAAATCCACTAACAAACAATCAAATCCACAAACAAACAAATCCACAATCAAACAAACAAACAAATCCACAAACAAACAAACAAATCCACAAACAAATCCACAAACAAACAAATCCACAAACAAATCCACAAACAAACAAACCAAACAAACAAATCCACAAACAAACCAAACAAACAAATCCACAAACAAACAAATCCACAAACAAACAAATTCACAAACAAACAAACAAACAAATCCACAAACAAACAAACAAATCCACAAACAAACAAACAAATCCACAAACAAACAAATCCACAAACAAATCCACAAACAAAACAAATCCACAAACAAACAAACAAATCCACAAACAAATCCACAAACAAACAAACAAATCCACAAACAAACAAACAAATCCACAAACAAACAAATCCACAAACAAACAAACAAATCCACAAACAAACAAATCCACAAACAAACAAACAAATCCACAAACAAACAAATCCACAAACAAACAAACAAATCCACAAACAAACAAATTCACAAACAAACAAATCCACAAACAAACAAATCCACAAACAAACCAAACAAACAAGTCCACAAACAAACAAATCCACAAACAAACAAACAAATCCATGAACAAACAAATCCACAAACAAACAAATCCACAAACAAACAAATCAACAAACAAAAAACAAATCCACAAACAAACAAAATAAATAAATAAATAAATAAATAAATAAATAAATAATTAAATAATTAAATAAAAAATATAAAATATAAAATAAAATAAAATAAAATAAAATAAAATAAAATAAAAAATAAAATAATAAAAAATAAAAAAAAATATAAAAAATAAAATAAAATATAAAAAATAAAATAAAATATAAAAAATAAAATAAAATATAAAAAATAAAATAAAATATAAAAAATAAAATAAAATATAAAAAATAAAATAAAATAAAATAATAACGTCGTTCTAGTGTAACGTTAATGCAATACCAAGCACACCTACATAAGTGAAACTTTAAACAATCGAAGCATCACCAACTCGAAGTTTTCATTCGAAGTAATTCATTCGAAGTAATTCATTCGAAGTTTTTTCCGCTTCGATAGTATCGATAGTTCGATTGTTTTGGCACGCTGCCAGAAAACTTCGTCCACTTCGATAGTATCGATAGTTCGATAGTCTCGCTTCAGCGAATACTATCGATTGTCAACTCGATCTATTCGGCCTACGAATGAACTATTCATTCGAATAGGAAACTATCGATGTTTAAGGAACACTAACACACATTCGAATTCTCTAGAAGTTGTAGTAGCGTCCATTTTAAGCATTAATTTTCGCGATAAAAAAACTTTTCAATATTTAAAAATTGTAAATAACGGGTAATTCTTTGTGAGAATTTTTTTTAAGAATATCTTTCTAGAACGGTTGAAGATTTTTTTATTAAAACAATTTTTTACGAGTTGTACGTAGCTGTGTCAAAACGCTGTTTTGGCTAGAAATAAGTAACCGTATCACGTTTATTACTACAATAGTACAATTTTACAATTACATACAGGCATAGAGTTGATGATTTTTTACAATATTTATATTTCCATCAAATATAGTTTTTTTGAAAAAGTTTTGTTTACAAATTAAATAAAAGTTAAACCCCACCGTGTGTTGAGCACTAACAAAACCGTATGTTTCTTTCCTTGATTTTTCTGTGCATGCTCCTACTAACTCATAGCCTCCTATGCACAGGAAGCTATGACTAACCTTCCTAATACCTTTATTATTTGTATAAATGTTAATTATTTTTCATTCTTTAACTATAGAAACTATGGGAGAGCGTTACAATATCCACTCGCAACTCGAGCATTTACAGTCCAAGTACATCGGAACCGGTCATGCCGACACCTCCAAGTTTGAATGGTTTGTGAACCAACATCGTGACAGTCTCTCTTCCTACATTGCTCATCACGACATGTTGAATTACTTTGCGATTGCGGAAAACGAATCCAAAGCCCGCATTCGATTTAACCTGACGAAAAAGATGTTGTCTCCATGCGGACCACCCCCTGAAAGGCTTGAAGATTGAGTTGTGAATTTCGCCATTTATGTAAAAAAAAAAAAGTATGACTGTCTTGGTTTTTCCGTCTCGCATTAATAAATTTTGAAAAAAATGTGGAATTTTATGAGTTTTGGAGTGCCTGCTCTTTCCCCCACACTGCAGCATAAACTAATATACTTTTAAATATATGTTGTCTCTGTCTTTATTTTTAAACTGATATATTTTCTGTACTAATCTTGAGACTTAGTTTGACTTGTCAGGTTTCAAAGTAAATGGCATGGAAACAGCTATGACATAGTTGCCCGTCTGATTTATGTTATGTTGCCAAGCAACAAAAATGCCAAACTGTGGTAAACGTCCAACTTCAGATTTCATACAACTCAATTGGTATAGCAACCCTACAATACATTTTTAGGCTTGCCAATGAACAGACTGGCCATTATATCACAGCTGTACCTAGCAGTAGATAATTTGAAATAATTTAATTTCCCCTATTTATGTCCATAGCTTTAACATTGAGTACTTTATATAAAACAGAAGTAATACAATTAACTTATTTAGATTATACTCATAGAAAAAAAGTAACAATATACTCAAGATTTTTTGTATGTGTTTAAAATGTGTATTGTATGGTATGACACTGGTTATCAAGTCTGGTTATACACATTGCCATTTTAAATCAGTACATAATCGGATTGTGCGGCAAACAAACAAAAAAAATTTGATCTTCCAAGCACTGTAAAAAGGGAGTGTCAGTAAAATTTCTAATATTTTTGTATGGCAATGAGAGAAATAAACCAGACATTAAATAGAATTGATTATGCATTGGCAAAACTTAAAGGTGTCTCCCAAATAGTCAGTTTACTTGGTACCAAGTCATGTGGTTAGACCATTTGGAGAGTTTTCCACTACAATGTTAACATAAAACGAATAGTATAAAAGGGAAGTTGTGTGAGAGAAACCAAGCTGAATCCTTATTTTGAAACGTGGGTCATCTTTCTGGTTTGTTAGTCTATTCTTACTGTTTTTCAAGCCTTGTAACAATTGACCTAGTTCTAATGAAATGGTAGAAATTAAGTTGTCATACGTTGCAACCTTTCTCCAATTAGCGATTTGCCGAGATCCATCTTTAGGACGTTTTTGGAGGTTGCTTTTGTGTTAGATCATTAGTACATTCTCTATTTATGTCTCTAAAACAAACCCTGAATAACTTGATACAACTATTACCAATTTTTTTATTACAGGTACATCAACCCGCAAGACATAATCTGCACATATGATTATTTGTATTGGTCCAAAATCTGCCGGCAAGACTCTATTGCTGCGTAAATTACAACAGGCTGATGTGTACTGTGATCCTTATAATGAGATTTTCTCAACTGTTCCGACTGTTGGCGTGAACATCGTCAATATTTCTCTCGCAAACGATAAAACACTACAGATACATGAATTAGGGGGTTCTATAGCTGCAATTTGGAATATGCATTATGATGGCTGTAAGTCTGTAATATTCCTTGTTGATGCAGCGAATATGCAACAAGTTAGCTGTGCGTGTATCTTACTTTTAGAAACGCTGAAGCATCCATCCTTGCGAAATTCTGCATTCGCCTTAGTTTTCAACAAGACTGATGTTAATTCTTCAGTGAGTGTGTCTGAAATCAAGTACCTGATGCGAATTGACGACATTCTACTGCATGCTAAGCAGGACATCACAGTCATGGAAACAAGTTGTGTTACTGGAAAGGGTCTAAAGGACCTTAAAGAATGGCTGCTTAAATTTGTCGATTAAGTATAGTTTTGGATTAAAAGAGAAGGCAGTACAATCAACATACCACAAAAGTTATTAAAACAAAATAGAATTATATATTTGAACCAGGGATTGGAGTAATGTGTTACATGTAACAGTTACTTTTTATAGGTAATGCCATTAGATTTGTCAGGAAGTAACTGTAACTTGGTTACTTTTAGCAGTGACGAAAGAATTCGTTACTTTTCATGCCGCTCTTCACCAATATTTTCGGCACAGTTCGGCGTTTGGCTTAAATTTAATTATTTAAATTTTCACTTATAATATCAAATTTTCGTTCTTTACTTTTTTTCCCGATTGTCACTATTTCTTTAATTTTGGTTCTCTTTGGAAAACGATAAGATGGTTACATTTCAATTTTTCTTATAATTTGAAATTTCTAAAAGTAACAGTTACTTTTCATATTAAGTAACTGTAACTTAATAGTTACTTTTTAAAAGTAACTTTCCAATCCCTGCACAAAAGTTATTATTGGAGAAAAATAATATATTTGAACCATTATCTTGGGTGTTCTGGTCTGCTGACCAGCCATTTATGTATTTTCAATGGACTTTAAAGGGACACATTAACTATAAAACATGAATTGTTCACTCGTTAAGTATACTTTGCTAAGTAACTCATGATGCATATCCGGACAAAACTAGTTCGAGTTTCTTCCGGGACGTTGGGAAAAAAACAGAAGAAATGGGATATAAACAGGAAGACATGGGGGGGGGGGGATATGCATGGAAGAAACTAATAGGGGGAAAAAATGGTGGAATTGCAAAGTACTTAATTATTATTCTATGTGGAAAAGTTTATTAAGAAATGTAATTATGTCTATGAAATTTAAAAATTGTACTTGAGAATTTTATAATATTTAGGCATATATATATTTGCTTAGTTATTGTATCATTTACACTAAGGAATAAAAAAGTGATTTGCAACTATTTTAATATAGGATAATAAGATTAAAGTTTCTTTCAATCAGAAGAAATATTTCTTCCAAGCGGAAGAAACCTATTTTTTCCCCCGACTGTTTTTTTTCTATTGTGGAAGAAACTTCGCAACCCTGTGACAAAAGGGGTCTGTTACCAAAATGATAGTATCTAATTATTGCTTATGCCAGTTTGTTTGGGTCAAATACTAGTATCCGTTCTGATGGTATTTAGCATGTTTCGAAAATGCCCATACACTTAATAAACAAGATATCATTATTCTTAAATATGTATGAACTTACAAATTAATAAAAACTTGATTTTTCCAAAATATTATTGGTAATTTAGTAAAAAAAACTAAACCACAAATTGCAAACATTATCCACCCTCTGAAATGGTCGCCAGAAGGTATATTAGGATTTGACTCAAGCAATTTTACATAATTCTGCTTGGAACTGCAAATAAATATAGCAGCCAGCACAGATTATTAATTAAATTTGCAAAAGAAACCGAATGAAAATAGATAATTCGGGCTTTAAGAGTTCATATTTTATTCAATGCTGTGTTGGCGCTTTTTTTCTTAAGGTGTACGCATCTGTTGTGGAAGCCGTTTTATGTGACAGTAACTTAACAAACCTACTTGTTTTTCCTATACGTATTTCAGTGAGTATTAAATTAACCGGAAAGTAGACTATTTTATAACTTTTTGGTTTATTTAAAATTCTTAAAAATAAGTATGCAGCTATAGTAAAAGTTTTTTACATACTCTGACAGCACCATACATTTAAAACATCTAAAAAAATGGATGGAACATTAATCATGGTTCATACACACACTTGTTAGGAAAAAAATTGAATTACTATTCCAAGACTTTCCCTCGAAAAATTTAAAGTCTAAAAGTTACTACGATACAAAATATACCATGGTGGAATGAATAAAAAAATATTTATAAAGTTATGTTTTAATTAATAAAAAATACTTGATAAATGAATCAATATTTAAGTTTTTTTTAACTAAAGCTCTTAAAAAATACTTTTCCACTCATTTTATGAGGTATTCAACCATGTCAATCACCATTATGTTTGAAAGATTTCAAAACATGTGTTAATGAAGTGTTTGTTTGTCGTTAAACAGAAGTTTTTTTTTTTTCAAGCTCTCTAGAGTTATTTTCAAGCACTTTGCAAGTATTTTACAAACCATGTTAATGCTATAAAAATGTATATTTAATAATGTGTGTTTGCTTCTTATATGTATAAGAATTTAAGTTAGTTTAAAATCCTAAATAAAATGTTTATTGATCCTTTAAAATATTAAGGATATTTTGTACAGTTAAATTTTAATTTTATTACATCATTTAAACATTTCGACTAAAATAATACTTTACAAAAATACTTTAAAACCAGTTACAAAATAGACAGTTCTGAAAACATTAAAAAGTAAAATATTACAAAATTCTTTTACAAAATATGTTTAATAAATGTAGAATATGAAGCTTAACATAGTTTTTAACTTAACATTTAAACACAATTTTCTTTATTATAAGAACCTAGTAGTCATAAGTGGAATAGATAATGCTATTTGAATTTATTTCATAAAAAAATGAAAAAATAGGGTTTGCAATAATCTACCAACTGACAAAATATCTGATTTCTTCTAAAAATATATTTTTTAATGGAATTCGTATTTTAAACCTTAATTTTCATTCCCTTAAAAAAATACCATACAAAATTGCAGTTCTGGTTTCGAAATGAGATATAATTAAAATTTAAACGTAATGTCTAGAAATATTGTTTAATTATATGTTTGCATTTACTTTTAGTTTGAAATACTGAGCGTTTGTTGTACACACAGTAGTTCTAGTTCCGCGCGACATCAAACCAACAAAAACTAAAAAGAACACTTTGAATTTAGACAAACACTTAAAAGAACACTTTGAATTAACACATTCATACAACAGATACCAAACTAATATTTTCAATGAATAATTTTTATAAAACAGCATTATACTTTATAATTTGAAGAAATTTAACAAAAGTTGTAAAATTTTAATGCACAAATAGAAACACACATTATATCAATTAGGGATGCACCGAATACCAAATTTGGCCGAATAACGAATATTCAGCCAAAGTCTAAGCCGAATATTCGGCCGAATACCGAATATTCGGCCTGCAGAAACCAATTTTTATTTTTTGTCGGATCCAAGTTTTATTTATTATTCATCAATTTCAATTGAACATAAATATATAAGTACACAATCACACAATAATTATAATACAGTATAGCTATTAAATTTTTAATTGAAGCTACACAGAATATAGTACTCGTTTGTTATTAAAACAAGCCTTTTAGAAAGTGTAAATTGGTAAAATCACAACAAGAAAACGGAAGTATGAAAACAAAAACAGAAGTAGGTGGATCCGGTGTAGAATGAAAATCAGAAAAAAATAATAAAACTATGGCTTACAATATTATTATACAATTAAAAAAATTTTTTTTTATCTTTTAGTGAAAAAATTACAATTGTGATACATATAGTTATTGTTTTTTTTTAAAGCCCACTCATTGTAACTGTTAACTTAGAGACATGTTTATTTAATATAACTTGAGTAAAGCTTGATTTAACATTATAAATAACTAAAACTTAAGAATTTGAGTCTATTATAAAAGAAAACAAGTCCTGTTTGGGAATTTTTCGAGGTTTTATAAGATGATAACTTGAAGAAATTTTGAAATTTCACTATTCGGCCAAATAGTTAAGCTATTTGGCCAAACCGAATATTCGGCTAAAGTGGCCGAATACCGAATAGTAACCGAATGTTTCGGTGCATCCCTAATATCCATAAATGCAAAATATCACAATCAATATAAATTTAAAGGCACTGACTTATCACATAGTGATAAAGAGAAACAGAATACTATATTGAAACAGTTCTTGGATACTATTATTCACAACCTCTCCTATATTCTTCCATATATAGAGACATATAGAAAATCGGTCTATGTAAAATCCACACAGGTTTCTAAAATGTAAATTGTAAGCATTTGCCAAATACTTAATACTTTCAAGTACAAAATACTTGTAAAAATCAAAGCAAATACAACTTTTTTTCTACGTTGGTTACTATTAAAACTTTGGTTACAATCACATTTTTTTGGTTAAACAATTAAAAAATACCAATACTGTTTTACTAGCACACAATTGCTGCACACATAAAATAATTAGAATACAAAAATATTTGTGACACAATTGGAGATACAAAATCAAAATTAATGAATCCACAAAACCCGATTCAATTAAGCAAAATTAACAAATACTTTTTGAAACTCTGACTGTACCTAATGCAATATTGGATATAACATTCAAGTATGTAACTATGAACTATCAGGAAATCAAGCCAATGTGGACCAGGGGGGGATTATTAATTTAACTACTTTTGATTCCCAATTATTAGCTAATAGTTGTGATTCAAACAGTTGATTTTGAATAATTATTAGTCATATTTTTTATATTAATTCATCATTCATTAGTGATTAAATTAGTAAATCGGTGATACTTAATTATTATAGTCCATTGACATGTCCACATTTATTTTCATTTACTTTTAACTCCAATCTTTAGTTAATGAAATAATTGTTCACTGTCAACTGCTTAAATTAAATGTTAATTTCCTTCAATTTCTACTATGATTTTGGGTGGGTGTACAACTCCAAAACAACTCTCTAATTTTTACCAATATCCAGCCTTAATAACATACCCGATTTTACGGAGAGCTCATTTTTTTCAAATTACTTCTTTTTAATTTCTGATCCACAAACATATGCACACTTTTCCCCCGGATATTTTGAACAAGAAGACCGTCGACGTTTGTACTTTTTCAAATGTCGTGGCCACTTCTCTCTTTCTATTTTTAACAATTCATCAGCTAAATTCATCTTGGCTTTGATAGCATAATGTACTTCTCTGGAGTGATAACTCTTCGGTTTGTTCGTAGCTAAACTTGCAGTTTGTACGTGAAAAGGATTAATATCACTTTGGTCACCTTTTAAAGGATTTCCATAAGTATAGGCGAATGCTGATAATGTAGTCTTTGAGCTAAGACTTGTGTCCATAACAGACTTGTTTATACTAAAATATTTCTGTCTTGATGCACATGTGTTATCTACCGATTCAAATACACTGAATTTAGGCGGTGGTGTGATGGAATCTTGATTAAAACTCCTGGAACCAGAAATATTATCCATAGTATATAGTGCATTTTTTAGTGCGTGGGTTTTGACTTTGGTACTGCTTGAAGATTTTGTAGGTTTTTGTGAACCAGCTTCATTATCTTCTGGAACTCTCTGAAAAAAATATAGTATACTTAAAAAATATATATATAAGTATATAAAGTTATAATGTAAAGGACTACAACTTACTGGTTTTAGCCAAGAAGAAAAAGAAAAAAAATCATAAAGGGTTAAACATTGAGGTTATTGTAACTCTGATAAAAAAATTCTATAAGAATAATTAATTATAAGTTTAAAACGTAAATTAAAATATTAAAAAAACTTTTCAAATTGTGAGACAAATTAAAATCAATAATTTGGAATGATGAGGCTGTTATTATAGATTTTTCAAAATTAGAATAAAACACTAAGCCAGCCATTAGACATGTTTTTGAAATAACTGTGATGCCAAAACACAAAATGTTTGATAATCACTGTATTAAGCAATTACCCCAAAGACACTGGACAAAATTTAATAAGTCAAGTGTTCAAAAAATAATTAGATTTTTTAAAAAAATTCTTCTGGTCTATTAAAAGAGGATAACACTAAATTCGAAAATATCAAAGTGTTAAAATAATGTAGGTATTAGTTAAATATCCATTAAAAAAAACATTAAATACCTTAGATTGGATGATCTTTTCAGAAATTGTACTGTTAGAAATAGCTGGATTTTCATCTTCATAGTGATACCAACCTCGCCCTAATTTATTCTTACTGGATTCTTTATGTGTCTTGGATGTCGAAGATGAAACAATAGATATTGAAGAATGTCTCTTTTCAGAAATACTGTTATGAATAGCTGGATATTCCTTTTCTTTGTAACACAAACTCTGTCCGGTTTTATCCTTGCTTCTTTCTTCAGATGCATCAGATAATGTAGTAAATTTTGTAGAATGGATATTCACTTCAGGAATGTCACTATTGCAAAGGGCTGAATCTTGCTTTTTCATGTCATATCTACCTAGCCCTGATCTTTTTGTACTTGATGGTTCTTCATATTTCTCACTTGTAGCTGATAGAGCAGTAACTCCAGAAGACTGGATACTCTTTTCAAAAAATTTATTATTTGATGGTTCTTTATATTTTCTAAAAGTAATAGATGAAGTTGTAGACTGGATGTTCTTTTCAAAAACTTCTTTACTACTAATAGCTGAATTTTGCTCTTCAATGTTATTCCACTTATGACCCATTTTATTCATATTTTGTTCTTGCTTTTTCTCAGATGCAAGTAAGCTTAACTTTTCCATGGCAAAATTAGAAATGCTTTTCTTTGTGAGAAAATAATACTTAGTGCTTTCAGAAGACTCTGGATGAATGAGAATACCAGTTTCATCACCAGACAAACAGCTGTTAGTGTTTAATTTTAAAAAGTTTTCCGACTCATTCGATAAAGAACTCTTTGAATTATATAAACTTAGAAAAGCATCTCTTCTATTACTTTCTTCTGAAAATTTTGAATCGGTTTCATTTATTGAAATCTTAGAATCTGCAAAAGGAATACCATTTTGGATATCAAGCAACGTACTTTGTACATTCCTGCAATATTCTTTCTTGTTTTCAATTGAAATCTTGTTTTGACTTGTTACTATCACATTTTTCTGAAACTCTTCAGCAGTGCTAGGAATAGTTGATTTATTTCTTCTGACATTTGTTTGGAATGTTGAAAAATGTTCTTTATTGCCTAATTTTTCTGATTTTAAATTATTTCCTTTCTTTAAACATAGTACAGAGAAATCATCTGGTTTTTGACAATAATGTAAGCACCATTTAGTGTTTTCAAAGTTGGTTTCAATCTTTGCATTGTTAACTTCTCTGCCTCGTAGTTCTATGCATGTATTGCGATTCTTTTTGTTCAACCCTTCCTCGGTTGGTTGTACATGAAATTTGTTAACAGGTTGTTCCTCTTTCGTTCCCAATTTTGGCACATCCTTAGTCACATTTCCATGGGTACTAGTACAACTATTAGGTGTATTTATAATGTCAGTATTTAAATTCATAGTTCCTTCACTATCTTTTATTTGTGTTTTGAAATTTCTTAGTGTTTTCTTCTTTTTTATCTCTGGTGTAGATGATAGAACACAAATTGCATCTTTATTTTCATTGTGAATGTTTTTTACAGATCTTTTTGTAGACTGTAACTGATTTTTTGAAAACTCACTGCCATATTTAGAACTTTTTGTAGCATTTTTACAGCACTTATAAGAATTCTTCTGAATTGGAAGCACAGTGTTGCTGTTACTTGGTCCTGGCTTATGAAGCTTGAACCCTTCATGTGAAATACTTTGTTTTGGACTATTGCACAGATTATCACTATGAATTAGATTTTTAAGGGTTTCTTTTACCTCAAATACACTATTATTCTTAATTCTTTCTTCACTTGGACAACTAGGGATTTTACCTTTGTTTGTATCTAATCTGCTACCTTTATTTCTTAATTTTATAGATGAACTACTCTTATTTTCTGTTTTAGAATTATTAATACATTCTCTTTCCATTGAATTATTTTTAAAATCAGGGATTTTTGCTAGTGGACAAACATTAACTTGTTCATATTTTACCAAAGAAACAGTTGCCTCAATTTCATTCTTGTCATGTTCTTCTTGTTTCCTTCCACTTAGTCCAGTTACTGAACAATAAGTTACAGTTTCATTTGGTTTGGATTCAGTGTCCTTTTTTCTTAGTCTTCTGGACCAAATACTATTATTTTCTTGGTGTTTGTTTTGAACTGTACTTGGAACTATAGAAGGATCTTTAACATTTGAAGTTTCTGCTTTCAAATTACTAATTTTTACATTTTTGTCTACTTCAGTTTCACTTACTAAAAAATTATCAGCTCTCGTTGTTTGATTACTGGCATGTTTTTGTGTACTATCACATTGCACAGTTACAGTTTCATTTGATCTAGGGTCTTTATTTCTTAGTCTTCTCGACCAAGTACTGATATTTCCTGGGTGATTGTTTTTAACTTTACTTTTTATACTAATTTGAGTAGTCAAAGGTTCTCTAAGATTTAAGGTTGCTGCACTCAAATTGTTTATGTTTAAATTTTTGTCAACTTCAGTTTTATTAACTAAAAATTTATCAGTCCTCCTTATTGCTTCATCATTGGTATAATTTCTGGGGTTACTTTTCCTCAAAGAAGCAGATACAGTTCTATTTTCACTACTTTTTTCTGGTATACTAGCTGTTAGCTCACCTTTAAAATGCTTAGTTTGTGGTTGAGGTGAAAAGGTGTCTTGGCCATTTTCGCTTGGTAGATTTTCCTGATTGCTTTGGGCTGCATTTTCTTTTTGAACTTCTTTTGGGTCTTTAGATTTCTCTAAATGCAAAAAGTAATAATTAATACAACTAGGTAATGTAATGTTTTGTATCAAGAAAACTTAAGTAATGTAATTCTGCTTGAGAAATTATATTAATTAACTATTTTATTAAAACTATTTAACAAATTCATTTGATTTATAATCAAATCAACCAATTGAAAGGAAAAAAATATTGGAGATTTAAAACAGACAACAAATATGAGATTTTGTGGCAGTGTCTCATCTGGAAAAAAATATAGTATAATTACTTTTAAAAAATATACAAGTAAATAAAGTTATAATGTAAAGGACTACAACTTACTGGTTTTATCCACTTAGCCAAGAAGAAAAAGAAAAAAACCATAAAGGGTTGAACATTGAGGTTATTGTAACTCTGATAAGAAAATTCTAAGAATAGTTAATTATAAGTTTAAAACATAAATTAAAATATTTAAAAAAAACTTTTCAAATTGTGAGACAAATTAAAATCAATAATTGCTTGGGTATCCAACCCGGCTGTGACACACAGGACAAATTCAGACACCAGGCAGTGTACCGCATTTACCGCTGTAACGACGAATTTCCGGGCTCAGAGATCACGTATAGTGTTGATGGTATTCGGTATGTTGGGTGAGATGAAGATGCAACTACTACAAGAATTAGCGTACAGTTTCACTTAGATTTATTCAGTCGAAAGGACATTCACATATATATAGTTAATTAAAACAGCTATTTACAATTGCATCAGAGAAACTCAATAAATTCCTAATTTTGCTCGCCCACGAGCGACTAAGAAAAAAAACAGGGAGAACATCTGTCATCTGCCAAGTCAACACCCAGCGGCCAGCAGCCGGCTCCAACTGCCATTCCCCACACGTTGCCACTTCCGAAAGGATAAAATCAACTCGTTTTTTTTAGTTCCGAACAAGGGCTACCTGATAACAGTCCCGCGGAAGGACAATGCATGAGGACGGCAACATCATACAAAATAATATGAAATTTGAAGTAATCCAATTGAATAACTTAAAATGTAAAATTTGCTAAGTAAGTTAATTAGAAAAACACAAGTAACAAAGGTATTCTGAAACTAGTAACATGAAACTAGTAACATGAACACAAGTAACATGAATTCTGAAAACTAAGTAAATATAAATACTAACTATACTTTTATTTAATATTAACTTTAATAAGAAAAATTCTAAAAAGTATTTTTCATTTCGCCAGTTTAACCGGAGTTTCGCTTAACCGGCTTGCTCTCGGACCTATTTAAGCTGGTTAAGATGGAGTCTACATAAAATTACAGTTAAGAGGGTGTCCGTATAATAAAAATTAAATACACAGCTTCTTACTAATCTTAGTTTCAACTGTAACACACACAGGGCAGTACCATACCCCTGCTGGAACTTCTTGCAAGGGAGGCTGAAGGCATTTGCAATGGTAACCGAGATCACAGCAGTCGCACAATAAAAGGGTACCTGCATTGTTGGCTTTTTTGCAAACTTCACAGTACGTGGTTATGTCATACAGAACTCTGCTTTGTTTTGGTCTGCATGGTTTAATCTGAAAATCATAATGAATTAATGTATAATAAATGAAGAGTCCTGGAGAAGAATCTTTTCAGTGACTAGGAATCTGCCCGTATTCAGGTCTGCTTGGCGGCTTGTGGCGAACGGAAACTGGTTGCACCCTTGGTTCTTCACTCCCAATACAAGTGCCGGA
>JAFNEN010000644.1:200000-242659 GCA_019343175.1 Oedothorax gibbosus | reverse complement strand
ACCCGTTACAGCGTGCAGACTGCTAGCGTAATGGTCTGCGACCCAAACCACTAGGCCATCCGTACCCCAATGGCCTCGTGTGTCTTCAAAAACTTCATCCCCTAGTTCCAAAACGTTTGTGATGTAGAAGACCTTTCGAAGTTCAGAAGCCAGTGGCCCAATAAAGATGTGAGGCAAGTTGTAAAATATGTGGAACAAGGGGCTGGGCACCCGAGAATGTGATCCGGGATAAGTCGGGCATCGGTGCAGTTCTTTGCGGGGAATATAAGTTCTTATTTTGTCGAGAAGAATTTTTATCTCTTGATAGTGGTTTGTTCTTAACCTTGAAATTGTGGATGTTGAGATTCTTTGGCAATCAGTGATGAGGATTGAGGGGTTTCTTGAAGGAATGGGGCAAAAGACTGTTTTTTGCAACTGCTGGTGATACTGTTATTTGTTAACTGTTTGTCTGTGCGTCTACACCAGGGGTTCCCAACCGGTGGTACGCGGTAAAATTTCAGGTCGTACGCGTCAGTCATGTGAGCAACATGATGCTATTAATAGCTTCTTGTACCAATGAGCAGTGAGCACGCAAACATATTACTCATTAATTTAAACATTACCTTATTTTAAAGAGAAATCTTAAATTAACATCTTGTTGGTGCATTTCTCTCACTTTTTATGTATTAATAATATGAAATTAAAATTCACTTAAGAAACTTCGACGTAGAAAATGACATACGTCTCCGTAAAATCTCAGTGGCGTCCTATGTCTCGACACCGCGTACGATGTCACCAAAAGGTTGCGCTAGGTACCAGCTAAAAAACCGGCCTCGTCACTTTTGCCCGCGGCTCAAATTTCGAGACCAGTTTTTGAGCTGTTAGTCAATGGTGAGTTGATTTTTTTTTTTTTTTTTTTTTTTGCAGTTGGTTTATAGCTTTGACAAATCAACCATGAACCATAGTAATTTTTTTTTAGCATGCTTTGTACTTATATAGCTCACAACCAATACACGCCTCGTAATTTAGAGCCACTGTCCAGGGACGAGGTCGACACCTCAGCTGGTACCCAATAAAACTTTGAGCTCTTACACGATTCGTGACTTTGGAGAGTGCTGCCGTGGGCAGGTAAACTGCAGTAACTTCCATAATGACTTGGACCAATGTTGCAGGCACTCAATTATTCTAACAGTTAAGAAAACATACTGGAATTTTTTTTATTTCTGATCAAAATTGGTACAACTCATTGTTGCGATTACTGCAGTTTACCTGCTCACGGCCAGGGCCGGATTTAAAGATTTGCCGCCTGTAGGCTACGATTGATTTGCCGCCCCTGTCACAATATTCTCCCCCTTCGGGGAAAGGTAGCTGCAAAATAGGGTGGTATATGTGCTGTTTAAAATAGATACACATATTAGAATCATCTATGTACCTTTACACGCTAAATCGAAAGCGAAATAGGCGATTTTTGTTCAACTGTTCGACTGTTTTTCTTTCAACTTCGAAATCCGGGAGGAGGTGGTGCAATTGCCCTCGCAGCGACCATGTTTGCTACGAAATATTAGTATTATATATACGTTTACGGTTTACGCATTAATATAAATTATTTGTTTTCTTTCATAAAAATATTTGTATCTTTATAATAATTTTTTTTATGCCGAATGCTGCTTTAATTGGTTGTAAAATTTGCCGCCTAGAAAAATTCGCCGCTCTAGGCTACAGCCTACTTAGCCTATTTAGAAATCCGGCCCTGCTCACGGCAGAGTGGCTCCGATGAAATAATTCAACCAAAATGAACCTAAAGATTAAGTGATAAAAAGAGGGTTGCTATTTTCCTCAACATCAATGTCAAAAGCCCCAGTTTCATGCGAGAGAATCTATCACATATTCCGCTACACGCTTGGAGCGCCTTCCATAAATATACATAGAGGCTACTTCAGCTCGTCATTCAGAAAAACTTTTTTTTATTTCGCGGAAATCTTTTATAGGATTTTTTTCCTACCACTTTTTTTATTGGCGCCTTTTACGGGGATTTTTGTGCTTTGGTGGAATTGTGGTACATTTATACTCTACAAGCTGAATTGGAATGTCTGAGATTCTGATTCCCTCTATTTTTGAATGATATTTATTCCTAAAATATATAGAAATGTGTGGTATAACACAATAATATTTTAAAAGGACGGGAATATTGCAACTCTTTTCAAACAAAAATATTATTAATTTTCAATTTGGAAAATGTTGAGTATTTGCAGGACATTTTGAGTGGAACTTTAAATTTAAAAAGATATTTGATAAAAATCAATGCTGTAAATGAGTGAAAAGGGACTAATTATCCTAAGTTCGGAATTATTAATTGCAAAAAAAATATTGAAAATGCAGCATATAATTTTATCCTGGTGTTATTTTTATTAATATTTTTGTAAATTTTTTAACATTTAACTTAAAAATTATATTTTCTTATCTCAAACATAAGAGCTTTACTGAGTGTAACTCCGTTGGATTCTGATTAGTTATTGCACACGAATATTCATACTAGATAATTTTTAAAAAATACTATTTTCAATATGGTAGCACTTCTGAGAAATGGTAGAAGGTAGCACTTTTTGATTTCTTACAAACTTAAATATCCTAAACCACCAAAGCGAAAAAGAATAATTGTCAGAGGAGACTTAGCACCTTAAACTTTAAATTAGAAAACAATGGAGTTGTTTCAGATAATATAACTATCCGGTTTTCATTTTTTAACTTTCATTGGTTGCTTCTATTTCACTTTTTTTGTCTGAAAACTGGAAGGTTTTTGTTAGCACGATCTTTATATTGGACGGTTTTAGTCAACAATAGAACTTAGGAAGGTGTCCTCTGTGGCCTTACGTCTCAACCCTCCATTGAACGCCTCTCTAGCTACGAAAAAAATGAGTTGTCCCACTTTCAAAATAAAGCTTGTATATCTCTTTCAGTATAATTCTTTTTCCTTTCGCCTTTCTCAACTGAATATATCTTTTATATTTTTAACTCTTAGCTACCACTCTTTTATTCAGCCTTTCCCCCCACCGTTTTATTCCCATTTTTTTTTAGCCACCAGTATTTTTTTTTACTTACATGTTATTCTTCGGCGCCACAGAGTTAAGAAGGTGGAGATGTTGCTGCGTAAAAACCACAGCAAAAAGCGGTTTGCCAAGTGAAGCCACCGACCACTTTGTAGTAAGCCCGAACAAACGTTCTCTGCGAACCATTTGGCGCTAGTCTACAGTGGAGCTTGTATGGACTTCATCGACTCTTTGCAATTTCTGACTCTAATAAAAAGCACAATTACAACGTATTTTTCTTAGAAGAAAATTGAAGGGCTTAGTTAAGGAAGAACGTGCTAAGTGACATTTTTTAAAATGTTTTTTTTTCAATGAACATGTTATTAACTCATTTCAAGTTAACAAGGTTCCCCCGTTTTATAAACTTTAAGTTAAATAATATTTTTACATTTATAAGTGCCGTTTTTAGCATATCTAAGCGCAAACAAAAAACTTTAAAGCTCATTTTCTCGTTTCCACCTTTTTGTCACTACACTGTTAAAAATTTTGTGGCTGGTTTCACCATGATATTGGTTCCTAGTAGCTGCAACGGCTGAATGGTGAAACTATCCACCATATTTTTGGTATTCGGTTGAACCATTTCTCAGGATTTTGATTCCAAATCCAGAAAAATGGTTCAATCAAACACCGAAAAAAAGGTGAAACATTTCACCACTCAGCCGTTGCAGCTACTAGGAACCAATATCATGGTGAAACCAACCAATATCATGGTGAAACCTAGCACCAAATTTTTAACAGTGTAGCGCGATCTTCCACTAAACTATTCAATTTCTTTCCTGTACAAATTCAGATCTGTGCTACAGCCTACACCAGCGCAAACTGCCATTTTTGATTTTAAATCAACGCTTTCTTAAAGCCCTGGTTTGTAAGGACTGACGACTCACGTCAAGGCGATAAAAAACGCCCTGCTCAGCGATATCAGCGCCGTATCTTTGCTTGAGTGGTTTGTTAGAATTCACGTCTAGGGGGGGGGGGGGGGGGGGGTTGTAGTGAATTATAAATATCGCCTAAGTTCTTAAATTTATAAGACTTTTTCTTTCTATTACACAATAAAAATTTCAGTGGAACGATTCTACGAAAGTAGAACAGTTCTTAGTAACAAGTTCTTTATGTTATCCTAAAGAGTCCTCATCTAACGCATGCGTAGTGTGTGAAGGCCACTGTTATCTCTTTCGAATAGGTGGAAACATCGGACATTTCGCACGTTTTGGACGCTCTAATCAAACCACGACTGATTCGAGATTAAGGTTTAGGTTTAGTTTGAATATCGTCGCACTAGAGCTACATGAGGGCTAATGGCGACGGGCGTCGTATTTTAGAACCACAGTCGAGTGACGAGCCGACACCTGAATAGATTCGAGATTAACGAAAGCTGAGATCAACGTTATTTGTGTTGCCGCTGTCACGAGACAACTAGGGTCAATAAGAAAGCGGAAAATGTGGACGCACAGCTCAGCGGAAGATTTTGTGTTCTTACAAACCAGGGCTTAAAGAATAAATCGTTGCGTTTCACATTGAACTAACGTTTAGTAAGCGGTTTGTTTGACCTTGCTAGGGTTGCTTGGCGTATTTCTAAAGGCTTCACTTTATTCCTCGCCAAGAATCTCCATCTTCTTCTAATCTTTATGTTAGCTCAATTTGAATCGCTGAGGGAGGTTTCTTCTTCAGCGTAACGATTCATAAGTAAGTTTCGAATCTTGTTTTCGTTGCGTTTTTCTTTGTCTTTTAGAAACCTCGGCGCATGTTATTCTTTATTCGACGAATCGAAATGTCTGACGATATTAACATTTCGAATCATCGTTTACTCTTTGTTTGCATTGTAAGCCTGGCGCCCCCTTTTGTTTATTTTGTGGATAAATTCGGTAGTAAGATATCGATTTTTGAGTTTTATCTTTTTACAGCTCCACGGGAATAAAAATGCTTTAGAGAACTGAGAAATGAAACTGTAATTTGAAAAAGGAAGTTTTCGATGATGATACCTAATATGTTTTTTTAAATCTCATGTTTTAAAACTCATGTTTGTCATGTTAAAATCTCATTTTTTTTCGAATGTACGTAATATATATGAGCCAATAATTTTAATGATAAAAAAATCGCATATAATGAATTAATAAATTACAAGTAATCGTGTTAAATGTATATGCTATTGACTTTTTTCAATTAAATTAAAAAATCATTTATTTCAATAGAAAATTCACAATGGATGTAATGTATAATTGCAAATAGATGAAAACAATTAAAACTCAATTAAAGCAATCGTAATTAAATGCAAATGTTAAGTTAAATTGTGGCTATGTATCAAAAGGAAGTTTTTAGCCTTTTACCCATTAACGATCAAACAACAAAAATCTCAAACCTGAAATTCAGATAATCAGCATAGCTTCGGATAATTGGAGTTCTATTGTGCATTTATATCAAGGAATACAAACTATACATCATATTCTTAGGATTTTTACTATACATAAATCCAATATATACAATCGTAGTTTTAGTAATTACATTTCAGTTCAGAGTGTTCGTAAGAAACTTGGTCTAATCTTAATACTTCGTCGCTGCAACAAAAAGTTGGGCAAATTCTTCTCAAATATAATCCAGTTTATTCGTACCACAAGTTTTCTTAAGGCTCTTAAAGTCTGAAGTTTCTAAGTCCTCCATTTTTAATTGTCTGTATGGCAAGGAACTAGCTAACAATACATAGTACTATAGAGAAGAGTCACCAGATCTGAGTTATACTAACGTAGACTGAGCCATGGCAAATTTAGCGAAACATCAACCAGCGTTCCTTAGGAGTTCATCATATCATGACTGATAGCTACTGATCTCGAATGACGTACGTAAATTATCCGGGGTGGTGAAAGAAATCATTCGCCGAAACTACGGCATAGTATGACTCTTATCCTGTAAAGCCAATTTCATACGGCGTTCCGTCTACTTAGAACAGTGTGAGATTCTGAAGTCACAAGTTTCTTTAGGGTTTGTAGTGAATTATAAATATCGCTTAAGTTCTTAAATTTATAAGAACTTTTCTTTCTTACACAATAAAAATGTCAGTGGAACGATTCTACGAAAGTAGAACAGTTCTTAGTAACAAGTCCTTTATGTTATCCTGAAGAGCTCTGGCTTGTAAGAACACAAAATTGGCCACTGAGATTACGAATTTCCCTGCTTTCTTATTGGCTCTAGTTGTCACATGACCGCTACGTCATAAATAACGTTGATCTTGTCATTCGTAATACTTGAATCGGTTGGGGTTTGATTAGAGTGTAGAAACTTGCAAAATGGGAAATGCGAAGGACTTCTTCGCTCACTGCACATGCGCTAGATGAGAACGTCCTTACAAACCAGAACTGTTAGCGTTTAGAACTTTATAAGAAGGCAATAAGTCTAGGCTTATGGAGGCCATTAGATGTCTCCAGGTATCTGGCAGTAGTCACGTTTTCCTAATATTGACATTCAATTCGGTATATATTATATAGTAGCCGTCAACTTAACTTTTCGTAATGGCTAAGGCTATGAGGGCGTGGCCGAGTGTCCGAGCGCTGGGATTGGCGGCAATCGCCGATACCCATATAGTTTCAACCAGTCAAATTGGTACGATTGACATCTGACGATCGGACTTTCTGCAACCATGGCTGCTTGGCGAAATTTGGCGCCTTTATATATCTGCACTTTAATTGTGAACGCCACACATATTTGTTGTTGTTCCAGCTATCCAACGCGATTCGAATGCTATCATTAAGGTTTCATAAAGGACCAAATATTTTCCTATTTGAAGTGCCGTGCCGGTGGTTTCAAAAATACTTTTATGTAGCTACCTTTGTAATTCCGGAAATAAAGAAAATGATACATGATTTTATATTTAGTAATATCGATATTTATACTATGGTCATAGATAGTAGGAAAAATCTAAGATTTACAGCAATTTTAATCTTGAAGTTGGATTAAGAATAATAACGAGTTAACGTTGTATGTGGAATTTTAACTTTGATGAGAGCTGAATATTAATTTTTAACAAAAATATCTTACCAAATAAGCAGAAATTACTGGTTTAAAATGTAAGAATAGTTCTATATAGACTGAAGATCCAAATTCAAATATTCTACTTTTCAAATTTCAGCTTTATTCCAAAACTATACGTTGAAGAAGGCTCAAATGATTATATTTATGTTTTTGTGCGATTTAGAAATTCTCCAATGCAGATTTTTGGTTTGAAGGGAACTTAAATATTTAAACACTTTTTAACAGTTGGTTTTAATTTAAGTACAGAACTTTCAATTTCAATCAATTATCAACATTTTTGGTCACATAAAAGTACGTAAAAAGTTCAAAATTCTTCTTCCATTCCATTATTAGAATCTCTCTATGGCCTCTGTTGTGTCCTAAACCGTTTTGTTATCATTTCAAATTAACATATTACCATATTTTTGCATTTTTTTTTATTTAGGCAGTTGGGAGAGATTTTGGAATTGGTTCAAATTTGCAACTCCTAAAATTACCAAGTTTACTGTACCTAAACGTTTAAGCAGATTTATTAATCACTACGATTAATTAATTTTATATGCAATTGTAGCTTTTTTTCGCATAACTACTAAAATAAGATACTATACAAAAATATAATCAAATTCTGTTTAAAAATTAAACTGCATTATTTTTTTTAAATCTAAAAAAATTAATATCCCAAAATAAGTATAGATTAATGAATAATTAAAAGTTAATTAAAAAAATATGAGTTTTACTTATTAATTCTTAAGACTTTAAATACGTCCCATTAATGAAAATTAAAAATACCATTAATATTATAAAGAATAAATATTTTACTATTCTTCCTAAATAAAAATATAAACACAGCTAGATTATGTTTATAAAAAAAAAAACAGCGATAATCGCGCCAAACCTTTTACCCCCTATGCATTTCACTAAGCTAATCCCAGCGCTCGGACACTCGGACACGCCCTCATAGGCTTAGCCATTACGAAAGGTTAAGTTGACGGCTACTTTAGACGTTGATTTAGTTCGAAATAAACGGAACGCTATGTGAAATGGGCTTAGGATTAGTACAGGACGATGATGTTGAATGGCCGATGTTCATATACAATACTGTTGACACTAATCTTGAATGACTACATACAATAAGGTTGACTTAGACACTTAATATGATATTTCATTACAGAGTTCAGCCGCTAGGGCTTCCAGTTTGCCACGACCTGTCCGAAAGATCCACTGCCTCCTGCGGCCTGCCGCAAGTTTCTTCGGCAGTCCGCTGGTCTTCTTGATTCTCCGCTGGAGCCAGAGAAAACGTCCTTCTACACTGCAGGCACCCAGCTGGACATGGCTGTAACAGTAAATGCGACGTTTGCGCCAGCGTAGTGTACGGCACGTACAGCGAAGATGAATTCTCGGACAGCCTCGGCAGTGAACCGAAAATTGGCCAGTCCGGTGTCTGCCCTCCATTCGACGTTTGGTCCGAGGTCTGTCCGTGCGCGGGGCGTGGCTTGTCGTTGAGGGGCGTGAAGGCGGATTTGATCGAGCCAATGGTCATCCTGGGGGCGGGGCGGGGGGTGGTGAAGGGGAGGTCGAGGGCGGAGAAGCCGTAGACGGGCGGGCGTGGCAGGAACATGGCATCGTTGGCTGATAAGAAGTGTTCGATGGCCTTCACCAAATCACCATTGCAGCCTTGTAGGACTAGTTCGACCTGAGGGCAATTATTGTTTTTTTAGTAATTTTTTCTTTAATTAATAAATTATACAAAAATTATGAAAAGAAATGATTATAAATACATTTGTATTATATCAATTGGAAATTTATTGAAGTTTATTATTAACCGTTGCATCAGTAAGTGAATCACTATGGATATTAAAACATGTTAGGATTTAATATTACCTTGTATAGTAATTTTGAATCATAAGACGTTGATATTTTGCGTCAAAAATATGTGTGTAGATTAAATCATTTGGTAATTATTAAATGATCAGGGGTTATCATCCACTTGTTCTGGTGGAATATCTGTGTAGATTTCATGGAGCAGGCGGCGTGAAATCAGGCGTTCACTTGTCTGGGTTTGGCTATTTTGGCAGGAGGGAGAAGGGTTGGTGGTGTCAGGTTTGTCGTCGGAAGGTTTTTCTGAAACAGTAAAAAAAACTTTTAATTTATTGAAGAATATCTATAATTGCAATTCGAAATTGTAACCGATAAAACACGCAGTGCATATCGGACTGTGCAAGTTAAATCTTGGGAATGCTCGCTCAAAGACAATTCTCCTCTGCTACAATTATTTTCAAAATAGAGTTTTGAAGAAAGTGTGATTTTTTTTTATTTACAACATTTCATAGTAAGCATAAATAAGTTAATGTATTTTTTTTAAATACCACTTTTCAAGTGACAAAAAAATATTTTGAATTTTTTTTATTAGCTTTTGAAAGGTATATGTTTATTTTTGCAACTGGTTTAAAAAAACGCTGAAGACAAATTATATTCTACAAAGATTCAAACTTATTTAAACTGTCTTGCTACCATATGGAATGAAAAATTTAGGGGTTTGTAACACTGTACGAATTTCAATTACCGCCCTGTAAATCAATACACACATTGGAAGGTAATGATATTCCTTATAAAGTAATTTCAATCAACTTAAACCTAAAAAGTTCTTCGGCTACTCCTTGTATATGCTCAATTTTCTCGAAAACCTTTTAATGACGTTCTGTTATTTAGGCAAGCGTAAGAATTCGCAATCGGCATTTAAGTAGTAGATCATTTAATAATGAACTCTATGAATAAGTCGTTTATCTGCGTATTCATTAGACCTGCAACTTGATTTTTTTAAAAACAATACTAAACTTTCAAATAGTGCCGATAATTTTAATCTGATGGATTAATATGAAACTAGGATACACTAGTTCAGTGGTAGCAAGATATCTGATCTAAGATTAAAGAAAAAATTATAGCTAGAGTTAATTACAAGTAATTACACTTTATTAATACAACAATCCTTTATTGGCAAAAGGTCGGAAATAGTAAAGAGTTCATTAATAGTTATTAGTATGAATTAATTACATTTAAAACATATACGTGATTTTTTTTATAATTATTTAAATTCTAATATTTTTTAATAAAAGAAATGGGACTTTGGAGAACAAAATTTAAATCTCCCCCCTTTTTCCCGCAAACACTTCCCCACCCTCGACCAAGCCAACCCAGGGCACATTCTTCGGGTGACGTCATTATGGGGTCTTGTTTTGGAAGGAAAGGGTTATACACCAAAATCAAATATGAAGAGTACAGAGGAAAAACCCATTCATCGACGGGTTGCCCATATTGAGGTCTCCTTGGCGAGTAGTGGAGATTGGAAAACGGTTTCTTCCTTGGTTCTTCTTCCGCGGTTCAAGCGTCAGACAATTGAAGTGTAAAGGGGAAAAACAACTTCATTGAATAGAAATTTTCCCGTATTCTGGTGTGCTTAGCGGACTTTGGCTCCTTTCTCAGTTATTCTTTCTTTCGTGGTACAAACGTGTGAACGGTGCGGTGCCCACTGATCTTTGGCGTGATTTAGGGTTGCCTCGAGAGAAAAACAAAGTGGGTAACTGGTTTCCTTACACCAGTTTAGGCGATGACTCGCTATTGTTGCCAAAGAGGCCTGATGCAGGCAGATTCCTATGCAATAAAATTGTTTTCCCCTGTACTCTTCAATTGTGTGGCGTGAATCTCGATGATAAAGCTAGTAAACCCGTGCGCCTCGTAATAAGAAAAAAAGCAAAACTGGTTTCTTCACACCAGTTTAGGCGTTGATTGTTTATTTCGCCAAGCTGACCTGATGCATAGACAATCCCAGGCGATGCTGGGTTTTTTCTCCCTGTACTCTTTATCTGAGGAAACGGATTGTAGCCATAAAATATTGATTACGGTTTTAAACAGTCAAATGTAAAGGGGGGAAATAGTAAAAGTGACGTTTTTTTACAGTGTGTTAGCAATGAAAGGTGGTTTGAGACACCATCCTATGAAAGGATTGTGTAGTGAGAAAATATAACCAATTACATATACCACTATTTTCGATTGGCAAGATAAGGCTTTCACGAAAATGTATGAGAGGTTTTTCATATATCTACTTACATTTAACTACAACTCATAGTAGGTATAAATAATTTAATGTTATATTTTTAAACACCACTTTTTAAGATAGGAAAAAAAAATTAAAAATTTCATATCAATTTAGGGGTAATAAATACTACTTTTTTACTTTTAAATCGCTGAGGAATGTTCAATAATCTTCAGCACAAAATTGGTAAGTTTATATTGGAACTGCAACTAGACTGGAGGAAAGAAAAATGTAGGGTTCTGTTAAACACGGTTTTAGACGCTCAATTAAATCGATACACACATTGAAAGGTAATTATATACATTTTTAAGTAATTTTAACCACTTTAAAACGTTAAATGGCAGCTACCATTGCTCATGTGCAATTTTCTCCGAAACCTTATTATGACATATCGTTATTTAAGAAAGTGTAACAATTCGTGATCAGCTTTAAGTACAGAGTGGCGCGAATTTGAGAAGCATTTGCTGGTTTTAATTCATGAACATCAACACTTTGTTGGGATACATTTTCAGGTTCAGGTAAAGAATTCGTCCGCATGATCGTCGTGATATATGCCGGTCGCTTGCGTCAGGAGTCGCGTGTTGATTTGCTAATATATTGGAAGCATTTTTTGGTTAACTGCATTCACACTTTCTAGTGTTCGGAAACCTGTAGTAGATCACTGTAGTACCCTATAGAAGATCATTTAATAATAAACTTTTGTGTAGAAAAATCAGGCTAATAAGTTTTCAAATAACCAAAGTGTTAGCAAAGCTCGGCGGTCATGCAACAGAGATTGATTACCGCGGTAGACACTGTCTTTTTCAGCCATCCTTTTAACGGATCGTGCTGGGAAAAATATAAACAATCAAAAACGCAGTGTATATGGAACTTTGCACTTAAATTTTCATGAATGCCGTGACAATTCTCATCCCAAACTATTTTCGATTGGAAAAATAGGACTTTGACAAAAATGTACTTGATTTTGTGAAATTGATTGTGATTTCTTGAAAAAACAAGTAGGTTTGTAACAGAATCTGTCACTCAGCCCGCTTCCACACAACATTTCTGTTCAACAGGAAAAAAGTCGCCAAACCCAATATTAATTCTATTATAAATATTTACACGCTAAATTTGGCTAGTTTCATTTATTTTACTTCGAAAATTCAATAATTATTATCGTTTGCAAAAATAATTTATATTTCAAAGAATAAATATATAATATTCATCTCTTTTAAATAGAACCAAGACATTTCATATCGACATAAAACATAGAATCGCTTAGTGAAATAAATTTGACGTCATTTCAAACTAATTGATGTCTCAAAAATAAATTTCTCTTAATTTATTATTTGAGAGAATTAAAGTTTCTCGAGTGATTGTTGCGAATGGCAATGGTGATTTAATTCCAATAAAAATGGCTTTTTATGCTTTTTAAATGATTATTCATTTATGCAGTTTTTAAATAATTAAAGTACTTCGAATTCGAATTTTTTCCCCTAAGATTTTCAATGTCTTCTAATTTCAATGTGCTGAATTCTTTGACCTATCCCACTTGCCTGTAGCATTTGTAGTTTGGGATTTGTAGTTATGAAAGTGGGTGACTGACGGACAGACAGACTGAACGATTTTAATACCTTCCACTTTTTACGTGCAAGACCAAACCGCTCTCTCCAGATTCAGGACGGGACGCATAAAGAGTTTGAAGTTTGAGGCCGGAACCAAGCTGTTCCCAGACTGCCCCAACTGTCGTGGAAGTGCTCAAGCCAGTCCCGAACACATACTCCATTGCCTCGGTTTGACGTGGAAGGACATCAACGACGACCCACTTTTATTTTTGGACTTTCTCAGGGTCACAAACATTATGGAATTTGTCTATTTTTGACCCAGGGATATGTAAAAAAAATTACGTTATAAACGTATTATGGAAGCTAAAAATTGCTGCAATAATCCAAATGTTTAGTTTTCTGCCATTACCCGAAACTTCTAAAAATAATATTTGAATATCATATTATTAAAAACGCACACGTACTATAATTTTTCAAACTACCGATGACAGTTGAAGAGCTTAGTGGAAGAATTTGCTAAGTGACAAAAAGGTGATAATGAGAAAATGAGCAACAAAGTTTTTAGTTTGCACTTAGATCCGTTAAAAACACATTCTCAGAAAAGATATAGAGTTGCTTGAAAAAGTTCAGGATAGGGCTACAAAAATGATTAAGGTTCTATCTGGTATTGATTATGATAACAGATTTTAAACATGTATTCCCTGGAAAACAGGAGAGCTAGGGGTGATTTAATACAGTTATTCAAGTTCATAAAACAGGGACACATAGAGGGCTTAGGTTTTACCTTAAATAGCCGGACCAGAGGACATGATCAGAAATTGAATAAATCGAGCTTTAGAAAGGGAGGTAAGAAATCATTATTTTTACAATAGAGTTGTCAATGAGTGGAATGCTTTACCAGATTATATTGTGCATTCGAAGAGAGTAGAAGATTTTAAGAAGAAACTTGACGGTCATTGGAAACTGGTAATGTATATTAGATTTATTTTGGACCTACCTTGCTGGGCCTCTGGCCTGTTGTTGGTCGACAATTTTTGTATTTGTATTTCTATTTGTAAAATGTCAAGAAATATACTTAATTTTAAGTTTATGAAAAAAGAGAAACTTGTTATCTTTAAAGGAGGGAATAGCATGTTCATTGACACAAAAATTTCAATTTTTTCAAAAATGTCACTTAGTACTTCTACTAATCTCTTCGATTCCCAAGCAATGGTAACTGAAAAATAAAGATTTATGCAGAATAGTGATTGTACAAAAGAACAGAAAATCTTTTGAGGGTTGGGGTCTTAGATTCCTTTCAAGTGCCCTGCCCACACGACACCACCTCTCAACCGCAAATCGAACATTGCTGACGATTTTCGTCGTTCTATCGATTATTCGAACGTCTCTTTTGATGAAGTAGTCCGCTAACCCCCGACCGCAAACATAAGGAAATGTTATTTTTCTGAGAACAGATGAGTAAGTTAATGCGTTTTTTGGCACGACAAAATGAATAGATTTTACTTATACTTTGATTTAATATAGGTTGAATAAACGTCGCACCAGGATCTACACATGGGCCATTACACTACTAATTTTAAGTTCCTTTTATGTAACCGAGGGCTGGGGAGCCCAGTCGGTTGGGCACTCTCCTAGCATGCGAAAGGTCCCAGGTTCGGATCCGGGCATCGCCAAAATAACTGCCGACCTATAAACGGCCCGTGCAGCCAAAAAATGTCCGACGAATGTGTATCCTGTGTAGTGGGAGTGCACGTTAAATATCCTCCAAAGTTCCATCACTGTGTACGATGTCGCCCTTAACGGTTGCGTTGGGTGCCTATTCAGGTGTCGGCTCGTCACTTGACTGTGGTTCTAAAATATGACGCCCGTCGCCAATAGCCCTCGTGTAGCTCTAATGCGACGATATTCAAACTAAACTAAACATTTATGTAAAAGATGGATTCATCGGAGATCGAAATAATAATTTTTTTCGATCTCCGATGAATCCATCTTTTACATAAATGTTTAGTTTAGTTTGAATATCGTCGCATTAGAGCTACACGAGGGCTATTGGCGACGGGCGTCATATTTTCGAACCACAGTCAAGTGACGAGCCGACACCTGAATAGGGATTCACTTATGATGCAACGCCTTTATTGTCCTTCCGATCGCAACGCAAGCTTCGAAACCACCCATCTTCCCATACACTGTAAAAAGAACTTAATTTTACAGAAAAAAATACTGTTTTTTTCTTTTAATAGTTTTTTTCTGTAAGAATAAACTGTTTCCGGTAAAAAAATCAATCTGGTGATCTGAAGAACCGTAATTTGAACCCACGTTCGGGAGTTGATTAATCCTAATTAGTTATGTGGTCGGTAATTGGGTGGGGTGAAATTTCGTTATTTTTTTAAACTTGTCTGTTAAAAAACAGCTATTGCGATTAAATTACAAAAAAAAGCGATTAAAAAGTAGAGACTACGTAATTTGGCCGTGTTAAAGGTCCTTGGAGGCTAGAAATAAACAGCCAGAAGCGTTTAACTCTACCTAACCTAACCAAAATCTATCATGGTGGGCCGTAGTGAGCCTAGTGGTCAGCGTCTCGGTCTCGAGATCGGAAGGTCCTGCGATCGAGTCTCGGTACCACTGAAGACCTACCGAGTATATGCGGAGTACGTGCTCGTTAAATCTGTTGGGTCCGAAAGTCCTCTAAGTTCCCATACCAAATCAATACCTCTGGGGGTGACAAGCCAATTCTGGGGATCCTCTAGTTGGCCTCTGTCTCTAAAAATTAGATGGATCCACTTATGTGTGTGTGTGTTGTCTGTTGTGTCTGTCTTACTTGACGAATGTTTATAAGCGGGTCTCTGACCAAGCACACAAACCTGAATATATATGTCTACCAACCAACCAACTATCATGGTACAGGTTAACACATTTTTCTTTCTTTCTCATCTGGCCACCCATCGGCTGATGAGTATCCAGCAAACAAAGTATCGGCTGATCCGATTATCGGCCAGTGATGCGGTCCGATAGCCGGGAGGGCTGGCCCCCAGGGACACGCCCCCTTACGAAGACCGCTTCTCGGAGGGAGCAGTTGTACTCTGTTCCTGTTATGTCGAAGAGTCAATTTTCAATATTTTTTTAGGTGTTCCAGACAAAAGTTGGAAGAAATAGATTTTTGTCATTAAATGCTCGTAAGAATACTAACGTCATTTGTGGTAGTGCCAAAATTAGAAAAATAAAATGTAATGTTTCCACCTTTCCAAAAATGTAAAACAATTTAAGATGGGATCATTTTATGAAGCGTTGGGCATGCTTTCAGCCCAGATAGGATCGCGAGCGTTTGGCACGTTATCTAACCCGGTGTTTTCCCATAGGCCGAAATATGCAGCCAAAATCTGACAAAAGTACCCGAGTATACTAGGGTAGACGTGCTCGTTAAATCTGTGGAGTCCAAATTCCCGACGGCGTTAGCGTACGATATAACTCGTTCCGTTGTGTGACCGCTCATATGTCGACCTTGTCACTTGACCAGGGTTCTAAATTACGAGGCGTTATTTGCTGCGTTAAAGCTCCTTATAAAGAAGGCTAGAAATACACAGTCGGAAATGATGAATTACCCAGTGTTGCGGCCCGCGAAATGACGTCAATAACTTCCAGTTATATATACGTCGATGGCCTACATGCAATGTTCAATAACAGGTCGGCAAGAGCGCCCCGCTCCCTTGGCTGCCACTCGAGTTCTCGCCAAACAGAGCAGCGCCAAATCCAATTAGGTCCCCGATACACAAATAGAGGGCGCGCATTTCCGACTCCTTAATCGCGTTACTTTTGGCGAATTAAAAGAACGATCCCGTGTGCTTCAGATGTATTGGGGGGTGTAAACGGCTACACGGGGACCATTTATTGACAGGGTGGTACAGTAGAACTGGGGCCCGCTTGGCCTAGTAGTTAAGATCGCTGACCATCACGCTAACAGTCTGAGCACTGTACCGGGTGCTGGTTCGATTCCCGCCTTCGCCCTGGGTTTCTTCTGTGTGTCAGTAAAAATTCTGTCTGTGTCTGTCTTACTTGAAGAAGGTTATAAGCGGGTCTCTGATCAAGCACACAACCCGGAAATACATGTACCAACCAACAGTATAACTCCAATTATCCGAAGCGGCGCTGAGTATCCGAATTTCAGAAAAATTGGCAGAGTGGACTCTCCGCACGTGTCAGATGCATACAGAGAGAAAAATCCTGAAAAACAGAGCTCTTGCGTACCAAGGTTTGCGAACCCCCCCCCCCCCCCCCCCCGTCACTGAACCGTGACGGCGACCAGAAGAATTCACCAAAATCGTCCCGTTCTAATGTTGTATTAAAACGATTGTGAATTTTTGATTAAAATCAGAAACTATTCTATTTAGTTTTAACTCTAGTACACACAGTATAAATACCAGATCATACTCTTTTTAAAAAAAAATCTTACTAGCTGATTTTGGTTTTCGTCTGAAAATTCAGAAAGAGAGTAGGATTGTGGTTAAAGTAATATATCTGAAGCACTAAATAGGGGACGTACATAAATTACGTCACGCAAAATTGTGACTTTTCCACCCTCCCTCCCCCTATGTCACGCTGCGCCACGTTTGATCGAACCCCTCACCATAAAATTAAGTCACTCTGTGGCACCCCCCCCCCCCCCTCTCAAAAAAATTTAATTTTAATATTTCCCTTTGTTTCGGAAATTTGAAAAAAAATGCATACTTATGCATTTTTTTAAAAAAATAGCTTGGAAAGAAAAAAAAAGTAACATTTATCTTGGTTAAACAATTTATTCATAGGAATAGACCGACATTATATTTCATTTACGTTGTCCAAGGACTAACTATCCATTCGCTAATGTCTTCTAGAAAAAGGGGTGTGGGTGTAATATTATCTGTCTATAGTTCTGGGACTTTTGTTGTCCGTCCATAGGTAGCTGCTAGTCCTCTGATTGGTCAAGATAGTGTCGCAATTTAGGGTGTTACGAAGTACCGTTACGAAAAGGTCTGTAAAATATGGGAGACTAATAATGCCAACGTTGTGGCATATAATAATCTCCCCATCACCTTTCTGAAATAAAGTGTTTCTTATGATAAAAAAAAGATTTCAGATTTTTTTCTCAAAAACTATTTTATGTAAAACAGATTTTATTTGCAAAAGTGAAAATTTCTCAATCGTTACGTCACGCAAGCGATTACCCATCTCCCTCCATGTCACGATCCGTCACGTTGGCACATACCCCTCCCTCCCCCTCTATGCGTGACGTAATTTTTGTACGCCCCCATAGAAACATTGTTCACTGTTAATGATCCTCTTCGAAGAGACGCCTTTCATATCTTCAAAAAGTCTTTCTCTCTCTCCCCAACTATTCTCCTAACATGCCCCTCCCTATGTGTGGAAGTGTCATCGTGTGCAAATGCGACGTGTGCAATCAGCACACAAACGAACAATTTCCAAAAGGCCCATCTGTTACTATTCAACTTTATTATGTGATGCCTAGTTTTTTTTTTTTCTTTTTCGTACAGACCGAAAAAATTATTAGGCATGGCATCCAACAGAGACGAACAGTAACAACTAGGTGGGTATAAATTTTATATATCGCATTTGGAAATTTTTACTAATTGTAACTGCTTTTATTTTATATAGTCGTCTGTTATTTATGTAAAATATCGTATGTATATATGGAGGGATCAGAATACAAGTGAAACAAGTCCATAATATGCTTCTTTGTGCTACAGAAGTTTAAAGTTGAAGCCGCTAGGCAGCAGCAATTGAAAACATTTTTTTAATTGCTGTTGCCTAGCGCATATTATCTGAACTAGGAATTTTTTCATTATTGCACTGAAATTCTACATACAAGGTGTCCAGAAATGGACTCCCTGTTTTCAAAAATTAATAAAAAAGAAATGTATAGAGATATTCACACGATTTTTGCAGAAAACGAATGAGTTATGCCTGGAATTTGATATGGAACAGTTTATTATGTTAGTTATGTTTATTACGTTACTGTATGTTATTAAACTTTAATATGTTCAATTTAACCGAAAGATGGCGCTGCAATACCATGTGTTGGATTCCACGAAATAACTATTGCTGCTTTCCCTGAACTGAAAGCTATCGGAGATCGAATTAACAATACGAAGTATCGACGCGAAGCGTCCTTACTTCTCCATCTAAGATACCCCAAAATGGGAGAGCGTTTGTGATTTCAAAAGTAAACTAAAAGTCCATATAAAAATAATGTGGAAAACTCATAAGAGAGACCCCAGGGCAAAGCGATAGGCTTGTCTAATATAAAACAATGATGAAAATGAACACCAAAAAAAGTGCAAAAAGGACAATGAACACCAAAAAAAGTGCAAAAAGGACAATGAACACCAAAAAAAGTGCAAAAAGGACAATAAACACATATCGTTAAGCATTGCACATAACAATGCTAGTCGAAGTGCAACTTGTCGTCAGGGTAAAAATAATATTAGTTAAGGAAAATCTTAACTGTCATAACGGTATTACCAAGAAATGTCGTGATGAATGGTGCATGAACGTTTGTATTTTTGTTCAACTAAATGATCGTAAGAGATAATGTCTTTAAGGTTCTCATATGCAGATTTATCAATAGCGGTCTTGTAATTATGTGAAGCAGAAAGAATTGCTGAGTCAATGAAATCAATATTAAGGTCTCTGTGAAGGATCTTATTTCGCACATACCAAGGAGCATTTGTCATTCTTCTCTGGGTCTTATTCTGAAATACTTGTAGTTTGTGTCTGTGTGTCTTGCGAACAGCGGTCCACGCTGGAGAGGCGTAGAGTATAATTGGCCTTATCATTGACTTATAAAGTAAAACTTTGTTGTTAATGGATATTTTGGAGTGTTTCCCAATGATGGGATTTAGACTGACGCTGGCACCTGTGGCTTTAGCTATTGTTTGCTTAATGTGCTTTTTAAAGCTGAGTCTATTGTCCAAATGAACTCCGAGGTATTTGGTATTTGGCTCATTTTTGATATCAGTATTAAAGATATCAAGATCGGTGTCGCAATTTGTCAATGTTTTGTGCTTTCTAAAGAGGACTGAGACACTCTTTTGTGCATTAATTCTGACTCTCCAATCTTCAAGTTTCAATTAAATATAGAGCTGTTTGTAATTTGTCAAAGGCTATATTACCATGTTTAGATTTGGCTAGTATGGCCGTATCGTCCGCGAACTGGGCAGTAATACAGTCTGTCTGAGTAGGGAAATCGTTTATATACAGATTAAATAGGGTGGGACTCAGGGTGCTTCCCTGCGGGACTCCGGCGTTAATGGTTAAGTTCTTTGTTGTTAAAGGCATTTCCAATTATTTCTACTATTGTATGAACTTGGAGTGTTGTTGAATGTCCCTTTTTAAAACCATATTGATTGAGACTGATAATCTTATTGGTGTCCAAGAAAGTGTTTAATCTAGTCAGAATAATTTTTTCAAGTACTTTTGCTAAGCAGGGTACACTGTTAAAAATTTGTTGCTAGGTTTCACCATGATATTGGTTGGTTTCACCATGATATTGGTTCCTAGTAGCTGCAACGGCTGAATGGTGAAATGTTTCACCTTTTTTTCGGTGTTTGGTTGAACCATTTTTCTGGATTTGGAAACAAAAACCTGAGAAATGGTTCAACCGAATACCAAAAATATGGTGAAACGTTTCACCATTCAGCCGTTGCAGCTACTAGGAACCAATATCATGGTGAAACCAAGCACAAAATTTTTAACAGTGTAAGAGACTTATTAATCTGTAGCTACCAGGTTGAAGTGGGCTTTTGCCGACTTCCTACTTTTGATCAAATATGGAAGACTATATTGAAAAGGTGACTGTGCTGACACACGTACTTAATAGCAGAAAAGTAACCTATAAATATTTATTTTGTATAGTTTAATTTTTAAAGTTTAAAATAAATTCGGTAGTAAAAAAAAGTGTATAAATAAACATCTGGTTAAATGGATATCAGGTCTCCGAAGGCTCTATGGAATTCTGCTCTTATTGTATTAAGTGCCTGCATATAATACACTGTATTCTGAAAAAAAGGTGGTCTTAAAACTTTTTCATAAGCATCGATTTTGAGTTGGCATTTCAAAGCGAGGAAAAAAAGTTATTCTTTTAATTCGAGTCCAACGGATATAGCAATCGCTTTAAAAAAATTATATGAATTGAATAATTTTTTGCTAAGCATTGCATATTTTAGAACCTCTTTTACTCAGAAAGCCCAATTGTTTACAATATTTTGGTAAGTATTGGGGGATGTAATTTGTAAGTACAGGGCGGTTATAAAATAACGCTCCCTATTCAGAGAGGTCTGTAGCTTGAATGAATAATCGAATGCAACAAACTTCGAGACAGTTACTAATCAAGAAGGGGGACAAAGAATGGAATCATAAAAAATACACTCTCGTCTCTTGACCAGGGTTCTAAATTACGAGGCTTAATTGGCTGTGTTGAAGCTCCTAAAGGAGGCTAGAAATAGGCAGCCGGAATCGTTTACATTTCTTTTAAAAAGACATAGTTACAATAATCACCGACAGATGGCGCTGCCAATGTAAACACAATATTGTAAGCATTGGCAAAACCAAGAAGCGGCCATTTTTTTGTATTAATGTAATGTAATCGATTCCGGCTGCCTATTTCTAGCCTCCTTCAGGAGATTTAACACAGCCAATTACGCCTCGTAATTTAGAACCCTGGTCAAGAGACGAGGGTGTGTTTTTTATGATTCCATTCTTTTTCCCCCTTCTTGATTAGTAACTGTCTCGAAGTTTGTTGCATTCGGATTATTCATTCAAGCTACAGACCTCTCCGAATAGCGAGCGTTATTTTATAACCACCCGGTATCTGTTTGTAATTAATTATTTTACACGTTAAAAATACAAATCGATTTAACTTTAATAATTATCATGTTATTTAACAATTTCATTTTTTTCAAATGGAATTCGGAATACTATTTTAACAAATTCGGATTTCTATTTCGTATTTACATATAAAGGGGCGCTATCTGATGGCACAATTTAAAAATACTAAAGTGACGGCAAAAGGTTTTTCAATTATATTGTTTGGAAAAACAAATATATTTTTTATAATAAAAATGTCTGCACAAACACAACTTTTTTTGGCAATGATTATACAGGATGTCCAGAAAAGGACTCCCTGTTTTCCTAAATTAATAAAAAAGAAATGGATAGAGATATTAACATAATTCTTGCAGAAAACGAATGAGTCATGTCTGGAATTTGATATGGAACACTTTATTATGTTATGTTTATTACGTTATTACGTTATTAAACTTTAATATGTTCAATTTAACCAAAAGATGGCGCTGCAATACCATGTGTTGGAATCCACGCAATAACTATTGCTGCTTTCCCTCAACTGAAAGCTACTGAACATTTCTGACCACGTGTGCTTCGTTTCGGTATATACGCATGCCTAGTTTTTTTTATACAGCCAACACACGGTATTGCCGCGCCATCTGTCGGTTAAATTGAACATAATAAAGTGTAATATAACGTAATAAACATAACTAACATAATAAAGTGTTCCATATCAAATTCCAAACATGACTCATTCGTTTTCTGCAAGAATTGTGTTAATATCTCTATCCATTTCTTTTTTATTAATTTTTGAAAACAGGTAGTCCTTTTCTGGACACCCTGTAGACAGTACATGCAATTCCGCTGCTAACTCGAAAATGATAAAAAGTGAACTCAGGGCCGGATTTAAAGATTTGCCGCTTGTAGGCTACGATCGATTTGCCGCCAGATATAGTTTTCTTGACTATTTTTTTTTCTTTCTACATATTAGAATCATCTATGTACACTTTAAATCGAAAGCGATATAATAGGTGAATTTTTTAAACTGTTCTACTATTTTTCTTTCAACTTCCAAATCAGGGGGAGAGAGTGCAATTGCCCTCGCAGCTACCATGTTTACTACTAAATATTAGTACTATATATCTCTTTCCGACCGAGCTATCACAATCGTGCGGGTATAATAGAGAATGTTCAAGCTTTTCAAAAATATCGATACCGAAGCAGCTGACTTGTACCTTTCGTTATTTGTATAAAAAATGATTTTGTTTTTAAGGAGTTGCTGGCATTGATGCTGTTAAATGCATTTTTTCGATAAAACTCTCAAACTTAGTCTCATAAACTTAAATCAGCGCATCTGATAGCCGGTCTTAAAGGGTTATACGTTTACGATTTACACATTAATGTTAATTATTTGTTTTCTTTCTTAAAAATATTAGTATCCTTATAATATTTTTTTATGCTGAATGCCGCTTTAATTGTTCGTAAAATTTTTTCCGCCCCCAAAAATTTGCCGCTCTAGGCTACAGCCTACTTACCTATTTAAAACTCCGGCCCTGAGTGGACTTGGTTCGCTTGTATTCTGAACCCTCCATATATAGTGCAGTAAGGGACCGGATGGCCTAATGGTTTGGATTGTGGACCCTTACGCTATCAGTCTGCGCGCTGTAACGGGTGCGGGTTCGATTCCCGCCTTCACTCTGGGTGTACTTTCCTTTCTCTGTGTCAGTAAAAATTATTTCTGTGTCTGTCTTACTTGACGAAGGCTTATAAGCGGGTCTCTGATCAAGCACACAAGCCGGAATATATTTGTACCTACCCTATAGTGCAGTATAGATTGGGTTGATAACTACCGAAACTAAAACTACATCATCTCACTGCCCAACAATACATCGAGTAATTGATTAAAATATGCCTTTTCTCCGATAAACTCCAATTATCCGAAATTTCCGATTATACGAATGCATGGTTAGGCCACCAATCCCGAGAAAGAATTTATTGCCAATTTCTGTTGCCACTGAAAACCTGAAATATGCCCTTCAGTTTTTACAATGGACCGCGCGCTTCTAAAAATATTTTAATGTCTGACCTAAAACAATATGATTGTTTAAAAAAATGTGAAAGTTAACTTCTTTATTCGGCAATGAATGTGTTAGCATTCACAAAGTTGTTTTTGGGTTTAAAATTGCGTGCGTAGCACATAAATATGCCTGTGTTTGTTGTTTAATGATAGTATTTAGAATTGTCCAATTTCATTTAAAACGGCACGTGGCGCCTAAACCCGTATACATTGAAGATAGTGACATGGATTAATCATGGTTAAGGCAAAAAGAAATTCTGAGATATTGTTCAAAAGTTGTGCAAGTCCGCAAAAAGTTTAAAAAAACAAGTGGAGTAATGGCAGCCGGGAATTGTCCAATTGGTGGAAAAATTTATAAGGTATTTGTTGTAATATAAAAACTGATGTTCCGGAATATAAAAAATCGAACATTTGTGCATATTCTTAGATTAAAAGCAAGAGCTTTAAATTCCGATAAAAAACGGTTGGCAAGAAAATTTGAAACGCGAAAATGAACTTTCTCTATAAGGTTAATTAAATAAACATAATATAAGCCCCATGAAGACCGCAGTCCAAAACAATTTATCTAGAACAAATTAAGGTTCACGAAAAGCGAATTCAAAAGACTCACAAGTTAACTTGTTTATTCGGAAATAAAATGAATAGCATTTACGAAGTTAATGGTTTTAATGCTGATTTCTGGATATGTCTCACTATCATTTCGCACACCTAGATCTAAAGGGAGCTAACTCAAAAATGTCAATTTTTGAGTTATGCACACTATCAAATTTCTTATTTCAATACCTACCGACTAATTAACATATTTTATAATAATCTTTACTATTCGAGGCTAGATGACGACATGTGCCCCTTTTGTTGAACTAGCAGGCCTTGCTCCCTCTCCACCGAAACGGGACATCTCTAGTTACAATCAGTATTACAAGCGAAGCGCGCGTGGCCGTCGCAAACAAACTGTAGTTATTTTAAGTTGTACCCGTGTTGTGAAAATTTGAAGCAGTATTATTTTGAGTTCTCGCCATTTTGATGGTTAGCGTTGAGTAAATTAATACAACATTCTGAGTTGAACCAGTATTGCTGGCAGGGTGAGTAATTATTTTCTTTCTATTTAGAATTGTTACCGTATTGTTGAAACATTTTTGAATTTGTAGTTGAGTCTCTTTAGTTGAGTCATTTTTGAAACTCTTATATTTCTTTAAAAAAACAAATTAAATTTACTTTTTTGGCTATTGGCGATTGGAGTCTTTTCACCTGAATATAATTTTATTTTCATCCTAGCAATTGCATAGTTTGTTCCTTTTTTACTGATCAATTTTTGAGTTAGATCTCTTTAGATGGGCTCCACCAAGTCTAATTTTACAACATCACTAATGAGATCGAAAACGTTATATTGATGGCTTTTTAAATCTATTTGACGCACAGGATCCTACAATTTAGTGAAATATACATTTTCTATTACATGCCAACCCTGAAACGTGGACGGTTTTAATAAATATGGAATTAGAAAGGGAGAAAGGCAATATCACTCCTATCATATTTACTCAACATGCAACTCTAGAAAATGACTTGAAGATGTCATCAAGTAGTGATGAAGTCTCATCTACAGAAACTCATGCCGCTTTATCCATGGTTGATAACTCTATTCCGATCACGTTTAAACAACAAAAGACTGGTGAACCAAACTATTATATTTCACCAATCCGAAGCGATGAAAGTGATATTGACGACTCCGATGAGGATCCTAATTTTCGATTGGCTCACAAAAGTAAGACCCCATCTAAGGTCGTACCTCCTATTGCATCGTTGACTTCGTCAAGCACTAGCAGCTCGAATTCATCGAAATCAAATAGTTCGTCGGACACCGAAGATGATAGTTAGCAAGTAGACCCTCAAAATGCTACGATTGCTGGAAATAATTCCCAAAAGAAGAGTAGAAAGAGAATACGTAAACCAGCGAAGTGGAAATCGAAAGTCGCAAAAGTGCTAAGAAATTCTGGCAAAGCCTACCAATCTTTGTCGAAATCAAAGAAACAAGTGCCACAGAGAACAGTTGGACCGCCCTGTGGAGAAAAATATCGGCTAAAATGCAAAGATAAGATCGATGAAATGTCTAGGCAACAGCTCTTTGATGCATTTAGGGGACTCGGCAATCTTGAAAGACAGAGAGAATTTGTAGTACGACACTCGCAACAAATAAAGCCTAAATATCGATACTCAAGCACACAAGATTTTAGAGCGCTTAACACCGTCTTTTATTTTGGGGTTAATGGATCCACAATTAGAGTATGCAAAGCCATTTTTCAAATCCACTCTTGACTTTTTCTATAAAGCGATAAAAACAGCACTTTCCAAGAAAACGGAATCGGGAGTTATTAAAGCCGATTTAAGAGGATTTTGATGTGCATTTAAAATTGTTTTTCATACAACGTAAAGTTCCTATATTTTTGATGTTGTGTTAAAATCTAAAAGAAACTTTTATTTCTTAGTATTACTTTTATAATTAAATGGGACATAAGATACTGTCCTTAGTTAATTTTTATATTATTATTAATAAAAAATATTGATTGATTTCAGTACTTCTAGTGTTTTCTTGCTAATTTATCTTCCAATATATTCCTACTACTGGTCCACAGACCACTGTGAATTGCACTAATTATAAATAATACAAAATGCTATTACATTTTAAATGTATGTTGCCTCTTCAAAAGAGAGCTAACTAAAAACTAAATTCACCAACAAGGGCTCAACTCAAAATAATAAAACAAATATACATACATTGTTAAGCAATAGGGAAATAACTACAAAAACCTAATTTTCAGCCCCAAAACATGATGAAAACACAAGATTCCTACAATACATTTCTTCTAGTTGCATATTATAAGCATAAATTTATCAAAAAAAACCTCCTGCAGTGCACAGGGGCACAGTATCAGTTTTTCGCCTTTTCTGAAAAATGTGCTTTTTTGAGTTATATCTGTTTAGATCTAGGTGTGCGATTTGTTCACCACAGTAGGGTGTTTGTTTAAATTGGATAATTCCTGAATATTTATCCTGTGACAAATAAAAGATAATTTTTTGGTATATAATATTAATTGTAATAAAAAAACTGGTGTGTGTTGGTGCTAAAAAAATTGGACTTATCATTGTTTCATTTGATATAGATATAGAGGTATAAAGATAAAAAGGTATAAATATATGGATCTAATGGGAGCCTGGATGGCCTAGTGTGTTTGATTACAGCCCATTACGCTAACAGTCTGCGCGCTGTACCGGGTGCGGGTTCGATTTTCACCTTCTCCCTGGGTGTACTTTCTCTCTGTGTTTCAGTAAAACTTCTGTCTGTGTCTGTCTCACATGACGAAGGTTTATAAGCAGGTCTCCGATCAAGCACGTAAAACTGAAATATATCTAATAACCTACCATGTGGAGTCATATACTATGCCGTAAGTATAAGACCGAGAGCCCAGGGCCCCCAGACCTAAGTTATTTTCTAAAGGATGAAATGTATCGGATTAGGTTCGGTTTTCATTTACTTTTAGTATATGCATACCCGCTAGAGTGAACCGACGGCCAATTTACAGGTATCGGGTGCAAAAAGTAGGTAAATTATAAGTTAACTTAAGTCATTTTCTAAAGGCTGATTTTTACGTATGTTTTAGAAAATAATGTTAAAAGTTAATAATAAATTTCCCAGACACTTTCAGTCGGCCGAAACTTTTCCCAGACGCTTTAAACGTCTTTATCAAGTTCATACTTTGTCCCACGCATCTGGCGGCGTGAGATGGCGCTACAATCGTCCTCGGACGACAAGAAGGGGAAGTTAAGCAAAAAAGAACTATGTGTGTATTGGAGAAGTGGTTGGTTGGTTGGTCGATTGACATATATATTCCGGTTTGTGTACTTGATCGTTGGAGATGTGAAAATGTTGTAAGCTAAAGACAGCTATGGTTACTTGTTTACTAATTTTTTAATTAAACAAAAATTTAATTCATATGTCAATCGACCAACCAATCACATCTCCAATACACACATAGTTCTTTTTCTCTTTTACCGAGACTTTAATCCCAAACAATTGACCTTGAAAAGACTTTAGGTCTGGGGGCCCTGGGTCTCGCTTATATATTACTATTAACTATTCTTTATACTATTAGCTTAGAAAAGGACAATAATTCATAATTTACCACGTTTGCACCGATATTAAATGGGATGGTTCTTTACGGTGCATATACTTATAAAATTAAAAATTCAAATTTAAATGAACTTAGTTGTCTGTTGAAATTATAATTATCTTTATTTTTGGAGAGGGGCAAAAAATGTTTTTTATGCAAATTAAATTAAATATTAATTAATAACTATTAATTTAAATTTCAAATTAAGGTTATTGTAGAAGACTGATGACAAAATGCATAAATCCAGGTATAAGGACCGGGGGGTTTTAATACTGTTTTTTTATGATATGATACTGTGTTCGTATTTGTGTACCAACCTGTTCACATAAAGGTAGAGAACCAAAATCTAGCTTTAACTTGATTTTGGAAGAAAAAAAACTCGGGATGTGCAACACTAAGTGACATTTAATTACCACTCAATACATTTAAGGGTTATTTTATACCCTATAAGGTAATTTCAATAACCCTTTCCGACCGAGCTATCACGATCGTGCGGGTATAAAAGAGAATGTTCTTCAAAAATATTGATACCGAAGCAGCTGATTTGTACCAGTCGTTATTTGCATAAAAAAGGACTTTGTTTTTAAGGAGTTGCTGGCTTTGATTCTGTTTAAGGCATTTTTTCGATAAAACTCTAAAATTTAGTCTCATAAACTTAAATCAGCGCCATCTGATAGCCGGTCTTAAAGGGATAGCTTTAAACCCTAAAAATTTCTACAGCCCTTTGCGCATGCACGATTTTCTCGTCAACTAATTACTCGTGTACATACTATATTCGAAGTTCTTTGCTTCTTAACTGTAGAGTGGGATTCAGACTGATAGACGAACCAATATTCGAAAACCACATTCTTAGAATCAGCACCCTCCAAAACGCTTAGAAAACACACAATCTTTATATTCCGGATTTTTGACCCAATACTCCAGATTACAGCAATTTAAATAATTATTGTAAAAACAAAAATTGTGGTGTTAAATTTAAAAGAATTATACTGCTAGCTAAACAGGTGACATTGCCTTATATTTCTCATTAGGTAATTGAAAGTAAAAGAAGCGTAACTATTGCAGTTAAGGAATTTGGCCTCATGCATTCACATCTATAGACTCAGACCACTGTTTCAATATTGCTTTCCCTATAGTTGGGTTTCGCGGGATGATATAATTGCGTTACAGGCAACCGAAGCGCTAATGAATACAGGGAATTAACATTTTCTTGGGATTGACAAATCGCAGAGGTTAGAATAATATCGGGATGCTTCTCCTGTTAGAAACCTATTCAGAAACCGGTTGTCTACATGAAGCCACAGCTCGCAATCGCTGTAAGCCCGAACAGAAGATTGGGTAATGGAAAACTGGAGCGGCCACGCATACAATTGTTGTTTTTTGCATACAAGCCACCCGGCAGCTAATTCGTTTAAACTGGAGTAGTCACGCTCATAATGATGCCACAGTTACGTCAAGCGTTGTCATCTTTCCTGATTCGTCGTACTTCGAACTTGGATTAGCGATACTCAAAGAGAGCTGAGAGAACCTAGTCGGTAAAGCGCTTACTTTGTATGCGAAAGGTCCCAGGTTTGAGTCCGAGCATTATCAAAATAACTGCCCTCTTATAAACATTCTATGCAGCCAAAAACTCAGATGAAAAAATACCCCGTCTAAAAGTCGCCAAATTGATAAGCCTAAACAAATTGCACTTTGTAGACCTACGATGTCGTTTTTAAAAGTTGCGTTGGGTGCCTACTCGGCTCGTCACTTGACTGTGGTTCTAAATTATGACGCCCGTCGCCAATAGCCCTCTTGTAGCTCTAGTGCGACACTATTTCAACCTAACCGTAACCTATTCTTAAAGATTAAAATGAGACCGTTCAGCTTTGAAATCTTATGAAAAGTGTAATTTATTTAGGCTTATCGATTTGGCGACTTTTAGACGGTTTCGCTTTTCTAGCACCAAACATTTTATGCTGACCGCCAAACACCTAATACATTGTATTTGTTATGTAAAAAAGAATGAATGATGTTTATTATCGACGATTCGCCGTGTGTGTTTTGACGTTAATTGTGTTGGGGAGTAAATATGATTACGCAACCAATAAACTATATACACCAGAGTCTATATACCCTGATTGTTTATTAAGAAATATTTCAAATAAGTTGTTTTCACTTTCATTTGTTATGCATATAGCCTGGCCAGATTTGTTTCAGTGATTAACTTTTCTACTATGAAATCATCCTAAAATTTTGATAAATCAGATTTTCTTTTCTTTTTTTCAGGAAACAATGAATGAATGAATCAGCTATTTTCAGAAATTTTATGGCTAGATATTTGATTAACGGGGTACTACGAAATGCGGTACGTCTGGTCAACTTAGTGGTACTGGGTAGTTAAAATGTATGCATCATTTTTATAACCTAGACCAGGGGTTCCCAACCGGTGGTACGCGGGAAAATTTCAGGTGGTACGCGTGTGTGATGTGAGCAACATGATGCTCTTAATAGCTTCTGTATACGCATGAGCAGTGAGCACGCAAACATATTACTCATTATTTTAAACATTGACATTATTTTAAAGAGAAATCTTTAACTTCTGTATCGGATGTAAAACCTAGTACATTTTGATTTTTCGGCAAGCTCTGCTATTTTTGATGCCCTTTGTTACGAGTTACTTGTGTGAGAGTGGATTTTTTGAACACTTGTCATTAAAAAATAAACATAGTGAGATAAGTAACATAGAGTGAAGATAAGTTCCATTACTCCAAATGTTGATATTTTAATCACAGGCAAACAACAAGTTTTGCACTAAAGACTATAAAAGTATATTTTGTATGATGATTAATTTTTTGGTGAGTTTGTACTATTTTTGTTATTTGTATGTTTTTAGACCTATGGGTATTAAATAAAACTGTAAATTAACACCATTTTAATCTTTTTATTTCTCCTTTATTATAACCTTGTTATAAATAAACAAATATCGAACCATTAAATATAAAGTTTTCTCAGGAATTTAATTCAAAAAGCCTTTGAACATTTTTGGAAGAGAAAATATTCTACATTTATTAAAATATTTAGGTCTCGTGGCACAGCAAAATTTCTCGAAAAGTAAGAGGTACGCAGGCTCAAAAAGGTTGGGAACCATTGACCTAGACTGTTATAAAAATAATTTAAAATAATATGAAAAATGATAAATTAATTAGAATGAAATGTACAGGGTGTCCAGAAAAGGACTCCCTGTTTTCAAAAATTAATAAAAAAGAAATGGATAGAGATATTAACACAATTCTTGCAGAAAACAAATGAGTCATGTCTGGAATTTGATATGGAACACTTTATTATGTTAGTTAAGTTTATTACGTTATATTATGTTATTACACTTTATTATGTTCAATTTAACCGACAGAAGGCGGTGCAATACCATGTGTTGGATTCCACGCAATAACTATTGCTGCTTTCCCTGAACTGCAAGCTACTGAATATTTCTGACCGCGTGTCCTTCTTTTCAGTATGGTATTGCCGCGCCATCTGTCGGTTAAATTGAACATAATAACATAATAACGTAATAAACTTAACTAACATAATAAAGTGTTCCATATCAAATTCCAGACATGACTCATTCGTTTTCTGCAAGAATTGTGTTAATATATCTATCCATTTCTTTTTTATTAATTTTTGAAAACAGGGAGTCCTTTTCTGGACATCCTGTATTTGCAATTTTATTCACATTTACAAACTACTCAAAAGCTTTGAAGTTCCTTAAACTTGGCTCCAGTTTTAAAAATCTGTTTGTGCTCAATCACAATCGTTCAATTCACAGCTTCATTCACAGTTCAATAAAATGGATAACTAGGACGGCAACGAATACGGTGCGTACGCCAGGACTACTTAAAGATGTTGTTTTAGATGTTAGATGTTCCACAAACAAACCACCCGGCAGCTAAGTCGTTCAAATTTGAACAGCCATGACTATATTGTGATGTCAAAGCTAAGTAAATTTCTACCCTGGCCGAAAACATCGGGAAATGGCAGAAACGGGAATATATCTAAATTTTAATATGATTTATTATTAATAACCATTATTACGTGTTGTTTAATAGTATTTATTATTATAATCCCTTTTCTGCCCTTTTTCTATGTTGTAGTCCCAACTCAAAGCAAAATCGCATTTTCCTTACGTTATTCATTTCCAAATACCAAACTATAAATGTGATCTGTGATACGACGTAACTAGTTATGAAAATAATGTTCATTTCAGTTTTTAAACAAAGTTTAAATTAGAAGTATGTAAAAAATTCTAAGCAATGGAGAATTTTACTTCTATAACATTTTCGTAAAAGCAAATCATGCTTGGATTATACATATGTGGCGGTCAGCATAAATACCACTACTAGCCCAGGCGACCGAGCAATTACTTTGTCGCAGACGGCTGGTTCAGTATTGGGCTCGCACGCAAGAGGTTCCTGGGTCAATACCGGGTCCCTAATCCCGGGCAAGGTCAAACAATAAGTTTAACCAGCTTAGGAAAGTTGGATATGTAATACGCGCATCGTATATTTTGCGTGATTTTCTCTTCTTGAGTTTAACCCCTTCACTCCCAGGCTTAATTTCTCGAGTATAAGCTTATAGACAGGCTTGCAAAGGTGCAACCGTTTATTGTAGAGTGGACGAACGTACGTAGTGAATATGGGAAAGGCCGTATATTACGTCATCAGTTTTTGGAGTTTCTTCCCCCATCCCTTTATCAGTAGTCACTTTGGTCGTCCCCCCACCCTCCATCCCGAAACGACTCCCAAAATTTAACGTCTCATGCAATAGGTTGCGATGTAATAGCATACGGTTATATAAAATATTTCATTACTTTATTATACACACCACAATTCATGGTGTTTGTTTAAAGAGATAATTTAACTTGCTACTTGTTTCACTTGCAATGTAATAATCTCGCAATTAATTATTTAAATGCCATTATGTTATAAAAAAACTGGTGTCTATTGGTACTAAAAAATAATTAGATTTATTATGGTTTCATTTAATAAATAAATATATATCAATGATTATAAAGATAACTGTATGCAACAAGTGCGTAAATTTACATTTCTTTTATAAAAGAGGGGAAATATTGCCCCCCCCCCCCCCAGTCATCAGTAGTCACTTTTGGTAGGACCCCCATCCCGAAATGACGTCATTTTTCGAATAATTATATTTATTTCTGAAGACCCCGAAAAGAATTCGAATTTCCGACAAGGTCAAAATTCTGACGCTAAAAATATGTATTTTTTTTTTTGCTTATTTCTAGATTTTTTCGAATTTAGAATGATTATTTTAAATAAGATATAAACTGTTTATTGTTTTAAAAAATATTGTGTACGCTAAATATTTGAACACTCAGACCGGAAACCACTATTAACTAAGTACATTACCTATTACAAGAAAAAATTATGAGCATGTGGGACGAGGCCACATAATAAATAAGTCCAAATTATAAAATGAAAACATTAAAATAATTTCCATTAACAATGAACTATTTAAATTGCCAACTCAAATATATTATGTATGTGATTTCCGTATAAAATGCATTTCAAATATAGCACACCAAACGAGCCAAAGCGAACCAAAAGTAGTTTAAGTTTATAGAACAGCAAAAGAAAAACCCCTCTTACCAAATGCAAAAAATATTAATGCAAAAATTAGTACTCAAATTACCCTTAATTCAGGACAACGACATTAATTTATTGATCTGTTGGGTTTTAAACCTGTCGAGCTTTGAACCCAGTCGGGTTTCGTCTCTCTTTTTTAGACGCAGCGTCTACCAGTGGCAACCCGAATATGGGCTAGGTGGCAAAAATGTATGGTAACCAAAATAATTGATCCGTCTCACTCTTCAGAATCGCCAAATGTCAACGAGGAATAAACTCAAAACTGAATTCATCCGGTCTCCTTTTTTTGGACGCGGCGTAAACCAGTAGCAACCTGAATATGGGTCCCGGTATGGTGGCAAAAATAAAGTATGGTTTACGTAAATACGTAGTAGTATTACCACGTTGCTGGTAACTTAAAAGAAGCATTTTAATATTTTTTTTATAACAACGTGCAAAAAAGTTCACTTTTTTTATATCATATTCATTCATAAATCGTTGCGAAAATGACACTTTACGTGCTTGCGTCACAAACAGTGCCGAGAGTAGTACTTTCGGCACTAGTGCGGTAAAGTAAATAAGAGTATTTGATTGGTAGAAAAACTAAATGATGTCATGAATATCTCCATGGAAACTAAATGATGTCATGAAACTCACTTGTTTCTATTGGTTCATTATTTTTGCATTTTCTAATAGCTCCATGGAAACTACAAGAACTACAAAAATTATTGAAGGAAATTAAATAAGACAAAAGTAAGAACACAAATTTCACGCCAAACAATACTTTTATATAACATGCATATTTATAGTAACATATGATCCGGTGTAGTTATTAATATTTTTGCACGTTATTATAAAAAATATTGTAAGCAAGCACGTGCCAAATAATACTTTATTAAGCTCTTGTCATTATTTCACTCGACCTACGGTCTCGTGAAATAAAAGCCACTCGCTTATTAAAGTATTATTTTCGGCACTAGTTGCTTAAATAACTATTTTGACAGCTTTTAAGGGTTTCTACCACACAGTGCGGTGGCGAAAATAGGATATGGTTTTACGTAGTATTATACACGTAGATGGAAACTTAAATGAAGCACTTTTATTTATTTTTTGGACAGCTTTTAAGGGTTACTGCAATACTGTGCGGTGGCAAAAATAAAGTATGGTTTATGGTTACCAAACAAAATCGATTAGTCCAACTTTTCAAAATCGCCGAAACGAAAGAGCACCGTTAACTAGGAATGAACCGAACTTACCTTTCCTCCTGGCTTTGGACGCGGCGTCCACCAGTGGCAGCCCGAATATGGGCCCCGGTGGCAGATAGGACATGGGCGTCCCAGTGGCGACTGCCCGCAGACCAATGGCGATGGCGTCCTCAGCTGCTTGGGAACGCTTCAGGGCGACTTGGGCAGCCATGATGCGCTAGGTAGAAATATGGAAGTTTTATATTAAAATCGCTATAGGTAAACTGGGACACTCAATAGGAAATGAACTCCTATTTTTTTTTGCTCCAAAAATATTACACAACAAGAGTCCATCAAGAGGTACCCAGAGACAAGTTCTTAGTTACTTTGATTTGTATACTATAATATCTGTTATAATCTGAATAATTGGTAGTAACGCAGTAGTAAACCGGCGCCATTTATCGTGCATGTTATTTGATATTGCATTTGCGGCCGCCACTCTTCCAAGAGCTGAGCAAGCCTACGCACGGGTTACCATATTACTCTTATTTTGAGGATAAGTGGGCCCAACATCTCTGCACCAAGTTTGACTAATGTATTGATTTGTGACTCATCGAACTACCTAGCTCCTTCTCAAAATTCCGTGAGTGGTCTTGCTCTCCAGAAGTTGTGTTGGATCAGGTCTGTTATAGAATTTCCGAAGGTGGTTCTTCCATTTTTAATTTTAGTGAAAGAACATGGGAATACAGAAATATTTCAGTGGAAATGGTTGTCCAATAACCGAAGCGTAGCAGTAGGTATTTTGCCCACTTCACTGGAGTAGCGTTTCTTAACGTGAAGACCCGTCCAATCAAAAGCAGCTGTATTGCCCTTAACACGGCGAAGTAATTTTCTATACGACTAATTTAAATACAATGCTAATTTTTGGGATGTCCAGATTGGGATGTTCAGTTTGGCCTTGGCTCTACTGAAATATAGACAAAGCCGTGATAATGTTGGGACGCGCGGATAAGTCAACACGCGTTCATCAAATTCATCATTCTATCGAACACACTGAGGATTGTAATGGAATTGAGGATTCTAAATTGATACTTAAACCTCAAGAAGTTGACCTGACAAGAAGTTGTTACAGGATAGTACCTAGTTGTCTTGACCACTGAACTCAATACACAGTGGAGTGCAGTCTTCGAGTTTCGGCTTTCCTACACCGTATTAAGTGTCCACGAGCAAAGCGTCCTTGATTGAGAGAAAAATTCTACTTCCAAGCGTCTCAGATGGAGGGAAAAAGCATTAGGTTGGTGGAATCCAGACAGTTTGCTCGATGGCGCTTTTTCCAACCCTTCCATCGTTTGTTTACCTTTTTGTTTTAGATTGATCGTACGTTTCTTGTCATCAAAAAACGTTGTTAACTCAGTTAATTATATATTTCGACGCTGTTTTTTGAAGACCCAGGTTTACTGTTGTGGGTTTAATTTACATATTAAACGTTCTTCAAGAGTTCTGTGACTATAGTTTTAAACATGTTCCAAGCAAAGGTGCCTATAGAATCATCTCCAACAAAGCTGTAGATAAGTTGAAAAACATTTTTGATAAGTTTTACTCAAAGCCAGACCATAGTAAAGTTATGGCTGAACTTTTGTAAAGTTCATTAAGCCAGTTATTGAGAATATTGCCAGAAAATATACTGATAGGTTTGAAAATATAAGGAAGCTTACCATGAAGACCACTAATCGTAAACTTTTAAAACTCAGTTAATGCAATGTTTTATAAAATTCCAATTCCTTTCATAAAGTACAGGGTGATTCAATGCCTCATGCATTATTTTTCTTGAATATCTCTCTAATGAGTGTGGAAAATAAGAAAATTGCATGAAACACTCTTTATCGCATGATTATTGCATGAAACAAACTGAATTATTTTATAAGTATGCTAAATAGACTTTATAGATTTTATTTTAAAAAAATATAATTTTGAATGTTTTCCCAGCTACAAAATATTTGTTTTTTAATTTCCATTCTTCATATGTGTATAAAACATTTGAGTGTTTGCTCTTAATTCTTTTATAATTATGATAAATACAGTTTATAAATTTTGTTTCGTAAAAATGTAATTTTGAATGTTTTCGCAGTTGCAATATATATATATATATATATATATATATATATATATATATATTATATATATATATATATATATATATATATATATATATATATATATATATATATATATATATATATATATATATATATATATATATATATATATATATATATATATATATATATATATATATATATATAATAAATGTATTAAAATGGCCTGATTTCTGAATTTATATTTCACATACATTTTACATGGTTCATTTGCATATTTAAAGTTTTTTATTTTGAAATTTTTTTCATAAGTTTGCGAAAATAATTAAAATATAGATTATTTTATGAACAAAAACGAATTGCTGAAAAATAAGTACACGATAAATAACAAATTTAAAAATGAATATTTCAAACGTTCATGCTTATCAATCTAGTAATCCCGGTTCTTTATTCTCCCTTTTTTCTTCAACATTCGTCATTTCAATCCATTTTTATATAATTAGCAATTTTAAATTAGTTAAAAAAGCGCTATCGCAGTATGTAACACGTAGCATCATTACGAGGGGTTGGAAAATGCGCCATCTAGTGACAGCCGTTGATTCCGAAACTAACTGCCGTGTGACACGCTTGACAGTATAAATTTTCCCTCTTAATCAAGGACGCTTTGCCACGAGCAAGAGAACTTGCGCAAGTTGTTTGCAAGTTAAAGTTTTCAACCCGTCTTGCACGTGTATACATCCCAGCAAGTCACTTAGCATGAACTCTCAGCAATATTGCAGCGAGAAGAAATTGAAGAAGTGTAACCGGTTTGTGCAACTCAACTTTCTCGGTTCCAACAGATTGGAAATTCTTGCAAGCTTATTGTAAAATGCAAACTGTGTAGCTAGGTGCATGGTTGTTTTTGTTTTGCTTGCTCTTGATCTCTGGAATACACGTGCGATAATAGCTTCTACTTCTGTTTTTAAGGGGGGGGGGGGGGGGGGTCGACAGATTCTCCTACTGCTGCAAGTTTGGTCTTCATTTCCATTCAGAACCCTATTCTTCTCCAACACTTGCGTATTTTACGGGCATTTTGATTTTTAATTGTATGAGCAATTAATATTAAAGCGACAGCTTTCCTTTTATTCATGGCGAATGGCGATGGAATGGACGATCCCGATTACTGTTTATGTTTATAACTGACACAAACCACGGTTGCAGAGTACTGTCGTGGACACTACTCACTTAGCTTTACACTTGTCTTGCTAAGAGGTCAAGCCGCCTTTTAAGAGTTGGGTATGTAATACGCCCATCTTGTATTCTGTGTAGTTTGACCTCTTATGCAACTTGTTCCTCCGAGTGAATGAAATTCATAACAGGATAATACAGTGTTGGGTTGGGTTGAGTTGACTAAATTCATAAAAGGATAGTATAGAACTTGGTTGAGCTGAGTTAACGAAATTCATAACAGGATAGTATAGGCTTGTGTAGGGTTGATTTTAGTTTAATTAATACGTGTATCCCATATGCTGTGAGGTTTTGATTCTTGCGCTACGTTTTGTATTCTTCAGAGGAAAGCAAATTCATAACAAGATAATATAGAGTTGGGTTAGGTTCAGTTGAAATATTGTTACAATGGTGCAAAACGAGAGTTATTGGCGACAAGATAGCATAGGAAGTCTTCACTCCACGGTGAATTAAGCTCAGTGGTTGTGACTCTATGAAGTACGAGTCGATATAGAGCGAATCTTGTCTCACCTGCCTCTCGGCGATGAGGTTGCATTTGGCGCATGCGCAGTCCCTGAACCTGCAGTGCCGCTTGTGCCCCTTGAGGAAGCTGATCTCGCCGTGGTTGCGGCATCGGGCGCACCTGCGGAAGAAAGATCAAGGTCAGCAAAGGTCAATATCAGCTTTCGGCAACGTGATTTGCGAGGCCCGGATGGCCTAGGGGGTTGAATCGCAGCCCATTACGTTAATAGTCTGTGCGCTGTAACGGGTGCGGGTTCGATTCCGCCTTCGCCCTGGGTGTAACTTCTCTCTCTGTGTCAGTAAAAATTCTGTCTGTGTCTGTCTTACTTAATGAAGGTTTATAAGCAGGTCTCTGATCACTGCCTTCTCTATTAACACTGCCTGTCCGACTTTTGCTCTTCCCCTGCTACGACAAGATGACGATAGTACACCAATCCGCCACTACGAGTGCTCGCAACGTATAATCAATCTCGCTCTCTCGCTATAGTACAACTGTGAGGAAATTCAATCTTCTTTTCGCGTTTAAATTATTCAAATTAGTGTGGCAATAGATTAATCACGTGAAAATTATATGCTTATGATCCCCAAAAAAAAATCATAATTTTATATTTTGTAGGAGTTTTAAGTGCAAAATATAAAAGTTCTAGTTATATATCTCTTTATATCTGTAAAAGGATGGTAATAGTTATTTTGCATAGATTTAATATATAAAAATATTTTATTCAATCATACTAAGGCAATAAATTAATCACTTAAAAATTATATGCTTATGATCCCTCAAAAAATCATAATTTTATATCTTGTAGGAGTGTTTTAAGTGCAAAATATAAAAGTTCTAGTTATATATCTCTTTATATCTGTAAAAGGATGGTAATAGTTATTTTGCACAGATTATAAAAATATTTTATTCAATCATTCTGCTCAACACCAGTAATTTTGTAAGAAGTACCTTGAATTTGCAATAATATTTTTAATATATGTCTTTAAAAATTAAAAGAAAGAAAAAATTGGAAATGTGTTGGAGGTGCAACTGTATTTCTTTAACTAGTTCTCAAGCTTTATTTTGATAAGATAAATATTTCAAAGGTGTTGTTTGAAGTTAAAGAGACAGTTTACAATTAACAATTTATTAGAAATATACAATTATTAAGAAAACAACAAGAACAATTTATAAAAAATAATAAAATAAAAAAAAATCATATGAGAAGTTCCATAAATAAGATCCGGAAAAACACTTGGTAACGGAATTTTTCAAAAGTCGTTTAAACTTCGTAGTGTGACTGAAATCAGAATCCAAGAAGTGTTTACTGCAGATACGAGAGTAGTTAGAAGTAAAGTTCGGTTTCCAGTTCTTCCTCGAAATGACTTTCAGCCACTTATTTCTTAGCTCTTCGTTCGCTGGAATTTCGTGGAATGAAATGCTGCAACCCTTTACAAACTTTGAATTACACTTCGGAACACAAAATATGCCATTATAAACAATTTCAGTTGGTTTTAAAGTCGTAAAAATAAGTTTAAATCGGACGTTGAAAATTCTATTGCGTTGTAATCAAAGGAATGTAAACAAACAGCTACTATACGCTAGCAGCGCTCCCTACTGGCGAATCTTGTCCCTACGCAAATACAGTTTAAAAAAAAAAAAACGGACAGGCGGTTATCATAGAGAAGGCAGTGCTCTGACCAAGCACACAAACCGGAATATATATAAACCAACCAACTTACGTGATTTGTTATGACAAAGTGGCAGCTGACATATTTTAGCCAACATTTTCTTTTACTTTCAATTACCTAATATAGAATTCAGTAAAACCCGGTTATAGCGTGTTTCAAGTGACCAGGGCCTGATCTACCATAAGGCCCGCTAGGCCCGGACCTAGGGCCCCCAAATGTAAGGGGCTCCTAAATTTTAGTTTCTATTATGATAAATACTGTAAACTCATAAAATTTCATAAAATTTTTTAATTGCCTGAGTCCTCACTTTATTGTTAGCTTGAATCTGACTCAGACATTAGCTTAACTTGATTGGTTTGATCGATGTTATAAGGAAGCCGATAAAATGGTAGCAAAAATAAAATAAATTGGCCAACTAGCATCAACATTACAGGCAATCATACACAAAATGTTCCGTAAAGGGGTCCTCAAAATTTGTTGTGTTTATAGTCAGAGTGTTCCTATACCAGGCCCTGAATACAGTATAACTCGGTTAAAACGTTATTCAAGGAACCAATAAGAAGCATTATTGAAACCTTAAAGGGCATACCACGTGCACGCTCATTTATTCTACTCAACTCTCAACGCAACTCGAACTTCAACTTTTATCTCGAATTCGACTTGTGGGGCATAGTTTTGCCAGCGTTGAATGAACGGTTGCTCGCTTATTCTATTTTCGGGCAGTTAGCAATAGAAAGTTAGCCTCATGTTTGGCGCACATTTATGTTTGTTCATCAATAGTAGAGGGGCACTTTAGCGCCGGAAGTGACGTCATCAGAAGAGAAGTTGGGTGCGCTATAATTGTTCGGAAGTCACGTGACTGGTAGAGGCGTGTTAGAGGAGGAGTTGGATATGCTCTATTTGTTCGGAAGTACGCGTAATTTAGTGGAGTTGAGCTGTAGGGGTGCTGATTTAGGTATAAGTTGTTTTCGTGTGATGTAAAGTCGTACGGTAGGATGTATAATAGTTTCATATTTAGGAATAATTTTAACAGGTTATAGTAAAAGAACAGTTATTAGGAGTTGTTTCTAGTGTGGTCTTTGGGAAACATGTATTTTTTCGAATAATATTATACGTGCTGCCATCTATTGTAACCGTATACAAATATTTGTTATGGTACATTTTTAAAAATAGTGTATCTCTGACTTTATTCGAACCCCCGATCTCCAAAAGCGACCCTGGCTCAGTGAGTTCTATGCTTTAACAAACTAAGCCAGGGCCGCTTGACAGTATGAGCAGAATGAACGCTTATTTCCAGTTTCTATAAGTGCTCATGGCGCCATCTAGTGTAGTCTTGAAAAACATTGTTTCATTTCGAATAAAATAATATTACACCTGTTTAAATGGTGATACATAGTCGAAATACTTTAGGAATATATTTACTTAGTAATTGAGATAATCAGCAATATCTCGTAAAGTCGATCAGCAATATCTCATAAAGTTGAAATAATTGCTTTTGACTATTACACTTGTCTAAATGGAGACATAGCGACTGCGACACATAGTCTGAATACTTTAGATTACCTTAAATTTTAGTGAATGCATATTTACTCAGCAATTAAGATAATCAGCAAACTCCCCGGAATGTTCCCGTCAAGGTATATCGTGTGCAAAATCATGACATAATGGTTTTCGACAATCGGCATAGATGTAGATGGCAATGTTTTTGGAGATAGCCAATCAAAAGTGTTGATAGGTGGCGCTGTATTCTTTTCACTTGTCTCAGTTTCAGGACTTTGAAAGTCACTCCATTACTTACCTTCGCCATTCTTACTCATTCTCTACTCATTATTACCTCCAACTACGTGCAACTGCTTAATGGATATCTTCTTCTCATGAAACCACCTACTAACAAATTATGGAATCATGAAATTCCTGCCGAACCCGACGTGTCCTCTCCTAGAGTAAGCCTAACCTTCAAGAAAATTATCAAGACATCACGTTAGAAGACTTTTGATGGCTGCTTTTCATCACCTTCTGAATGTTCACCAAAACCAACCACCAGTCGTCGTGTAAGCTGCGAGCCAATTCCTGAAAACGACTGGTTGACTCAGTTGTACGTCGACTTCAACAATTGATTCCTTCTCCACTGGTCAGCACTCCATCGGTATATTATAATTTCCACCCATTCTATTATCAGCATTAATTTTTAAAAATAAATCCGATTGTATCCAGGCCCTTCTAGAAGTTAGAGGGCTTTCCCATAGGCCCTGGAGGTATAGGAGTCCCTGTTTAAATTACCAGAATAGCTGTGATATAATGGCCAGTTTCTATTTGCCCTCCTACACCCGAAACTTCCCCAAAATGTGATGACCATTAAACTCCATATTCGACCACGCGACAGGGCTGGGGAGCCCAGTCGGTAAAGCCGCGTTCGCCTTGCATGCGATAGCTCCCAGATTCGGGTCTGGGCATCGTCACAATAACTGCCGACCTGTAAACGGCCTATGCAGCCAAAAATGTCCTGTGTTCCGCATAATACCCGTGTGGTGGGAGTGCACGTTAAATATTTTTCAAAGTCCCGACGCTACGTACGAT
>JAFNEN010000644.1:0-195000 GCA_019343175.1 Oedothorax gibbosus | reverse complement strand
TCGGTTTTATGGCCTTTCGGTATTTCGGCTTATGGCTTGTCGGTATTTCGGCTGTCGGGACTGTGTCCGGAACCCAAAAAGGGTATGTATATATTTTTTAATTACCAATTTTTTTGTACACTATTTTATCACATAAAAATACCTATATTTCGGTTGTGATGATATCCATCCTAATGTCTGTTGTTCACTTTTTAAGCTGCAAACTTCATAATGCCGACCCGGCGGCGCAACGGTTAGGGCTCTAGCCTTTGGAGCCTCTGGGTTCGGGTTCGAATCCCGGTAAGGCATGGATGTTTGTGTTTGTCGAGTATATGCGGAGTACGTGCTCGTTAAATCTGTTGGGTCCGAAAGTCCTCCAAGTTCCCATACCAAATCAATACCTCTGGGGGTGACAAGCCGATTCTGGGGATCCTCTAGTTGGCCTCTGTCTCTGAAAATTAGATGGATCCACTTATGTGTGTGTGTTGTCTGTTGTGTCTGTCTTACTTGACGAAGGTTTATAAGCGGGTCTCTGACCAAGCACACAAACCTGAATATATATGTCTACCAACCAACCAACCAACTTCATAAGAAGCAGCAGCAAGTCTTTAACTGAATTTCTGTAATGAAAATAAAGGGCGGTTGCACACTAAATTTTTCCGGTAACTTTCTCCGCTCTTACGGTGCCCGATAATCCCAGTGACAATGTTGTGTCATTTGGATCTCTCAGATGCGACGAATCCAGACTTAAGGGGAGTCGGATGGGTGTTTGGGTCAAAAATGTCGATTTTCTGTTTTTCTTCTATTTTTAATCTGCATATCTATAGCTTTAATTTAAGACCAAGATTTTAGATTTATGTTTAGTGACTTTCTATTTATAAGCATTTTTCAGAAACTTCGTAGTTCAGTTCTTACTTATACCTTACTTTCCTTTTGCGTTTCCTGAAATCTAAGGTTTTTCAACAGTTGAGAACATTTTTCTCGTGAACTATAAAAGATATCAACATGTTTTGTTTTATTATTTCTTCCGTATTAATAGCTCTTTGATTTGAACTGAGGAATTTAAAGTATCTCTGATAAAAAAACCGAACTTCAAATTCACAACTTGATTGAAAACCGTAAGTACTGTTTCCGCTTTCGTCGTCACATGTGACAGCACCCATTGACATTCACAATTTGAGACATTTCCTTGGCATAAGATATGTTATTTAAGAGTTAAGTCTACTGCATGACCAGCGATCATATTAAAATTTAAGTATTTTGTGAAAAATTATTTATTGAAAATTAAAAAAAATATTCGAACCAATTTCAAAAAGTGGGAAGGTCGGGACCTGTAAGTCAGCTACATTTATCACATAAAAAAATCCGTTTGTAAAAATATTCAATACATACAGCCGGAAAAATGTGGCAGAGAAAATATTTTTTTCTCCATAGGATTTACACTGATACACTTTGCTTTGGAGACCCCCGGTCCAGCGCGCCCATTCCCCCTTAAGTGAATTCTTTTAGTCGCCGTCACGGGCAGAGGGGTTCGCAAGCAATAATACACAAAAGCTATGCTTTTCAGGAATTTTTTTTCTGTGTGCATCTGACACGGGTGGAAAGCTAGCCATTCAAGCTTACACTCAAGCTTAAAATAATCATGAAAGCCATTTAAGAACAATGTATGTTTATCATACATTGCATATTTATAGGGTGATCAGACGAACTGTATTTCGCAGTGGGGATGTACATAAATTACGTCACGCGTTGAGGAGCCGGGTATACACCAACGTGACGTATCATGACACGGAGGGGAGGGGGGTATTCGCTTGCGTGACGTAACGATTAAGAAAATTTCACTTTTGCAGGAACGTCTCTTCCACATAAAAGATATTTTTTGTTTAAATACGTTGACATTATTAGTATCCGATATTTTACAGACTTCTGTAACTGTCTAAATTAGGACGCCAATAGCTCTCATGTAGCTCTAGTGCGACGATAATTCCACTCAACTCTACGTAACAAGTCTCTACTGAATATCTCTGAATTGCGACACTCGCCCACTAAAAAAGGAACTATGCAAATAGGAGACGTTAGGGAATGGGTAACTTACTTACCCATGGACAACGGAAATATAATTACAATGGCGGTCTATTCCATGGAATAAAATATTTTGCCAAGACAAATTTTACTTTTTTCTTTCAAAGTTAATTAAAAAAAAATTATATATATTCGTTTTTTTTTTCAAATTGAAGAGATAGAGGAAAATGTTAAAATTTACTTTTATCTTTATGGGGGGGGGGGGGTGCATTAATTTGACGTAATTTTAGGGGGGAGGGGGATTAAACGTGACGCAGCGTGATATAGGGGGAGGGAGGGATCAAAAAAGTCAAAATTTTGCGTGAAGTCATTTATGTAGGTCCCCAGTACCATTTTAGTTTATTATTCAATTATGCAAATACAACCGCTTTATTTTTTTAAAACAGTTTTTCAAAAAAAACAAGGTAAAAAAAATGATTTAAAAATTTTTATGATGATTTCGTCGCCGAAAAGTTGATCACTGAAACAAATTGGGTCGGACTACATATGTATGTTCAAATGTTGTACGTATAAATTAATGTTATACGTTAAACTAAATGTTGAAACTAATAGAAAATATTTTATTTACCATTGCAAAATTTGGGGCTAAATCCATTATTAAAGCCATGGCATTATTCTTGTATGTACTAAATTAAGAATTATTTGTAATTATTTGTAGTCGCTTGTTTTAAAGCTATCTCTGCATTTAAAAATAATATATTATGGTTAAAAATACTTGGAACCTAAAATGCACTGTATGATGAATTTATTTTAGTTTCTCTTCTTTTTTATTTACATAACTAAATTACACTGACCGACAACGAAATTTTGGTGAATGAATAAGAATTAACTTTATCAGTCTTTAGTGTTTTGAAAGTGTCGCATTTTAATATAAGATCCTGACTGCTATGTATTTTCCCGCACACGAACAAGGAAAAGTAAGGCAACGGTTTTTTAAATGGTATTTATAAGTACCGTCAGGAAATAACGAATTGTTGATTGCAAGAAAAGTTAAATTTTTCTGAAGAATTTACTTTACCTTTGTAGACTTTAATGTGCTAAAACCTTACAATTGAATCAAAGAGCTCCACCTTGCCCCCATTTCCACCAAATAAGCAATCTTTTTTTATTTACTTCACAATTATTCAAATTTCGTTTTAAAAACAAATTAATTTCAATAAAAAATAATGAATAAACTTAACGGAAGAAAATCTACACACAAAAAAAAACAGTTTCGGCGATTTAATTATTTACACTCTCTCTACTCTACACTTTTATTGATTTGTAAAATATTCTCTATTACCAAATTTCTACATATTTTGAATGAAACTAATTATTTACAAAGATAAAAGAACAAAAATAATAACAATCATCAACACTAAAATCTTAAAATTTAAATGAATAAAAGCAAGATAAGAAACATACCGGAAACTTGTATACAATAAGTTGAATCCCGCAGTAACTCTCATAAGCTCTCGCAACAATAACTTCGCCCACTATTATCAACCTAAATCGACACAATATCAACTTTCAATTGCAACAGTCGCGCCCGACTGGTGGGCGGAGCCTAACTCCCCAGTAGGCGGGGCTATATGTGTTGGGCGGTGTTTGTGCGTTGCGAAGTTCAAAGACTCGCCAAGTGCCGGCTGTTCCGAAAAATATGAACGAAATCATTCTAATCGCGCTTGCGCATGGCCATACTCATTCAGGTTCCGAACAATGATAGTTTTGTAGGTTCGTCAGGGACTTATAAACAAAAAGGTCCGACAAATAATACCCCGTGTAGAGTAGAGGAAATGCACGTTAAATTTGCTCCCAAGTCCGGGCGCTGCGTACGATGTCGCGATTAAAAGTTGCGTTCAGTCAGGATTGGCTCGTCACTTGAGTTTGATTTTAAATTACGACGCATGGGTCGCCAATAGCCTTCGTGTAGCTCTAGTGCGACGATAATTCAACGTAACCTAACCTATCATTGCGCGGTATTTTTCGTCTGCTCCGTCTATTTTAGTTTTCTTTTCTTGCAACTTGTTTTTATTTCATCTATTTATTGAACTTATCGATTTTGATTCGATTAAATTACAAGTATCCAAAGCATTAACAAAACGTCAATGTTGTTGGAAAACTTCGGTTTAGATGATATTGTGTCTCATGCGGAGAAATTGAGCGAAATTGTGGGTCCGCATCAATGGAGTTGTTATTCACGTGGATGACAACAGCTCCAAGGCTTTGTTTTCCTTTGTTGTCTGGAATTATGTTTTTTTATTCAAAAATGAGTTCTAAGAATATTTTACTTATTAAATTTTTTAACTGCCAACTTCTTGTTGTGCTGTTGATTGTTTAAAAGATTATGTTAAAGAAAGCTTTCATAGAAAGAAAAGGTTTTTTCATCTATATCGGCTTTCTGAGAATGAAACTGAAGCATCAATGAAAGCCAGTACGGATACAAATAAAAAACAAAGCACTTTACCTTATCTGAAACATTCCCATTGATTTGTAATCAAGAAACACGATTAATTTTAACCAGCTTTTTATTAAAATAAAAAAAACTCTGCTCTTAGGAATGTGCACTTTTTTGTGCTATTTTTCTTCAAAAAATAACTTATGATTAATATTGATGTTCCGTAACTATACTGTTTAGAGACAGCATGTCATATGTGTACTCAAAATTTCTAAGTCAATGGTAAATTTATACCAGTAAAATTTATGTACTTGATTTTTGGACGTTTTATGTCCATAAACTTTGATGATTGGAACTATTTTTTAATGAGATTAATGATGCAATTTTCCTGGTGTTTTTTTCTTCCTTTCCTGCGATTTCATTGGTTTTTTCGATTTCACTTTCAAAATAAGCGTATTATTCTTGTGCAACTTGTTTTTATTCCTGCTCCTATTTATTAAACTTTATCGTTTATTCGATTAAATTTCAAGTATGCGAAGCATTACCAAAACGTCACTATTGTCAGAAGATTTCGATTTAGCTGATATTTTGTCTTATGTGGAGAAATTAAATGAAATTGTGAGTCAGCAATTTACTGTGATTCGAGAAAAGCTTCAGTTCTACTGAAAAGTTGCATTGGGTGCCTTCTCAAGAGTCGGCTCGTCCCTTGACTGCGGGGATCTAAATTATGACGCCTGTCGCCAAGAGCATTGCTCTAGTGCGACGATAATTCAAGAGCTTACTAAAAAGACGTGCTATGTGACATTTTCGAAAAAAGATATATTTATGTAAATGGGAATATTCCTGATGATGTCACGCTCTCCATAAAGCGATTTCATTGGTAGTTTTGTTTTCTTTGACAAAGTGTTGAAACAAGCCCAATGACCATGTTATTCCCTCTTTTAAAAATCTCCTACTAAGAAAGTTTCTCCTTTTTAATATACTTTAAGTTAAGAATGTTTTTGTCGTTTGAAAGACATCGAAGTGAAAACTAAAAACTTTAAATATCATTTTCTCTTATTCACCGTTTTGTCACCTAGCATGTTCTTCTACTAAGCACTTCAATTGTTATGTAGTATTTTACCATCAATTGAATTTTATATTTCTTCAATTTTATGTTCACTCTTAAAACAAACAAGTGGTTTTAACTCAGTCTGAGTTAATTTCCACTCCTTTCCGTGCCGAAAATGCACTTCTCCTATAGGAGTGGATTTCACTCTTTTCGCGGAGTGGGTAAAAGAAATAAAAGAAAACAATCTACGTCCTACACTCTTAAAACGAGCGGTTTTAACTCAGTCTGAGTTAATTTCCACTCCCTTCCGGTGCCGAAAATGCACTTCCCCTATAGGAGTGGATTTCACTCTTTTGTTTTAAGAGTGCAACCACATTTTTAGTATAAAATTTATTTGTATAAACACAAACACCAAGACAATGAAAATTTTGAAAAATATTCGAATCCATTTTAAAAAGTGGGATTATAGAGACCTGTACATCAGCTACATTAATCATATTTTACTATGAGTGGAATGCTTTACCAGAATACGTTGTACATTCGAAGAGAGTAGAAGAATTTAAGAATCTCGATAGTTATTGGGAACTAATAAAGAATAAGAAATATTTTTGACAACCTTGCTAGGCCCTTGGTCGACAATTTTGTATTTGAAAAAAAAAACTTTGTAAAAATATTAAATGCAGCCGGAGAAAAGTGGCCTAGAAAATATTTTCTTATCCATTGGATTAACACAGAGGCACTTTGGTTTGGAGACCCGCGTTCATGCGCCTCTACCCTGAGTGTAGCGAATACATTTGGCGACAATTCCTGCTTGGCGACCCCCTCCGATGGGCGTGGCCTGCGTCCCCCCTATCGGGGACCACCCACAGCCCAGCTCTCGAATCAAAAGACACAAGCTCTGTAATTGGATACCCGTGGCGGGATTCGAATTTGACGGTTTGTTTGACTTGGACTGTATAAACGCGCTAATGCATTTCCGGAGGGGACAGGGATTGAATGTTTTCTTTTTAAACCGGTGTGACGGTTAATCGGATACACGTTCAGTTTTGTTATCCGAGCACACAGAGATGGCTCTGTTTGAAGTTGGGGATATAATGAGGTTGTGCGGTCAAATTCTGTGGTTGTAGGGGGCCCTGGTGGCCTAGTGGTTAAGATAGCTACCTACGCTAACAGTCTTCACACTGTACCGGGTGCGGGTTCGATTCCCGCTTTCGCCCTGGGTGTAATCTCTCTCTGTGACAGTAAAAATTCTGTATGTATCTGTCTTACTTGACGAAGGTTTATAAGCGGGTCTCTGATCAAGTATACACACAAGCCGGAAAATACATGTACCAAACAACCAATCTGTGGTTATAGTTTCATTTCGAAAAAGTTTGGCCTTGGTTGAATTAACGTCGCACAAGAGTGTACACGAAGGCTGCGGTAGGTAGGTTGGAACATATATTTTCCGGTTTGAGGGCTTGATCAGAGACCCGCTTATAAACCTTCGTCAAGTAAAACACAGAATTTATTTTACTGACACAGACAGAAAGTACACCCATGGCGAAGCCGGAATCGAACCCAAACCTGGTACAGAACGCAGACTGTTAGCGTAATGGGCTGCGATCAAACCCACAGGCCACCCGGTCCCCCGTGTCGTCCCACTTGCGACAGTCCCACTTGCGACGAAAAAAAATCCCTATAGGTGACTAATTAGTTAGGGAACTTGGGTGGAAAACTTAACAACCCTAAACTTCTTTTTCCCTATGTTACAATTCGCTTTAGCTACAGCTTGGCTTCTTTATCCCACTAGTTAAGTTGGGGATAAAAAGAGGTGAAAGGAAAATTATTTTGTACACCAACCCCTCGTTGCAATACGATAAGAAATTCCTGATGACAGACGGGGCGGGGCAGGGGATGTCTAGAGTTGGCCTGTCTAGTCTGTCCCGAGGCTACATGTCCAAGTGCATACCATATGCGCTCTAGAAAGTTTTCTAGCGCTTTTCTAAAGAGAATTATATCATGCAAATATAAAAATTTATTTTTTAATTCATATAAGTTGGAAAAAATGCAGAATATCGATATCATTAAAATACCTTCTGATTAAGTAACAACTAAATGTTAATAAATTGCTTTTGTTTGAAAATTTAGCTAAATCTTGATTAAAATATATTTATGCAACAAGTGCGTAAAATTATTACCAAATCAATTAAGATCTTCACCATTTGGATTATGCGAGGAGCACTTTTCCTGCTCTGAACTAATAATTTTCTGCTAATTTAAACATATTTAATTTAGCTTAACTCATCAGAATCTATAAGTAAAGGTATTTTTTATAATCCCGTAAAAAAAAACTCGCTTTTTTAATTCAATGGGCTTGTTTCACGTGGGTTCTAGCAACAGCTCTGCCGTCTTGTTTTAACTTTTCTCGAATTACTTTTGTTGAAATTCGAAATATAAGTTTTCTAAGAATAAGTTATTTTAGTTGTTATTGCAACTTCTTGCTGTGCTGTTGGTTGTTATAATCTTTTATCAAGGAAAGCTTGCATTAAAATAAGTTGGAATTTTAAAAAAATAACTAAAATATTCTTAGAAAACTCAATTTGGAATACCAAGGCAAAAATAATTCGAGAAAAATGAAAACAAGACCACGGAGATGTTGCCAGATCCCTCGTGAAAGTTTTCAATGCCAATATATGTTGAGTAAAAAAATATTTGCACGTGAACAATAAAACTTTGTTAGCAACTTAACAATATTTTTGCACTGTATTATAAATACTTATATATGCGGCACGTGCTTAAATTACTCTTTAAACTTGAATTAATTTCACTCAGGGTTCACCGTCGTGAAATGATGTATTCAACTTGTTTAAAAAAAGACTAACATTACGCACTAGTTAAATAAATAACTATTTAATAATCTTGAGCTAAAAATTCCACTTATTCAAATTCATAATCGTGTGTAAAGGGGCAAAGTGGCAATTTTTGCACTGTTTCATTCTACATTGCATCCAAATTTTCAACCTGATAATACAAAAATGTATAATAAAAACAAGATAAATGACACTTTTAAAATTGGAAAACTATTAAGTACTTCAAAATCTTGCATGCAATGCTAAATAGTTATTTATGCAACGAGTGTGAAAAGTAACACTTTTTAAAACCAGTGGAATAATGACACGTGTTTTAAAAAGTTTAATTTTCACACGTGTTTCATACACTATTTTTTATAATTACGTGAAAAAATCAAATCTCATTGGTTCAAAAATAATTCACGTGCTAATTTTTTTACGTAAAGATGATCGGCATCGATAAATCGCTGGAACTAAAAAAGGCAAACTTATTTTTTAGTTTTAAGTCAGACATATGAACATGGATACTGATTCAAAAAATAAAAAATAATAACATTCACGCGCATAATATTTATAAATAAAGCAGATCAATAAATTTCTGGATTTTATGAATATTATGAAATAGAAATTTTACTTTATAGAATACATGGTTATTTAAGTATTTCGTTGGCTGACTTACTATGAAACAGTGCTTTCAGTGAAAAAAAGCACTTTACGTTGAAAGTTGAAAGTAAATTTTAAAAAAATAATAGATCCTTAATCTTCACTTCAGGCACAATTATTTAATTAATAATTTATTGAAAATATTTTTATTTTCTTCGAAAAGCGAATTTCATTATTAATTGCTCTCTATAAGAACAAACTTTCTATCAATAAACTGTTACATACAGAAAATAATTAAATCGCGAATTTCTGAAAGGGCTTTACATTGCAGCAGTATTTTAATATCTAATGGTCTCTGTGCTCTATAGGAGCATAGGAAACTTCTGTAAACTATTGTGTTTGGAAAGAAAGGGAAACACTGCTGCAGATATACATTGGCCCCTTTTAAAATTCACGATTCAGTTATGGGATGTTTAGAATGCAAAATTTATAATAAAAATAAGTAACCAATTCATCAAAAGAAACGTGAATAAGTCCAGCATATCCTATAAAAATCAAATTTCTTTTATTTATTTCTAAACCGTATAAGCAGCACTTGGCACATGAGTTGTGAGCCACAATTGGAAACATAACTTTTGAAAAGTTTAGCAACTTCACATTTTCCAAAAACTATCTAGTATTTATTTCTATTTAGCTAGTCTATGACAATAAATCATTTAAAGTTTTTAATATAGCCTCAAAGTTTCAAAAAAGATTTTCTAGGTTATAGAAAAAATTAACAAAAATTCCAAATTTTTAAACCAATTCCTAGTAACATTTCTGTTAATAACTGAGTTCAAGTTATAACACAAAATTTGTTTCGTAGCTGATATGTACACTTTTTAGTTGTAATTGTTGTAAAAGTTGTTTACACTGCTCAAAACAATTAGGGATACTTTTGTTAACCTTTCAGTTCCAACTTTTTATTTTTAGCTTCCACACTACGTTTATAACGTAAAAAGTGGAAGGTTTTATAATCGTTCAGTCCGTCTGTCTGTCCGTCTGTCACCCACTTTCACAGAAAGAACCACAAGTCCCACAGACAAGTGGGATACGTCATTTTAAAGCAAAAAATCAGATTAGGCTACATTCCAAATTTCATTAAAAAATTTAAATTAGAAGTTTATTTAAAATTTAAATAACTAAATTTTTTTTATCTACATTGAAATAACATGCAAATTCTATTTTTACTGTTGTCATCCACAAGTCCCACACACAAGTGGGATACGTCATTTTGAAGCAAAAAATCAGATTAGGCTACATGCCAAATTTCATTAAAAAATTTAAACTAGAAGCTTATTTAAAATTTAAATAACTAAAAATTTAATCTACATTGAAATAACATGCAAATTCCATTTTTATTCAATATTTTCACTGTTGCCATTTCGTTAAACGTACGAGAAACTTTTGTTAAAATAAAAATACACTTTTGAAAAAATATTTATTTATGTGATATAATTCGGTTTGGATTGTTGTATTATCACAATAGAGTTCTTTTAATGGTTCTATATATATGTAGAAAGATGCATAGAGAATTCTAACTTAACATAAAAAAAATATGCTAAGTTTCGCTTTTATTTTTAAAGCATCAATTGTACAAATTATAAATTTTTTGAACTGTAAATTAATTTAACAAATTATAAATAAGTGAATTTTCGAAAGAAATGTAAATGGGAAATTGTGGCGACAAAAATATTTATTAAAAAATATTACATCATTATTCTTCGAACTTCAAACAAATTTAGCAAACGATAAAGTCTAATTATTAAATCTGAGAAAGAAGATTAATGAAAATAGTTAATTTTGGCGTTTAAAAGTTTGAATTACAAATAGCTAAAGGCCCTGTTTTTATTAGAATTAAATCACATTTGCCATTCGCAACAATCGCTCGAGAAACTTTAATTCTTTTAGACAATAAATTAAAATAAATTTATTTTTGCAACATCGATCAGTTTGAAATGACGTCAAATATATTTCACTACGGAATCCTTGTATGGTGATATGAAATGTTTTCATTCTATTTAAAAGCGAGGAATATGACATATTTATTCTTTAAAATATAAATTAATTTTTGCAAACGATAAGTAATAATTATTGAATTTTCGAAATAAAATAAATGAAACTAGCCAAATTTAGCTTGTAAATGTTAAATATAGAATTAATGTTGTGTTTGGCGCGTTTTTTCCTGTTAAACACAAATATGTGGAAGCGAGTTAAGTGACAGATTCTGTTACAAACCTACTTGTTTATTTTAAAATTGTGAAATAGATTCATTATGCATATCTATAATGAAATAATAAAAAACAGAGGAAAAAATCTAATTTTTTAAAACTAAAATTTAAGGGGGAAAAATTGGAATCCTAAATTTTGAATGAATTATAACTCTAATTTTTTCAAAACTTTATGTGTTAAAAAAAGTTAAAATCAATTTTTAAACATTTAAGAATGCAAGCGTGAAAATTTAGGGCCAATTTATTTCATTATTCTTTTTAGACTGAATATTATTTTACCATGTTTTTCATAGTTTCATTTAATAAAAGAAACATCATTTAATTCTTCAAAAGACGTGGTTCATCCATCTAACGATAAATAAGTGCGAGCTCAACTTAGTGAGAAAAAAAATCGCAAGCTGGATGCCAAATGGAATCATTGGGGGTGAAAGAGTTTAAAATCATGCGCTCCCATAATTGTTTTGAGCCATTTAGTTGCAAAAGTTGTTACTTATAATTAATAAAATCTTATAAAAATAAAAGTACACGGTCATTATTTGTAATGATAACTAATAATAATGATATCATTACACAATTCTTGAAAAACTCGTATTTCATTAATATGTCATTGTAAAGATCAGCACTATTTACCTATTCAAGTTTGGAAGCATGAGCCAAAGCTTTTAAGGTTTTTTTCAAACTGGCACTGGTTCTGTTTGGTGAAACATAAAATCCGTCTATAATGCCCCTAATCCTTCGGAGAAAAAAAAATACGATTTTTAATGTGTTAAATTATCGTTTAAATGTGGATTAGATATAAAATGCAAATTTAAAGTTTCATTTATTACTTTTGGAAACGATTTGACACCTTTGCCCCACTGCGCATCGTCAGGTAAAATTTTTGTCAAAAGAATGTTTTTAACGATACTTATTCATAAATATAGTGTAGTAATCTTTTTTTAACATTTTATTTCAGTAACATAAAAGTGTTACAGCGATACCAACCGATAGTGACTGTCCCGTCGAAAGCAGGATGTCTGACCACTTAATTAACCCCCCCCCCCTATACATACACTTACAGATGCCACACGCACTTTCTAACGAAAAAGGCACTCACAAATTAAATGGGGGGCAACTGCAAATTTTTATCTCTAACACCGTAGCATTGGCGCTACTGCAATGCTTCATCACGCCAAGTTTCGCTACCTTTGTGAGACCCTCCAGAGTTTCCCCCTTTACGGTGCGAAAGGGATAATTTGAGGGTATTTTCCCTTCGTCGCAAATGGGACTGTCGCAAGTGGCACTACTCCCCGGTCCCCGAGAGCTAACGAGCATCGTCAAAACGAACCACAATCAAGTGACGAGGCGACACTTGAGTGGGCACCCAACACAACTCTTAGGGGCGACATTGTACGCATTATGTAGAGTCAGTTGTCATTGTTTGCAGAACGTTTGATGTATGTTTCTGAGTTAAATTTTGTGATTATAATTTAATTCCAGTTCTATAACTGCCTTTTTCAAAAATAACAAAAGTTGGGTACTGCGTGGCTATTGGTTTCATTAATTAGTGAAAGCCAATCAACACGTTTGAAAGCGTACGCTCAGATTTGTTTTTACTTTTATAAATATTATAAAAATAAGATCGTACTAAAAAAGGTGGTGACTTTAAAAATAAAATTCGATTATAGTTAAAATTTAAAACAGTATTAAAATAATTGCGTTTTCTTTTCGGCCAATTTTAAAGAAACCCCGAATTATATATTTAGGGTCACTAGAGTCACCAGATATGAATTTTGAACTATAAATATCTCTAGGACATTTTTATCAGATCTAAAACTAGCCTGACCAGATTTGTATAAGAGTGATTCACTTTTCGACTATCATTAAATTTTCATAAACCATATTGCTTTTACGTTCTTTTTGTTTGAAAAGCTATAAAAAAATTAAACGAAGACCTATTTGCGTATTTTCAAATTTTTGCTGAATGATACTCATTATTTATGATTTTGCCACTTGCTATTTCACCCCAAAAATAATTTTTCTGCCATCAAAAGCAAGCACAAAATTGCATTATAGCGCTTTTTAGCCCCTGCCTGCTCACGAAATGTCATCGTAGTTGTATTGCTCTATATTTACAACGAGAAATTATAATTAAGATAATTTTTTTATCCATTACCACATTTGAAAATATTTATACTGTAAGCAAACAACTGAATGTGTAAGGGAAGCAATTAAAAGTCATGTGTGTTAAAATATTTTATTAACCACCAGTAGTTGTAATTACTGAATAAAACAAGTAGGTTTGTTACAGAATCTGTCACTTAAACCGCTTCCACACAACATTTGTGCTCAACAGGAAACAAACTATTTATACACCACAGAAAGAAATTCGCCAAACAGAGCCTTTAGCTAGTTGTAATTAAACATTTAAACGATAAAATTAATTATTTTCATTAATCTTCTTTCTCAGATTTAATAATTAGACTTTGTCGTTTGCTTAATTTGTTTGAAGTTCGAAGAATAATAATGTAATCTCTTTTAATAAATATGTTTGTGACGCCACAATTTACCATTTACATTTCTTTCGAAAATTCAGTCATTTATCGTTTGTTAAATTAATTTGCAGTTTGAAAAATATATAATTAGTGCAATTAATGCTTTAAAAATAAAAGCGAAACTTTGCATAGTGAAAATATTGAATAAAAATGGAATTTGCATGTTATTTCAATGTAGATTAAATTTTTAGTTATTTAAATTTTAAATAAACTTCTAATTTAAATTTTTTAATGAAATTTGGAATGTAGCCTAATCTGATTTTTTGCTTCAAAATGACGTATCCCACTTGTCTGTGGGACTTGTGGTTCTTTCTGTGAAAGTGGGTGACAGGCGGACAGACGGACGGACGGACTGAACGATTATAATACCTTCCACTTTTTACGTTATAAACGTAGTGTGGAAGCTAAAAAGGAGTATTGTAACAGAATCTGTCACTCAACCCGCTTCCGCACAACATTTAAGTTCAACAAAGATAAAGACGCCAAACACAGTATTAATTCTATATTAAATGTTTACACGCTTAATTCGGCATTTATTTTCTTTCGAAAGTTCAATAATTATTTCTAATCGTTTGCTGAATTAATTCATATTCAAAGAATAAATATATAATATTCTTCACTTTTAAATAGAAGCAAAACATTTCATATCAACATACAGTTAAAGAATTTTGATTTTTTTCTGAGATTTTCAATGTCTTCTAATTTCGGTGCCCTGAATATTTTAATGTTTTTTTACTTGCTTGTAGTATTTGTAGTTAGGGTTATGAAAGCTGGTGACGGACGGACTGAACAATTATAATACCTTCCACTTTTAAAATTATAAAGGTAGTGAGGGAGCTAAAAAAAATACATTCCAACCGCAGCAGTGACTAAATTTAAAACGATACCCAATCCAAGTCTCGAATAAAAAATCCCTCACAGATACTATATCGGACACCGAAACGCAAATAGCAGACGATTTTTCGCCACAGTTGCACTTTGTGGCGTTCGAAGAAGCGTTCCATCTGTCGCAGCACGGACGGACAGACAGACAGACAACCCCCCGCTGGAAAAGAAAAGAACGGAATCGGCTGCTCGCGTTCTGAAATAACAGCGCTTGTCAGGAAGCGGAGGGGGAGTAGGGGGATGGGGGGCATATTTCGAACGTTTGTGTTGTGTGCGTGGGTGGTAATTGGTGGGTTGGGTATACGAGATAGCAGTAACACTTAAAGAGAGTTTGTAGATTTTTTTTTCTTATATGATAAGTTACTATCGAAACTAGCTATTTTTTTTAAATTAAAGGGGCCTCACAAACATGTGAAAAGTACACTCTTAAAACAAACGAGCGGTTTTAACTCAGTCTGAGTTAATTTCCACTCCTTTCCGTGCCGAAAATGCACTTCTCCTATAGGAGTGAATTTCACTCTTTTTCGGAGTGGGTAAAAGAAATAAAAGAAAACAATCTGCGTCCTACACTCTTAAAACGAGCGGTTTGAACTCAGTCTGAGTTAATTTCCACTCCTTTCCGGTGCCGAAAATGCACTTCTCCTATAGGAGTGAATTTCACTCTTTTTCGGAGTGGGTAAAAGAAATAAAAGAAAACAATCTGCGTCCTACACTCTTAAAACGAGCGGTTTGAACTCAGTCTGAGTTAATTTCCACTCCTTTCCGTGCCGAAAATGCACTTCTCCTATAGGAGTGAATTTCACTCTTTTTCGGAGTGGGTAAAAGAAATAAAAGAAAACAATCTGCGTCCTACACTCTTAAAACGAGCGGTTTTAACTCAATCTGAGTTAATTTCCACTCCTTTCCGTGCCGAAAATGCACTTCTCCTATAGGAGTGAATTTCACTCTTTTTCGGAGTGGGTAAAAGAAATAAAGAAAACAATCTGCGTCCTACACTCTTAAAACGAGCGGTTTAACTCATCTGAGTTAATTTCCACTCCTTTCCGTGCCGAAATGCACTTCTCCTATAGGAGTGAATTTCCTCTTTTTCGGAGTGGGTAAAGAATAAAAGAAAACAATCTGCGTCCTACACTCTTAAAACGAGCGGTTTGAACTCAGTCTGAGTTAATTTCCACTCCTTTCCGGTGCCGAAAATGCACTTCTCCTATAGGAGTGAATTTCACTCTTTTTCGGAGTGGGTAAAAGAAATAAAAGAAAACAATCTGCGTCCTACACTCTTAAAAGAGCGCTTTTAACTCAGTCTGAGTTAATTTCCACTCCTTTCCGGTGCCGAAAATGCACTTCTCCTATAGGAGTGAATTTCACTCTTTTGTTTTAAGAGTGTATATTTTGTAGAAATTGAGATAATATGCATTTGATTTAAAGCAAGAAAAATAAAGCTGTAATTCCCTATTCATTATCATATTATTGGCGCTACAGCCCCTGAAGGGCCCTGGCCTCCTTTAGGTTTTTCTCCATTTTTTCCACCCTGTTAGACGACTTTTGCTTCCACTATTATTATGCCATAATTTAACATCAATTTTATATTTCTTCGACATTAGTCTAACACTTTTTTAATATAAAATCTATTTAGAGATAATATTTATTTACTTATAATCATTAATACGTAAAATGCCATAAATGAAATACTTTTTGAAGGTGCTTTTTCTTAAGAAAGATAAGTCATAAAATTTGAAATATCTGACGAGTGTTTGTTTGCAAGTAAACAACGTACGGATCTGGAAATAAGTATCGCGCGAAACAGTAGCCTGTTCCCTTCTCCATAGAAGTTGGCCCACAATCAATCATTTGAAGAGTACAGGAGAAAAACCTCTTCATTGCATAGCAGTCTGTCTGTATCAGGCCTCTTTGGCGCCGATAGCGAGTCATAGCTTAAACTGGTGTAAGGAAACCGGTTTCTTGCTTTTGGTTCTTCTTTCGCGGCAACCCTGATTCACGCCAGACACGAGTCTCCTATGCTTGTACCGTGAGAGAAGAAGCAAGGGAGAAACCGTTTTCCTGTCGCCAACGTCCGCCAAGATGATCTAATTAAGGGAAGATTCCTGTGTAAGGAAGGGAGTTCTTGGCCTGGACTCTTTATTTATGCAATGTCGAAATTTTCCTGACGTCAGAAGGGGGCGTTCATTAATCACGTGATGCGATTTCGACGTTTTTTAACACCCTCCCAAAGGTGATATTTGGGTCAAACCCCACGGTTTCTCACGCGAGATTTTTCAAATTTTGGATTTTTTCTTTCTTTTTTGATGAAAATTGAATAGTTTTTTTTAAAGATCCAACATTCTGAAATATGGTTCGGAAAGTCACGATAAATATTATATCATGCATGAATATGGCCACAATTAAGTTGAGAAACTTATTTTACTGGAATTTATGATAGTTTCTTGCGGCGAAAAGTTATGTGATATTGAACGAGATCCCCGCCCCCCCCCCATTCGAACGCATCACGAAATTTATGGACGCTTCCTAAGGACCGGGCCTAGGGTCCCCAAAATTTAGGGACCCCTAAATTTAAATTTCTATTATGCGAAATATTGTAGACCCCCAAAATTGAAGTAAATTTGTCAATTTTCCGAGACCCCTACTTTGTTGTTGGCTTGACTTTGACCCCGACCATGACCTAACTTGATTGGGGCAAGTAAAAAATGGTAGCAAAAAATAGGATCCACCGGCCAACTAGCACCATCATTACGGGCAACCATACAAAAAATATTCCCTAAAGGAGACTCCAAAATTTGTTGCGTCTACAGCTACAATTTTAAATTTATTAGATCAGCCCATGGACCTAAAAGAATAATTTTGAAATTACAATATCTGTAAAAGTATGGCTTTAAAATTAAAATTTGTTTTTATCAAGAATAAAAAAAGTTATAGGCACAAAATAAATTCGAAATTTACATGTCATCTGATTACTTCGATTATTATGGTTGGTTGGTTGGTAGACATATATATTCAGGTTTGTGTGCTTGGTCAGCGACCCGCTTATAAACCTTCGTCAAGTAAGACAGACACAACAGACAACACACACACATAAGTGGATCCAATTTTTTAGAGACAGAGGCCAACTAGAGGATCCCCAGAATTGGCTTGTCACCCCCAGAGGTATTGATTTGGTATGGGAACTTAGAGGACTTTCGGACCCAACAGATTTAACGAGCACGTACTCCGCATATACTCGGTAGGTCTTCAGTGGTACCGGGACTCGATCGCAGGACCTTCCGATCCCGAGACGCTGACCACTAGGCTCACTTCGATTATTAATCTGATGTAATGTAATCCGTTTTCGGCTGCCTATTTCTAGCCTCCTTTAGGAGCTTTAACACAGTCAATTACGCCTCCTAATTTGCAACCCTGGTCAAGTGACGAGGTCAACACCTGAGCGGGCACTCAACGGAACTTCTAGCGACATCGTACGCTAACGTCGTCGGGTTTTTGTACTCCACAGATTTAACGAGCACGTCTCTCCTATCGGAGAGGTTAGGGATCGATCCAAATATTATTAGCAGAGTTGAAACAGCAAACATCATTTTATTATAAGTTGAAGAGCATTAAACAAAATACGACACATATACAATCACGCCATTTTTATAACAAGAACATTCTTAGAGTTACAACACAGAGGGCGCTACCGTGACGCAGGACGGGCTTATTTAATGAAAGGTAGAAGGGGTGAGATTGACTTACACCAATATGTCCCAGTGTACAGCAGCTCGGGTGTCGACCTCGTCACTTGACCAGGGTTCGAATTTACGAGGCGTTGTTGGCTGTTTTAAAGCTCCTAAAAGAGGATAGAAATAGGCAGCCGGAAACGACTACATTATCTCAATAGTTGTGAATTTCTTCGATTATTTTCTACCACTCTTTAAGTACAAAATTTATTTTTATAGTAAATATTTCTCAATGGTTATTAACAAGCACTTGCCATTCTCTTTTAAAGCTGTTATTTTTCAAACAGAAATAACAGCAAGTGTTAAAACTAGCATTATTTACCCTAGTACTATTCGGGGGCATTTATAGGTCGCAACCCAAAATAGACCGAGAGCCCAGGGCATCCAGACCTAAGTCATTTTCAAAAGGATGAAATGTATCGGATTAGTTTCGGTTTTCATTTGCTTTCAATATATGCATACCCGTTAGAGTGAACCGACGACCAATTTACAGGTATCGGGTGCCGAAAGTAGGTAAATTAAGTAGGAACTTAAGTCATTTTCTAAAGGCTGATTCTTACGTACGTTTTAGAAAATAATGTTAAAAGTTAATAATAAATTTCCCAGACACTTTCCGTCGGCCGAAACTTTTCCCAGACGCTTTAAACGTCTTTATCAAGTTCAGACTTTGTCCCACGCATCTGGCGGCGTGAGATGGCGCTACAACCGTCCTCGGACGACAAGAAGGGGAAGTTAAGCAAAAAAGAACTATGTGTGTATTGGAGATGTGGTTGGTTGGTCGATTGACATATATAATCCGGTTTGTGTGCTTGATCATTGGAGATGTGAAAATGTTGTAAGCTAAAGACAGCTATGGTTACTTGTTTACTAATTTATTTTCTAATTAAACAAAAATTTAATTAAATCGAAACGATATTCTTTCTTCGTTTTTATTGTTTATCGACTCAGTTTTATTTCTGTCACCATAAAAACACGAAAAATTACATCCCCAGCCCCCCCCCCCCCCTCAAATCAACTTAAGTTATATTCTCAGTCTTGATTTTTATATATGTTACTCAGAAACCTATTTTAATACTTTTTTTACAAGCTGCCAGACAAATCAGATGGGCCAAACAACCACCAAACACATATTAAGGGTTGACATGCAAATTAGAACGATAATAATATAATTATATAGTTTTATAACATAGCTTTAAAAATAACTTAGTTAATTGATAGTCTAGTGGAATTCTTCATTAATTATTAAGTAATATTTTCACTCTTACTTATAGCGATAATTATGACAAATAAAATATGAATACATTTAAAGGCGTAATGAAAATTATAAAAAAGTATGTTTTCATTAGATGTATTTTTGAGCAAAAATTTAAATGAATAGGAAAAAAAGGTAAATTATTTATAAGTTAATTTAGTTAAAAGCAGCAATCAATTTTACAAATAGTTTATTTGCATCCAGTAGATCACCAAAAACATAGTTACTATGAAATTTGAAAATAATTCATTTAAATATTGTGCATTATTCGTTAATACTCAAAGACTCTTTTCAATCTTCATTATCCTCGTCATTGAAGTTGGACAACTCATCATCAATACAATGTTGATATTGGATATATTCATTATCATTATCATCATCTTTAGTATCTTCTTCTGCAAAAAAAGTAATGCAATTTAGAACAAATAATTATCCTTACAAATTTATATAAGAAATTTAAAGTGAAAGTAGAATACCTGATTCTTCCTGAAGCGATTCACTAACGAAACCCGGTAATTGGTCCTCATCAAACCAGTTAAAATGATAATGGTTATCTTCCAAGGTCCATCCATTATTTTCAGGACTGAAAATTCTGAGTTCCTTCTTATAAGAATTAATCCAGAGACTAGTGATGTAATTTGATCTACGAAATTGTTGTAGAAGCTCACTCTTGCACGGTGGTAAGTTGCTAGCATCAAAGCTTTTTACATTTTCCCGGTTGAACTCCTCATTGACGTCGTAAACCATGTAATTGTTGATGAATTGTTGAAGTCTAGCAGCATCTACGTCGGTTATCCCAGCCAAGTTGTAGACTTCACATATAAATTTTTGTATTTGGTTAAATACATTTTCCTGTATTTCTAAGTCACAGAATAGGTCTCGATCACCAAATTTCATAAATGCTTTCTGAGACTCTTCATTTTTCTTTAGTATATTGAATGTCCTTTGCTTGCCTTTTTTTTTTAAAAAGCAGGATTGTAATCACATCCAGTGATTGCATGAAATCCTGGCAAGCAACGGCTTAATGAAGGTCCCAAATGTTCATAAACCGTAGTGATATCGACATACCTTACTTTATTTCCGACGCCAATCAGCATCCACACGTGAGAATGTTTTAAATGACGCATATTGCCCAGCATTATTGCTGCAATGTCGGTATTAGAACATCGAATAACGAAGTTTGCTTGAGCATCAATATTGCAAATATGATGAATAATTTTGGTGTCAGCATTTTCATCAATATCAGACATTATTGCATTGTTAATGACGGTAAGAGAATGACACCTTTTGAAATTAACAACAATGTTTTTATTTCCAATAAATGGCACCATCTCGTCAGTTGACCAGTGCAGTATCAAGAAATCAGCGAGAGCCTGTTTGAAGCGAATATTTTTTAATTCTTTTGCAAAGTCAGATGGTCGAACTTGATCAGGACCAGTTATGATAAACTCCAAATATGTCGATTCATGTCGGAGAAATCGTTCGTAATCTTTTATCGAAGGAGAAAAGTACTGATCGAAAATTACATCATACCTTTTTGCATTTAACTGTGTGACCATTTGCAAATTTTTTTTTTAAATACACCCAAAGGTATTTAGGAAATTTTTCATCGTATGAAGTACGAAAAATCCATCAATTACTACAATATCTATGTGAGATGGTTCATCATGTTCGACGCTTGTTTCCAAACATTTCATTAAAATGGATTTTTGAGTCTTACAAATTGCACCATCAAAATGACACAGGGATAATGGAACAGGAGTTTTGGGGTACGAAAATATTTTAGCCATATCGACTTTCTATGCTAACCACTTTCAAATAAATCTTCCGGTAAAGCAACGTCGTTGAATTTTAAGTGATGTTTCGATGTTTCAGAATTGTCCGAAATTTTTCCAAAATCTCTTCCGTAAATAATATTAAATTGACATCAAAGTCGTCGCAAAAAATGCATTTCAATGGTTGTTCCATGATATTCTTTAAATGAGTGAAAACATTTTTAATTGAAACACTTTAGGACTATAAAAACACAGTCGCACTGACTAGACTTGAAATTGTAGTGCACACTAAACAACAAGGTCAGAAGCCAAGGTCCACCAAGGTTTTGCATTTATATACTTTACCATGGCTCCTATTACGTAGCATTCATGACGTTCCGCTCTCCGCGCGCAAGAAATGGTGTGTTCATTTGCATAGAGATATTTATGAGCGTCTGGTAGTTGTTTAGCCCATCCGATTTGTCTGGCAGCTTGCAAAAAAGTATTAAAATAGGTCTCTGAGTAACATATATAAAAAGCAAGACTGAGATTATAACTTAAGTTGATATTTTTTGGGGGGTGGGGGTGTAATTTTTCGTGTTTTTATGGTGACAGAAATAAAACTGAGTCGATAAGCAATAAAAACGAAGAAAGAATATCGTTTCGATTTAATTAAATTTTTGTTTAATTAGAAAATAAATTAGTAAACAAGTAACCATAGCTGTCTTTAGCTTACAACATTTTCACATCTAAAATGATCAAGCACACAAACCGGAATATATATGTCAATCGACCAACCAACCACATCTCCAATACACACATAGTTCTTTTTTGCTTAATTTCCCTTTCTTGTCGTCCGAGGACGGTTGTAGCGCCATCTCACGCCGCCAGATGCGTGGGACAAAGTCTGAACTTGATAAAGACGTTTAAAGCGTCTGGGAAAAGTTTCGGCCGACGGAAAGTGTCTGGGAAATTTATTATTAACTTTTAACATTATTTTCAAAAACATCAGCCAAAATGACTTAAGTTAACTTATAATTTACCTTACTTTTTGCACCCGATACCTGTAAATTGGCCTTCGGTTCACTCTAGCGGGTGTGCATATACTAAAAGTAAATGAAAACCGAATCTAATCCAAAACATTTCATCCTTTAGAAAATGACTTAGGTCTGGGGGCCCTGGGCTCTCGCTCTAAAAAGTCTCCTGCAGTGACTTGATACTAATTCACATGACGATTTTCGATCAACTAGTATAAATATAATTACACGGAAGCAACCTTACCGACTGGGGCGCAACTGGAAAAAATTTCTGGGTTAATATTTTTCATACACATATTTTTAATTATTTTTTTTAATTAAAATTCTAATTATTATAATTAAAGTTATTTTATTTGAAATTATTTGTAATTAAATGTATTTTTAAATAAAATTATATTTTAATTTAATTTTCCATAGCTAATATAGCTTTTACTATTAATTTATTATTAATAATGGGAATGTTTTAGCTGATGTAATGCTCTTGTCTTCACTTTTCTACGTATTGCGATTTCATTGGTTGTTTCGATTTTATTCTCAAAATGAGCGTACTTTTCGTTACAACGTGCAACTTGTTTTTATCTAGGATCAGAATGCGGAAATAGATGAAAAGGAACTTTTCTTTCTATGCAAGCTTTCTTTAATAAATGATTTGAACATCCAACAGTACAGCAAAAAGTTGACATTTAAAAAAATTAATGATTAAAATATTCTTTGAAAACTCACTTTCAAATACTAAAACAAAAGTAATTCCAGAAAATTGAAAACAAGACCGCGGAGCTGTTGCCACCGACGACATGAAATAGCCCAATTACTAATTATGGAGATTAATTTTTTACATAACTAAAGTTCGTTAAAGAATTATTTAATGGATAATTGGTGTTTTATTTTTTAATTAAAAAATTAAGTGCAATAAACATGAAAAAATCAATTTATGATAGAATGTTTACTGAACATTTAACTACTTAGATAATTTAAATCACCTGATTTGTTGTACAGAAATTAATTGGACCTATTCGATTTATCGATTTACAATCATTTTTGCGCTTTTTTGTTTGTTTTTTGTATCTTCCCATGGCTAAAGCAAAAGCTTTTGTAATAGGATACCACATAAATTCTGATGCTTTGGTAAAAAAATATGCTTTTGCGGTTTTTATTTTAATTAAACAAAATGATATATGCTTATTACAAAGAAAGGCCAAAATAATTAAGCCATTTTTAAATCGTTTGGGCATGACGTCGCCCAGGGCATGATCTTCCACAAGGCCTGTACGAATTTCATGCTAAATTTAGTTGCCACTGAAACTTCAGTAATTTGTGTCATTTTGTGGTCCGCGCGATTACATTACATTAATACAAATACTTACACAATACCTACGATTTTACAAATAAATCAAAACGAAATGACCAAATTCACGTGACTTTGGAATGTTGGTCCTCCTTTTAAATCTGCCAATGCTCGGTCTGTCGTTTTCTGAAGTCGGTGTTTCTCGCTGGCAAAACAAACGAAGCTGATTGACACTGATCCGCAACATGTGTTGATACGCACTTTGTCAACCGGGATATAATTATACACGCGAAACGCTGAGTGAGACACCTCTCGCAACGCGGGCTACGGTTCTTTCTTTTAAAGCAGTTGGACTAAGTTCCTGTCTTTTCTCCATACCAGAAGCATTGAGCTAGAAGAAACGTGGAGTGAGGTGTGTGATTCACTGAAAAGGGCAGCAAACGAGCCGGTTCAATAACGAAACGCGGAGGAAAACACGGCACTGCAGCAGAAACGAACCCGGGCAGAAAACCTAGAAACTTGCCTATTTCGCTGTTGGGTTCGTCTTCGCTGGTTCTTAGTTAGTGATCCACATGGTTATTTCTTAAAAAAGTTGGAATTTAAAGTTAAAGAAAGTTAATTTCTTTCGAACTAAAAATTTTAAAACACATTTAGGAGCCCAAGTCAATATGATAGAGGGGTCTCATACAAGCATTGCATACAAGTGTAGGTCCTTTTAGTCCTTTTCTGCCCTGTTCGCTCAAAAGGGTGTGAGTGGGTTTTCGGCTCGCTGACACCTCACTCCAGTTTCCCTTCTAGCTCAATGACCAGACGAAGCAGAAAGAGGGCTAAGTTAAGGGGTTTGTATGGTAACAGATTTCTATACAATTCCAAAGAGACTACTTTCGACCCTGTTTTTAAAATAAAAAAATGCGACATGTACTCACGAAAACTTACCAAAAAATACAGAAGAAAGTTATTTTGGCATTAAAAGTAATTAATAAGTATAATTTTAAAGATATTAATTAGTTATAATTAAAACCATTTTGTTTGTTTAGATATTTGCATGCAGTTAGTGCTGTCATCTGTAGTTTGTGAATAATTACTAAAATTTTGTTTTTATTATAACTAAATAATATCTTAAAAATTATACTTATTCATTATTTTAATGACAAAATAACTTTCTTCTGTATTTTTTGGTAAGTTTTCGTGAGTACATGTCGTATACTTTATTTAAAAACAGGATCAAAAGTTTCCTCATCGGAACTGTGTATATAGATCTGTTACCATACCTTAAATCCTCGTCTCTATTGCTACAGCCGTCAGTAAATTGACGATTAGGATTCCGCGTGACGACGCCCGTCGCTAATAGCCCTCGCGTACCTCTAGTGCGTCGAAATTTAAAACTTAACTAACTAAATGTATTTATAAAATTACGTATTTTGAAAGTATTTGTATTGAAACTGGGGCCGTAGTGAGCCTAGTGGTCAGCGTCTCGGTCTCGGGATCGGAAGGTCCTGCGATCGAGTCCCGGTACCACTGAAGACCTACCGAGTATATGCGGAGTACGTGCTCGTTAAATCTGTTGGGTCCGAAAGTCCTCTAAGTTCCCATACCAAATCAATACCTCTGGGGGTGACAAGCCAATTCTGGGGATCCTCTAGTTGGCCTCTGTCTCTAAAAATTAGATGGATCCACTTATGTGTGTGTGTTGTCTGTTGTGTCTGTCTTACTTGACGAAGGTTTATAAGCGGGTCGCTGACCAAGCACACAAACCTGAATATATATGTCTACCAACCAACCTATTGAAACTGTTAAGGGTTAGGTTGAATTATCGTCGCACTAGAGCTACACGAGGGCTATTAGCGACGGGCGTCATAATTTAAAACTTCAGTCATGTGACGAGCCGACACCTGAATAGGCCCCCAACGCAACAATTAAGATAGACATCGTACGCAGCGTTGCGACTTTGAAGCATATTTAACGTGCACTTCCTCTACACGGGGGATTATTCGTTGGACTGTTTAGCTGCACAGGCCGTTGGCAATTATTTTTGGCAATGCTCGGGCCCGATTCTGGTTCCTTTCGCATACAAGGCCAGCGCCCTACCTACTGGGCCACCTAGCCTCTAAAGCTGAATTAATATGAGGAGTCTCTATAATTACTCAGTCACATCCTCTTATGTACCAGATCAGTTTTGGGAGCTGGGAAGCCCAGACGGTAAGGCGCTTGCCTTACATGCGAAATGTTCCGGGTTTGGGTCCAGGCATCGCCAAAATAAATGCCGACCTATAAACGGTCTGTGCATCCACAAAGTTTGATGATGTCTTCACCGTTTATAGAAAGTGCACTTTAAATATGCTCCAAAGTCCCAACGCTGCGATGGCGCTCCTCAAAATTGCGTTGGGTGCCTACTCAGGTATCGCCTCGTAACTTGATTCTGGTTCTAAATGACGACGATCGTCGCCAATAACCCTCGTGTGGCTCTAGTGCGACGATAAGTAAAACTTTAATTTTTAAACTATTGTATATTTTTACTTATTTTTTAAAATAGAATTTTATAATTTTTTTCAAAAAATTATTTATAAAATTCATATATGCATAATATAATTAAATATTTTAAAATGTGTACATTTATTAAAAAAAATCGTTTTTAAGAAAATGTGCTAAAAAAATAACTAGGTATATGTGACTATGAATATGAAGATTACTCTGCAGAATTCGAATATTGTTCATCTGAAAGAACAAATAAAATATATGAGTTCAATATTTTCCCTCCTCGCCCTAGAACAACTGTATCGGGAGGAAAGGATTATGCCCACCGCGGGAGGGCGCTGCAATTTTGACGTCTCAGCAGTTTTCCCAGGCCCGTGTTGAACTTGAAGGGATTAGTTCGTAAAACATTTGATATGGTATTTTTTTTCCTTGAAGAAGTTTAAGTAGCAATGAGGGTTGCATGTTATATGATGTTGGTATATTACTTTTATGTATACTTTTCCTTTCAGAGGTATACTTACGTGGACCTTTGTAGAATTCACTTCACAACTACAGGTTACAATTTTTATTGAATACCAACTTTTTTACTATAAACTAGATTATTCACGCCATAGATATCATAGTTAAAGTATTAGATTGGCAGATCACGTGACCTCCAATGCTAACGACGGGACGCGCATGGCGGCCAAATAAGGGGGCAACATGGCCAGTGTTGCCGCCACTTTAAGGAGAAAAATACTACGAAAAAATACCATTTAATTCTAAAATTACAAAAAATATCGTAAAAATACTAGCTGCATTTTGGAATCTTTTTAGTGACTTTAAATCCTTTCCCAGTATTTTTTTTAATTTAGAATTAAATGGTATTTTGTCGTCGTATTTTTCTCCTTAAAGTGGCAGCAACACTGGCCATTTCACCCCCTTATTTGGCCTCCATGCGCGTCCCGTCTATAGCATTGGAGGTCACGTGATGTGCCAATCTAATACTTTAACTATGATATCTATGGTTCACGCTTTCCAAAAATATCGATACAGAAGCAGCTGATTTATTAATTTAGTAAAAAAAAAAAGATGTATCAAGAGGATCAAGAACATTTCAAAAGTTAAAAAAAAAATGTCATTGGTTAATGTATAGGACATTTTGATTTAAAGTAAAAGTTATAATGAACTGTGAATCATAAAACAAACTAACACAGATTGTTTGTTCATGCAAAGCATACCAAAAATGTGTATTTTTACTACTCAAAACCTCAAATTGCACTAAATTTTAACATCAAATGTTAAACCTTTTTTTTTTTAATTACTTGCGAAACATAGTTCTACATACATTTTTTTTTTACATAACCCTGGGTCAAAATTAGACCAGTTCCATGATGTGTGTGACCCTGCGAAAGTCCAAAAATAAAAGTGGGTCATCGTTGATGTCTTTTCACGTCATACCGAGGCAATGGAGTATGTGTCACCTCTACGACAGTTGGGGCAGTCAGGGAACAGCTTGGTGCCGGCATCAAACTTCAAACTCTTTGTGTGTCCCGTCCTGAATCTGGAGAGAGCAGTTTGGTCTTGCCTGCATAGTTGCAATTTAGAAATCTCGCCTGGTTTCTTAGCGCCATACCAAGAGTGCTAAGGGGGACTACAGTCTATTGCTGTCTTTTAGTAAATGGAGCCAATTTATGAATAAGTCAACAGGTTGTCCCCCTCTAAGATCTGGTCACAGCCTGCCCTTGCAAGTCCGTCAGCCAGTTCATTCCCAGCCAAACCGACATGAGATGGTATCCAAACTAAATGCACTGGGAAAAAACGCGAAAGTCTATCGAGCTCCTCGATGATCGCCACAGCTGTGGTACCTCTGACCTCATAGACATTCTTCAAATACTATAAGGAAATAAGGCTATCGGTCATTAACCACACCTCCCTTTCATCGTTTCCTATTACTCTGAGGGAATCAAGAATAGCGAATAGTTCAGCTCTATAGCTGGAACTGTGGTTCGGTGTCCTTCTGCTGATTTTAACGGGTTCCTTGTTTGGTCGGAAAATCACGGATCCGCTACCGCAGCAACCGTAAACAATAACATACATAATTGAAAAAATCATACATAATTGTTTGAAAAATATGTTGATATAAAGAATATATGCGTAGAATTTTTTTAGTGGAGTGAAGATGTTAAGGGGAGTCGGATGGTTTTTATATCGCCTATGTTAATTTTCGTAACTTTAGGAACATTTTCTCAGGAACTAAATGAGATATCGTTATGAATTATTTTTATATTTTGTTCCTTACATATAGCTCTTTGATTTAAACTGAGGTGGGTTTGATTGCAGCCCATTACGCTAACAGTCTGCGCTCTGTACCAGGTGCGGGTTCGATTCCCGTCTTCGTCCTGTTTGTACTTTCTCTCTCTGTGTTAGTAAAAAATTCTGTCTGTGTTTGTCTTACTTGACGAAGGTTTATAACCCTTTCCGACCGAGCTATCACGATCGTGCGGGCATAAAAGAGTGTTCAAGCTTTTCAAAAATATCGATACCGAAGCAGTTGACTTGTACCGTTCGTTATTTTTATTAAAAATTACTTGGTTTTTAAGGAGTTGCTGGCCTTAATGCTGTTTAAGACAACTTTTTCGATAAACTCTTAAAATTTAGTCTCATAAACTTAAATCAGCGAAATCGTCTTAAAGGGATAAGCGGATCTCTGATCTAGCAATCAAACCGGAAAATACATGTACCAACCTACATACCTCCAGAACCCGGAACAACCAATGAAATCGAGTAAGGCAGGAATGAATACTGGAAAGAGTTCAGAAACAAGCCAATGGACGTGGCGACTTTCAGACTGCTTAACTTTCTTTTTTCCATCTAAATCTCATGTTATCTCCATTGGATGAATCTCTGATGAAACAGTATCCCCGTATCAAGATGAAGACGGGTATGCTTCCGGGCAAAAACCAATACAAAAACGCCAAGTGAAGCCATCGATCGCTTTGTAGTAAGCCTGAAGAAAACGCTCTCGGCAAACTACTAATTTTACTTATTAAATTTTTTGAATGCCAACTTTTTGCTGCGCTATTGGTTGTTCAAATATTTGTTGACGAAAGCGTGCATAGAAAGAAAAGGTTTTTTTTTTCATCTTTATCGGTCGTTTTGAGAGTGAAACCGAAGCAACCAATGAAATAGCAGTACGCAGAAAAATGAAAACAAGAGCGTTACATCGTCTGAAACATTCCCATTCTACAGTGGAGTTTGCATAGTCTTACACCATCAACTTGGTGGGTTTTGACAATCTAATAAAAACTATAATTAAAAAGCATTTTTCTTACCTGTGAAGTGAATTACTACTATCGTGTGTAAATTCAGATCTCGTGCTGCAGCCTATGCAACTGCGCAAATAGTCAAATTTAAGAGAATGAAATGATGCGTTTCAGCATGAAAAAACCTAGGAGGATAGAATGAACAGGAGTCGTCGCGTGGATTCAAACGTACGGGAACCGAGTGAAGCGAGAGGTGGAGGGGAGGTGGGGGAAGGCAGCCATCTTTGTCTACCTATTGTTCGTATAGTCTTCTATGGGAGAATTTACGATTTTTCTTTTTAATAAAAAAATTTGATCACATTACGGAAAACGAATACACATATGTATATTTCTAATGCTCAGTAGATATATACAGCGCGTCCCAAAAGTTTATAGACAGCTGTTTTTTTTTCAAGTTAAAGAGAAGAATAAGCGAGTGTGAATGACGAAATAATTTATGCAAATATCTAAGAGAGTATTTCAAATAATAAAACGCTCAAACAACTGTGAGAGATCATAAAATTATTTTTAAAAAATAAAAACGAAAAAATGCTGTCCCAAAAGTTTATGGACAAAAGGTGTTAAGAGCTGTTTTTATTAATGAAAATATAAATTTGCATATTCTATTATTTGTAAACGTGACGTAATAGCTTCCTGAGATAAAAACTAGCGGGTTGTTCCTTTTTTGATTCATTGCAAAGATGCCTGCCAACGTGCAATTTACGAAAAATGAAATTTTACAAATTCATCGTTTAAGAGCTCGTGGGATGACAGTTGTAGATATTGCTAGAAGAATTAAGCGTAGCAAAGCTGGAATTTATCAAATCCTAGCGAAAGGTGACATTTTCGAACCAAAATCTCGTCCTGGAAGGCCAAAAAAGACAACAAAGAGGCAAGACAGAGAAATTGTGAGACTTGTTTCGACCAAAAATTTGTCTGTACGATCTACATCCAAAGAAATTACAGCTTCAGTATCAAAATCAACAGTCCACCGAAGGCTAAAAGCAAGTAAGTTTTTAAAATATCATAAAATGCGACGCACGCCGAAGCTTACAAAACGCCATAAGGATGCTCGAGTTAAGTGGGCAAGAAATTACATGCATTACAAAGACGAATGGCTAAGTGTGGTTTTCAGTGACGAAAAAAAGTTTAATTTAGATGGCCCCGATGGATGGAAGTACTATTGGCACGATCTTCGGAAGGAACCAAGGTCCTTTTTAAGCAGGCAACAAGGAGGGGGTTCAGTAATGGTGTGGGGAGCCTTCTCCTTCAACGGAACAACTGATTTTGCTTTTTTGAAAGGTCGGCAATATTCTGATGATTATCAAGGAACTCTTGAAGCTCACTTACTTCCATTTGGGGAGTTGCTAGGGGGAAATAAATGGGAATATCAACAAGACAACTGCTCCATTCATGTGTCTAACTCCACTATGCAGTGGTTTAGACGCCACAATGTTAAAGTTATGGAGTGGTCAGCTTTAAGTCCTGACCTGAACCCTATGGAGAACCTCTGGGGAATACTTTCGAGGGACGTTTATGCAAATGGGCGCCAATTTGCAACAGTTCAAGATCTAACGATGCAAATTGAACAAAGTTGGTTTAATTTGAAGCCCGAAATTCTCCAAACTCTTGTTTTAAGTATGCCTGATCGAGTTTTTCAAGTGATAATGAAGAACGGTTTAAAAATTTGAACAATAGTGCAAAATTAAATGGAAAAATGGACTTGTCTATAAACTTTTGGGACAACCAAATTTAAAATTTTTTCATTTTTCACTCTAAATCTGTGATGTTGTTATGTTATTTGTGTACAGTACTAATATTGTATTGATATTTTTGATAATTAAAAATAAAAAAATTCTTGCGAAACGTTTTCCTATTATAAAATTCAAAAACCACAGCAGTCCATAAACTTTTGGGACGCGCTGTATCAGTGTTGGGCAAAATGCAGTAGTAACAATTAACAATTAATTAATGTTCACTCCGACAACCCGACCGACCGATCAAGACCGGTCGGTCGGGTTGTCGGTCAGGGTCGATTGGTCTGGTTGTCAGTCTTGGTCGGGCTGTCGGTCTTGGTCGGGCTGTCGGTCTTGGTCGGGCTGTCGGTCTTGGTCGGGTTGTCGGTCTTGGTCGGGTTGTCGGTCTTGGTCGGGTTGTCGGTCTTGGTCGGGTTGTCGGTCTTGGTCGGGTTGTCGGTCTTGGTCGGATTGTCGGTCTTGGTCGGGTTGTCGGTCTTGGTCGGGTGTCGGTCTTGGTCGGGTTGTCGGTCTTGGTCGGGTTGTCGGTCTTGGTTTAATTGCAAGGTGCAATTAAAAGTTCAATTGCAATTAATTTCATTGCAATTTATTTAATTGCAAGGTGCAATTAATTTTATTGCAATTACTTTTACAATTGACAATTGATTAATTGAATGCCCAACACTGATATATATGCATTATTTAAAATACAATACAAATAAACACTTAAAATTTGGCGATATTAAAATTTGTTCCCCTGGAAATCTTAAAATTAGTTTGTTTTAATTTGGGAGTTATTAACAGCTCATATTTACAAAAACAAATACTATTTTTAATTTTAAGTAATGTGAGAATAACAAAAAACTACTTAAATAAATTCGCTTACCTCAAAATAATACAAGCCCATAGAGTTGACAAGCCAGAAATCGCAATGTTTTGCGTTAATCAATATGGCTGCCACGAACTGCGCATGCGCGTCTGAAAGGGAGAGGGGAAATCTTTTTCGCTTCATGCTGAGGCCACATGACTACTCCTGTTCATTCTATCCTCCTAGGAAAAAACGTTGAGTTCAAAGAGTTCTATAGTAGGGTAGAGGAACGACTCGTACTGAGCTGCCATCGGCAGCCATGGCTCACTACGGAGCCCGAATAGAGTGGCAAAAGTGCTAGTTAATTTATCATTTTGATACTGAGAAAGGTAGTACACCCAGGGAAAAGGCGGGAATCGAACCCGCATCTGTTACAGCGCGCGGACTGCTAGCGTTATGGCCTGCGATCCAAACCACTCGGCCACCGGGCCCCACATGCCACCCTATATTGTCTCCATGTTGGTCCATGGTGCTGTTACCAGGTTCAGTCTCTACCCTACTATAGAACTCTTTGGTTGAGTTAGCTGTTTGTTGAGGTTGGTTGGTTGGAAGACATATATTTTTAGGCTTGTGTGCTTGGTCACAAAGACCCGCTTATAAACCTTCGTCAAGAAGGACGGACACGACATACACACACATACAAGACAGATGCTGCCATCTATCGCCACCTCCACCATTTAGACATGCCCCTGAAGGGGAGGGAAATAGTCTCCAGGGACCTGTGGTAAACTGCGCAATGGCCGACCACAGGACTCTCGGACCCAACAGATTTAACGAGCACGTACTCCGCATATACTCGGTGGGTCTTCAGAGGTGTCGAGACTCAATCGCGGGACCTTCCGATCCCGAGTTCTTAACCACTTGGCTCCTTACGATCCTAGCCGTTTGTCGAGGCTTACCGTGGTTGCTTGGCGACTTTCTGACGGCTTCACTTTATTTCGCGCAAAGCATCTCCATCTCCTTCTTTTACTGTTTGGATAAATCTCTCTGATGAAACAGTATCCCCGTATGAGCCACCACTTGGACATCACAAAGCCATTACGTTGTTTCACCGAGGGGTAACACGACACGACTCTCCAAACACGAGGAGGTTTAAATGGAAGTCTGCACCCCACACTGCAAACAAGAACTCGAGATTTATTGGCACGGATAAGCAAGGTGGATAGGGCACAGGATTTTGGTCTATTTAGTATATTGTCTTATAAGTATGGTAATAAATGAGTATAGTGTCTTATAACTATAGTAATAAAAAAGGCCGGTGTCTTAAAAGTATGGTAATAAATAGTATGGTGTCTAATAACTATAGTAATAAAAAAAGGCTGGTGTCTTACAAGTATGGTAATAAAGTAGTATGGTGTCTTATAACTATAGTAATAAAAAAAGGCTGGTGTCTTATAAGTATGGTAATAAAATAGTATGCTGTCTTGTAAGAATGGTAAAAAAAAATAAGTATGGTACCTTATAAGTATAGTGTCTTAAAAGCCTGTAAAATAGTAATAGTTAATAAAATAGTATATGGTGTTTTATAAGTATGGTAAAAATAAGTATGGTGCTATGTTTTGGTTTATTTAGGATCTTGTCTTATATAAGTATTTTTTTTTTATTTAGAATAAATTTAAATACACCTAGTGTACCACAAAGATTGCTTACAGAAGTAAGTAAAAGAACACAACATTAAAATTTTTAAATGTAAATCAAATAAGAGTGAAGGACAAAAGTCTCCATTCTTCGCACCAGGTCTGAAAAAACAGGAAGCCAACGTATGGATACATAGATATGGTAATAACTAAATACGGTAATAACTAAGTATGGTGCCATATAAGTATTTTCATAAATAAGTATGGTGCCATATAAGTATTTTCATAGATAAGTATGGTGTCTTATAAATATTATAATAAGTATGTAGGTTGTCTTATAAGTAGGGTAATAAATTATTTTAGTGTCTTATAAGCATGTAAACAAATAAGTATGGTGTCTTATAAGCATGGAAACAAATAAGTATGGTGTCTTAAAAGTATGATATTAAACAAATATGGTAATTATTCGAAAGCATTTTAAAATCCTCCTTTTAAAATCGTACTTATTAAACCATTTCACAGATATTGAATGCTGTTAATTACCTTTTTGAGACACAATCCTAAAGAACGTGCATTGATAAAGACCGAAAAATGTCTATTCGTTATTCCATTGTATTCTACATCCTATTCTCGATTTTACACTACATTATATTCTAGTCTATATTGTACTCCTATATTTAAATATAATACTCCACTCTATTCTATTACTCTAGTACATAATTGTACTCTATTTTTCATTCTATTGTATTCTATCTAAGCATTCTATTCATTTTACACTCTGGTTTATTCTTTTCATTTATGCATTTTCGGCGAATTAAATTTGAATATTTCTTCCAATGTATAAAAAAACCAAATGTTTTCTTAAATACTATCGTTTTCAAATGACTTTACGTTAAATCAACGTTAACGCATAACAACGTAATTTTGCTCGAAATTGCAGTGATAAATAACGATATTCTACGTTCAAACTTTATTTCCTTGAAAAGTCTTCAACAACACGACTTTTACTTAAACAATAAAACTAAAACATGCATTTGCATATTTAACGATGTCATACCATACATGAAAAGAACGACACATCATTTTATCGAATCCCCATTGTACAAAGAAAAATTTAACATTATTGCAGACATTTATTGCATTTATTTAAACGAATTTAGTTTGTTTTTTTCCGTTTCCACTGCCTCTCAGCAATTCGAATGAATCGACCAGAGCAAATAAAAAGCAACGGTGGGATGGGGTTTAACATGATTCGCAGAATGATCGCAGCGAAAAGAGTCCCATTTAAGGCGACTATTCGCTGCTTTTGGCTACAATGCAATCATTTTCCCCAACCAGGCTACTTTATTGGCGGTCAAGCCTTTGCAGACTCGGCATATTCTCCAAAAATAAGAGACAATTTTTTTTGGCACCCATCGAGGCGACTCTCGCTACCGATTTTGATGTCAGATTACAAGGAATCTGAGATCTCTGTGGGTGCCGATATTTAATTTTGCCGAGAGAACCCACGCCCAAATAGGTACTCAAGGGGTCTTTTACATGCCACATAATCATATGACATGCGTGTGCACACGATATTTCCATCCAGAAAATCTGACGACTCAAGTTCCACTAAGAAAGACTGGTAGGCAATCAACATCAAGTTTAGCTTCGAGCAGCTCATTGACTGAGAGGTATTACGTGTTCGAATCATAAGCCAAAGTTTGCGGGTTCGGGTTCCGGCTGAGTCGTCATATTTTCTGGATGGCAAAATCGTAGGCACGCGTGTCATGTGATTATGTGGCATGTAAAAGATCCCTGGAGTATCCATATGGCTTGGGTTCTCTCGGCAAAATTAAATCCCGGCATATTTTAACATTCACACAGAGGTCAGATTTTCATTGTAATCTGAGTGTCAAAATTGGTAGCAAGAGTCGGCTAGATGGTGCCACAAAAAATGGTTCTTAGTTCTGGGGAATATGCCGAGTCTGCAAAGGCTTAACCGCCAATAAAACAGCCCCGTTAGGAAAAAAAAAGATGTTAAACTGGTTAAGAGTTTAATTTTTTTGTAAGAAAACTGTTTTAACTTAAACTGGCTATTAATTTATTATCATTAGAATTTTTTTCAGAGTATATGAATAAATAAAATGTTTAAGTAACAATTTGATATTCAATTTGGGGGAAATTAAAATCGTACATTTTTTTTTCAAACATAGTTTTATGATACTTGAAACTAAATGATGATTGCATTATCAAATTAAATAAAGAATATTTTATTTTTCCAAATAACTAATCGATTTTAATAATTATAATTTGCTTGTTTTACGTCAAGAGCGGCAACAGCTCCGCCGTCTTGTTTTCATTTTTCTGAAATTACTTTTTTATAACAACGTGCAAAAAAGTTCACTTTTTTATATCATATTCATTCATAAATCGTTGCGAAAATGACACTTTACGTGCTTACGTCACAGACAGTGCCGAAAGTAAGTACTTTCGGCTCTAGTGCGGTAAAGTAAATATAAGAGTATCTGATTGGTAGAAAAACAAAATGATGTCATGAATATCTCCATGGAAACTAAATGATGTCATGAAACTCACTTATTTTTATTGGTTCATTACTTTTGCATTTTATAATATCTCCATGGAAACTACAAGTACTACAAAAATTATTAAAGGAAATTTAATAAGACAAAAGTAAGAACACAAATTTCACGCCAAACAATACTTTTTTGCTCGTTATTATAAAAAATATTGTAAGCAAGCACGTGCCAAATAATACTTTATTAAGCTCTTGTCATTAAAAACCACCTGCTTAATAAAGTATCATTTTCGGCACTAGTTGCTTAAATAACTATTGTTTTATTATTCGAAAGTGAGTTTTCTAAGAATATTCTAGTTATTAATTTTTTTAAATGCTAACTTCTTTCTATGCTGTTGGTGTTTCAAATCATTTATTAAAGAAAGCTTGCATAGAACGAAAACTTTCTTTTTATCTATTTTCGCCTCCTGATAAAAACAAGTTGCATGTTATGAACAACTCAGAAGCAGGCGAAAAGTACGTTCATTTCGAGAATAAAATCGAAACAACTGTAGCTGCCTCAGTAACCCACAGTCTACCGAAAGGATCCTCATGGTGAAAATAAGTTACCTCGGGTTATATACTACTATTAACTTTGTAATTAAAAATAGTGGTTGAAACGAGATGGTAAATCAGCACCACCTAGTTGTTGATGGCATATTGAGGTTGGGTGTGTGGTGAACCGCCTCACAGCTACACAACCAATGATGCAGCTACACAACCAATGAAATCGCAGTATGGAGAAAAAAGAAAACAAGAGTGTTACATCAGCTGAAACATTCCCATTGTTCAAGTTTTCTCTTAGCTGGAAAATTCTTGCCTTCATCGTCATTTCGCCAAATTCACGTGATTTTGGGTGCGATCTTTGATCCATTAAGCTAAATCTCAACGATCTCTATCACAAATCTTTGATCGCCTTGCACATAACCGACACAAAATAAACAATTGAAACCGAGAAAACTCGATTAGAGGCGGCGAGAAGTTGAAAAGCGGCGAAATTTTGTAACTCGCTCCGCACACACAATAAAATGTCAGCTTCGGCAAACGGCCAAAATTGAATTAGCTCGATTCTTAGATGGTTGCCACCGTTCGCGGTAAAGTGACGTAACCGATAAATGTTCCCTTTCGTGCAAAATTTTTGCTGAAATCTGCAAATTGGCTCGTTTCAGATGTTAAAAACGTTAACTTTAAAAATATATGTATATATGATGTAAAAAATACATTCCTAAAAATAAAAAAAAATCGTTTTCACTTTTTTTAATTTTATTATATTCGTGAAATAATGCGAAAACTCGTCAAATTTATTTCCAGGGTGGCCGAAAAAGAGAAAAATTAAACTTTACTAATCGAACTTATGATTGAAATACTTTGAACACTAAAACTAAAAAAAACTCCTCGGCGCAAGAGCCCATTAGTGGGCCAAGGCCCGCCGTGTCCATTTCAGCTTTAATGATCACGGCTCTGGGGTGCTAGACATATGTCCCGTTAAGGTGGTCAGCCTCACGCGGAACCCCCAGTGTTTAGTTCCCAAGGATGCTTGGTACCCATTTTATCGACCCACTTAAGGGATGAAAGAATAGGTCAACCTCGCCCAATCCGGGATTCGATCCCCGGACCTGTGGCGTGACAATGCGAACCACTAAGCCACTGGGCCTCACTTGGAACACAGCAAAAAAAAACCTCTTTTTGAAAGCGAAATCGAAACAACAAATGAAACCTCACGAAAAGTCAAAAATGAAAACAGAAGAGTCACATCATCTGAAACAACCCCATTGAAAGATTCAGAATAAATTAAAAAGAAATATTTTACAATGAATGTCGGAAATTTGACTTAAATCACTCTTTCCAATCAAGCGTTACCAAAATTAAAAAGAAAAAGTGGTAGGAGCAAAATAACAAAGTTTAATAAAAGTGGTGGTAACGAACTAAAATAACAGTCTCCCCTTTTATGTTACTTTTTCCCTGAGGGAATAAATGAAAAGAAGTTTGTTCTTCATTTTTTCCAATTTTTCCTAAGAGTTTCCCTATACTTTCCTGACACTAATACAATTGGTTGTAAGAATGTTTTCAGGAAGTTAAATAGAATGTTATACAATTTTCGATACCAATTTCTCTTGAGTCCAAAAATGAAGCCGAATGAATAAATTATTTTGCATTGGAAGTCCATTTTAATTTATTCTGATTCTTTCAATTGCAATGTATTTTATTCTGATTCTTTCTATTTTATTTCGTTTTATTCGATGTCTTGCTGTTTTATCTTACATTTCAATGTTTTTCGTTATATCGTAATTTTATTCTAGTACTTTCAATTTTACAATATTTCTTTCCCATTTCTTTTCATTTTATTCAATTTCATTTCATAAATTACCGTTCGATTTTACATTTCATTCTGATTCTTTCCGTTTCAATTAAATTCATTTACTTCCTCTTCGATTTATTCTGATTTCGTTTTATCCTCATTTCGCTTGTGCAGTATCCACAAGGTTGCAATTTTAAAAGCAACATCAAAATTGTATTGATATAAACAGAATAAAAATATATTATAATTGAAGGAACCGAAAAATTAAAATTGAATAAAATGGAAATATTTGGAACGAAGTCGGTATTCGGAATCTACTGAGTTTATAGTATTTAAATTTTAATATGAACGTCAAGTTAGAATAACCCTAAATTCCATTAATATGACATGGCTCTTATACCATTGGTTGCTAAGACAGAGAAAAAATAGTGAAAAATTGCAGCCTATGATAAAAAAATTATTTGATGAAAGTTCTGAACGGAACAAGGTATCCCAAGTTCTTTGGGTGCCCACTCAGATGTCGACCTCGTCACAGAGGTTCTAAATTATGTAATTGAAAGTTCCATGGAGGCTGGAAATAGACAGCCGGAAAACGTAAAAAACAACCTAACCTAACCTCGACGATCCAACATGCTAATAAACTTATCCAGACCAAAAACCTTGTGACTATAATTATCTGATAAGTAATAATCAACGAATTCTAATAAGTGATGTGTAGAGAACATTACAATGGCAATACATAAAAAAATAAGGGTGTGTAAAGCTACAAAACTTTCAGTTATCAATACACACATTAAAAGGCAATTACCGGGTGGCCCAGCGGGTAATGTTTGAAACAAATGAAAAAATGAAAACAGACGAGACATGAGAAGAATTTAATGACGTTTATTGAATGGGCATATTGGGCAATTAATGATAAAGAGGTTCGAAGTGCCCGCCATCTTTAACAAGGACAGCAGTTAGGCGGTTCTCGAATTTTACTCCCTTACCCATACCTTCCTCCTTCCTCCATACTCCTGCCATACTCCTGTTGTTTGGCCAATTCTTTTTGTGGAAGTAACTTTTGTGGGAAGTTTCACAAAAAAAAATCGGCCAAACAAAAGGAGTATGGGTAAGGAGTATGGAGGAAGGTATGGGTAAGGAGTATGGAGTATGGTTGGATTCGAGAACAGCCTAACTGCTGTCCTTGTTAAAGATGGGGGGTACTTCGAACCTCTTAATCATTAATTGCCCAATATGTCCATTCAATAAACGCATTAAATTCTTCGTATGTCTCTTATTTGTTTTTATTTTTTCATATGTTTCAAACATTACCCACTGGGCCACCCGGTATGTACCTTATAAGGAAATTACAATAACTTTAAGACCTAAAAAGTTTTATGGTGGATACCGTTTGCGCATGCGCAATTTCGTCGAAATCTTTGTTATGACGCATGACAGGTACTAGGAACTTATGTACCAAATTTGGAGTCTATCGTATTTCGGTTTTCACCAATACCTTTAACTAAATAAGTTCTAAGACAATTTCCGTTTGCGCAAGTGTGATTTTCTTAAAAACCTTATTTCGACGTTCGACAGGTTCCAGGAACTCGTGTACTAAGTTTAAAGTTCTTAGCTTTTTTTTTTAGTTCGATATGTGTTGAGTGGTTTCATCAAGTATCCAATGTTTCAAACGAATGCGAGCTCACGTTTCAAACTTCGCCGATTTCTTCCAGCAGATTTAGTCTCGAGTGATGCTTGACCCTCTTGCAACAGCTTTGCAGCGGCACCGACTCAAACGGACCGTTCTAATGCAACTGGAAATGTTGCAAAAGTGGGCAAATCTCTTCGATAGCCTTTCTTCTTCCTCTTGAAGACTGCATTTAATGCGAATTCCACTACACAGGTCACGTGACGAATGGTATCATCTGCACTCCCGAAAGAAATCCGATACGCATATATTCTTTATATAAACATGTTTTTCAAAGGCTGTGTCCTGAATACGACATCAAATGCAACAAAACTTGGCGACGACGGACGGCCAAGGGCGCCAAGTGATGCAATTGCTTGGATGACTCTGCCAAGTCGCCAAGTTTTGTTGCACTTGATGTCGTAGTCAGGACACAGCCAAACAATTATATATTTAGGAATATGTTTTACATTTGATGAAGGGCCCGTCAATTTAGTGGAATTTGATATTGGAGCTGTAAAAATGCACATTTTTGCTGTGCTATGAATAAACAAACTAGTTCTATCAGTTTTTTTTACAATTAATAGTCCATTCTGACATTTGTTTTCATTCAAAATGTTTCATAACTTTACCTTGAAAAACCTTTTTTAAAAGGCCTCTGAAATCTGCATGACCTTCTTGCTCATCACTTATTAATATATCAGCTGATTTGGTTTTTTTTTTTGGAAGTTTGAACTTTCCAGTTTATATTAGAAAAGTTAGAATAAAGAGAAATTGTAAAATGATGTTGGGAAGTGAATTCTGCAAAGGTCCAAGTATGTGTACCTTTTGGGCGAAGGGGGTATGAATGGGGTGAAAAGATATTTTCAACATCAATGCAGTTCAGTGATAAATACAAATAAAAATACAAAAATTGTCGACCAACAACAGGCCAGAGGCCCAGCAAGGTTGGTCCAAAATAAATCTAATACATTACCAGTTTCCAATGACCGTCTAGTTTCTTCTTAAAATCTTCTACTCTCTTCGAATGCCCAACATAATCCGGTAAAGCATTCCACTCATTTAAAAATAATGTTTTCTTACCTCCCTTCTAAAGCTCGATTTTTCAATTTCTGATCATGACCTCTGGTCCGTTTATTTAAGGTAAAACCTAAGCCTTCCATGTCTCCCTGTTTTATGAACTTGAATAACTGAATTAAATCACCCCTAGCTCTCCTGTTGTCCAGGGAATACATGTTTAAAGATAATCTGTTATCATAATCAATACCAGATAGACCCTTAATCATTTTTGTAGCCCTATGCTGAACTTTTTCAAGCAACTCTATATCTTTTCTGAGGAAAGGAGACCAAAACTGAACAGCATATTCCAGATGTAGCCTTACCAATCCTATACCAATGCAAGATAATCTCCTTAGATTTAGAAGTGATGCTTTTTCTAATATATCCCAACACTCGATTGGCTTTCTTACTTGCCTCAACACACTGCTTACTCATTTTGAAATCGTTGCTCACCAAAACTCCTAAATCTCTAACGAACTCACTATCTTGGATATCTTGGATTAAAGAAGCAAAAAAAAAAAGAGATAATTCCACGGTATCACGTTCATTTTATAGTATTACTGTCGTTCCAGTATTGTAAGTGACTCATGTTTTGTAATATGTTACAAACCAGTGGCGGATCCAGAAATTCGCCCTGCGGGGGGCACACAACAATCGTGCTGGGGCGCAACTAGAAATAATTTCTGGGGGGGAGGGGGGCAATTTTTTAATAGTATTTTTAATTAATTTTTTACTAGAATTGTTTCAAATTAAAATATTTTTAATTGAATTTACTTTTAATTAGAATTATTTCTAATTAAAAATATTTTTAGATGAAATGATATTTAATTAGAATTATTTTTAACTTAATTTTTTTATTAAAAAAATCTTTAATTAAAATTATTTTTAATTTAATTCTCCATAGTAAATACAGATTTTTACTATTAATTTTTTTATTAATTACTATTTATAAACTAACATTAGTTTTTATTTTACGTAACTAAAGTTTGTATTGTTAAACCGATAATTAATGCTTTATTTTTTAAATAAAAATTCAGTGCAATAAATAGGAAAAAAAATCAATTAATTGGAATGTTTCACTTGATGTAACGCTCTTGTTATCATTTTTCTGCGAGGATAACATTGGTTGCTTCGGTTGACATCCACGACGTGAAACAACCCCATTATAGAATATTTTTATTTAAAATTAAACTACAAAAATAATTAAATAAATCACCTTATTTGCTGTACAGAAATTAAACGATTCGCTCCGGAATATTAAATTTAACATTTATTTTATTTGTAAAATTTTAAATAATGAAACTGTACTAAATACAAAACTAATTGCACAAAAATTAGTTTTTTAGAAATTAAGTGTATTCAATAACAGGTTGTGAACAAGTATTAGCAAAATATTTCATGAAAGTAAAAAAAAAGTTAATTCACGTAAATTTTCGAAGATTCGATGTAGCTAACATATAAACAATTTGTAGAAACTAACTAACAAAATAAATACGACATGATAAAAGCTAACCAATTAAATGATTTAATATTTAAAACTTTACGGAAGCTAATTCATATTTTTAATTAATTTTACGACGTCGTACAAGCGCGACTCGCCAATGTGAAATAATTTTAAAATTGCTTGCATTTATGTAGTTATATAAAATAACAACTAATAAACCCTGGTTTAAATATTAAACAACAATTAAAATTTAATGAAAACGGAACTAATTATACCTTAATAGATTTGTATTAAGCATTCAGACAAAAACAGTAAAAAGAGGGGGAAACGTGCCCAAGTTCCTTACAAATAGGGATGCACCGAATACCAAATTTGGCAGAATAACGAATATTCGGCCGAATTCTTAGCCGAATATTCAGCCTACCTAAACCAATTTTTATTTTTTGTCATATCTAAGTAAGTTGTATTTATTATTCATCAATTTCAATTCAACACAAACATATAAGTACACAATTACACAATAATTTTAATACAATATAGCTATTAAATTTTTAATTGAACCAACACACAATAAAGAGGTACTCGTTTGTTATTAAAGCAAGCCTTTTAGAAAGTGTAACTTGGAAATATCACAACACGAAAACGAAAATAGAAGTATAACAACATAAAAGTAGGTGGATCCGAGGTAGAATTTAAATTAGAAAGAAAACAAAAATAATAAAACCATGGCTTACAATTGCGATACTGTTTTTTAAAGCCCACTCACAGTAACTGTTCCCCTAAAGAGACATGTTTATTTAATACAACTTGAGTAAAGCTTGATTTAACATTATAACTAACAAAACCTTAAGAATTTGAGTCTGTCAAAGAGGGGCTGGGGAGCCCAGTTGGTTAGGCGTTCGCCTAGCATGCGAAAGGTCCCAGGTTCGGGTCTGAGCATCGCCAAAATAACTGCCGACCTATAAACGGCCCGTGCAGCCAAAAATGTCCGACGAATAATACCCCGTGTAGAGGGAGTGCACGTTAAATATGCTCCAAAGTCCCAACGCTGCGTACGATGTCGCCCTTAGCGGTTTGCTTTGGGTGCCAACTCAGGTGTCGGCTCGTCACTTGACTGTGGTTCTAAAAATACGACGCCCGTCGCCAATAGCCCTCGTGTAGCTCTAGTGCGACGATAATTCAAACTGAACCAAACTAAACGAGTCTATTATAAAGAAAACAAGTCCTGTTTGGGAATTTTTTCGACGTTTTAGAAGTTTAAGTAACATAAAGAATTTTGAAAAAATTTAAATTTCACTATTCGACCGAATAGTAAAGCTATTCAGCCAAACCGAATATTCGGCTAAAGTGGCCGAATACCGAATAGTAACCGAATATTTGGTGCCTCCCTACTTAAAAACATCGCAAAAATAACTGCCGACATACTAACGGCCCGTTCAGCCAAAAAATGTCCGACGAATAATACCCCGTGTAGAGGGAATGCATGTTAAATATGCTCCAAAATATCGACGCTGCGTACGATGTCGCCCTTAGCGGTTGCGTTGGGTGCCAACTCAGGTGTCTACTCGTCACCTGACTGTGGTTCTAAATTACGACACCAGTCGCCAATAGCCTTCGTGTACCTTTTGTGCGACGATAATTCAACCTAAACTAACCCACAAGATAGTCTTTAAAATGCCACCTTCACAAATATTATAAATCAGCAACTAAGAAAATTGTAACGCATTATGATTGTTTTTTATTATCATTGAGGCAATTGCAAGCAAATTTTATAAATAAGAACTCATTTATTAAGTATGGAAGCTAATATAACTTACTCTTATAATCCAATCTTCTTATGAAATTTGATGTATAATATATGAGAGAAAAACGTGAAAACTCCCGAGTTGAACTACACTTATTGTTACTTGGATTTAATATGAGCAAACTCAAAACCTTTAAAGTAAAACGTTTACAAAGATATGCATCTTTAGATAGCACGTGTGGAATATATATTATATACTGCGCCACCCTCCAAATAAATGAAAATAAAAAAATATTTCCTAAACTTTATTCGCGCCGAATTTTGTGATTGAATAGTTTTCGTTATTTCTTTTCTTTACCTTTGCGTAATATCGTGACCTTGACAGATTTGTGTCCTCTGGATTATGACGTCATTCAGAATGTGAAGTGTACGTTTTCCCACCAAAAATTATGAAAAAACAAAAGACTTTATCAACTATTTGATTAGAAAATTCAATAATATCTGGTGTAACTTTACATTTTCTAGAGGGGGGTAGCACGTGCCCCCTGTGCCCCCCCTCCCCCTGGATCTGCCAATGTTACAAACCACTTAGACAGTGTAGAACACAAATAAGAATTTTAACTAATTACTTAATAAATTGTTGGGTTACAATGTAATAGTCTGATTTCAAGATTTTCTTGCTTGCTATTTATGAGTATGACGTCACGACAGGTATTGGGAACTCGTGTCCACATTTGAGGTAAGTAGCGTTTTTAGTTTGAACTTAGAGTAGTTCCAGACAGACAGACCAATGTTCGAAAACTACTTTTAGCTTCCACACTACGTTTATAACGTAAAAAGTGGAAAGTATTATAATCGTTCAGTCTGTCTGTCCGTATGTCTGTCACCCACTTTCACAGAGCGAACCGTAAATCTCACAAACAAGTGGGATACGTCATTTTGAAGCAAAAAATCAGATTATGCTACATTCCAAATTACATTAAAAATTTAAATTAGAAGTTTATTTAAAATTTAAATAACTAAAAATTTAATCTACATTGAAATGTCATGCAAATTCCATTTTTATTCAATATTTTCACTGTTTCCATATCGTGAAACGTACGAGAAACTTTATTTAAAATAAAAATAAAAACTTTTGAAAGAATATTTATTTATGTGATATAATTTAGTTTGGATTGTTGTAATATCACAATAGAGTTATTTTGATGGTTTATTATATATATGTATGACGAAAGATGCATAGAGAACTCTAACTTTGGCATAAAATATATGCAAAGTTTCGCTTTTATTTTTAAAGCATCAATTGTACTAATTATATATTTTTCGAACTGTAACTAAATTTAACAAACGATAAATAACTGAATTTTCGAAAGAAATGTAAACCGGAAATTGTGGCGACAGAAAGATATTTATTAAAAAAGATTGCATTATTATTCTTCGAACTTCAAACAAATTTAGCAAACGATGAAGTCTAATTATTAAATCTGAGAAAGAAGATTAATGAAAATAGTTAATTTTGGCGTTTGAATTAGAAGTCCCTGTTTAGCGAATTTCTTTCTGAGGTGTATAAATAGTTTGTTTCCTGTTGGAGCACAAATGTTGTGTGGAAGCGGTTTAAGTGACAGATTCTGTAACAAACCTACTTGTTTTTCCCACAAAATGCGTAGGAAACATATTATATCTCCATTTCGGATTTTCGACCCCCATCGCAATACTTTAATTACCTTATATTTTACATCTAATAACTAAAAGTATAAAGAAAAGTATGTTAAAAAGTCCTGTAGTGGACTTGTATTTTAAGCAGTCGGCCTGCCTTTTTGCCAGCCATCCGATATGGCCATTTTGGACTTGATTGCAGTGTTTGTATTTGCACGGGGATGCAGCTCCCAGCACCAGCATTGTGGGAGGGGAAGTGCGGCCAATATTTGTTATTACTAAGCCACATGAAGCAGAAGACCACCCACATAGAGGCACGGATGGTTCCTTTTCTTTTGGGAAATTGACTTAATCGGAACCGGCTCCGTGTCCCATCGATGGGAAAGTTACTTTTAAAAAGTAACTCTGTTACAGTTGCTTAATTTGAAAAGTAACTATGAAAAGTAACTAGTTACAGTTACTTTTAGAAATTTCACGTTAGTAGAAAAATTGCAATTTAACCATCTTATACCGTTTTTCAAAAAGAACCGAGATTTTAAAAAATAGTGACAAAATCGGCATAAAGCTAATAATGATAATTCAACATTGTAGAAGTTAAATTTAAAATAGTTAAGTTTAAACACGAACGCAGAACTACCGAAAAGATTCGTGATGAACTGTGTGAGAATTAACGGAAAAGTAACGACATTTTTCGTTACTGCTAAACGTAACTAAGTTAGTTACTTTCTGAAAAATCTAACGGCGCGGCGTTACCAAAAAAACTAACTGTTGCAAGATACGACTTTGTCAAACTTTAACTATTGTTCCATTGTGTAAGTATTATTTGTCATTTCATTCCGATTGTTTTTCTTTCAATTATATTTCCTTTCTGCTCTTTCCATTTCATTTTATTCCTTTCTTATTCTTTTAATTTTATGTGGTTTTATTAAGTTTCCTGCCTTCAACTTTATTTTATTCCTTTCATTCGACTTCATTCATATTCCATTCATTTTATTCCAGATTAATTTATTCCGATGCTTTATATTCCAGTCTATTCCATTCCGATTCTCACCATTTTACATCAGATTAGTTTATTATGGTTATTTTTATTCCAATCTATTTCATTCTGATTCTTTCCATTTTATTTCAGATTAATTTATTCCGATGCTTTATATTCCAGTCTATTCCATTCCGATTCTCACCATTTTACATCAGATTAGTTTATTATGGTTATTTTTATTCCAATCTATTTCATTCTGATTCTTTCCATTTTATTTCAGATTAATTTATTCCGATGCTTTATATTCCAGTCTATTCCATTCCGATTCTCACCATTTTACATCAGATTAGTTTATTACGGTTCTTTATATTCCAGTCTATTCCATTCCGATTCTTTCCATTTTATTTCAGTTTAATTTATCCCGATTCTTTATCTTCCAATCTATTTAATTCTCGTGGTCTCACTCAAGAGACGTTGGAGATGGATTGGACACGTACTCAGAATGAAACTAACTGATCCCACAAGAATATGCTTGACGTGGGCACCTGGCGGTCAAAGAAAAAGAGGCCGACCTAAAATGACATTTCGGCGGCAACTTCGTCTTTCTGTTTAGAATGACTAGAAAAGACCAAGATTCATCCATTCATTTACATTCTCTATTTTGACTTCTGCTATGTTAAATTATTAATGAGGTTGTTTCCGGTTACGTAAGTTTTCATTCTTTTGTTCTTCTGCTATTTTATTGGTTGTTTCGGTTTCACTCTCAATGCATTGAATAACAAAAACCCGAGAAATTCACCATTTACGATAGTTTATATTTAGATAAATTGTTCTGCAGATTACAGTACAATAAACTACATAACATATAAACTACAAAACGTAAAAAGAACAATAAGATAACAAAGACGACAAAACCTGCATTAAGAGAAAGTAAAACCAAAATAAATCGTTATAAAGGCATGCATTGTCCAAAAAATTATTTAACAATTCCAATACTTTTTTTTTATATTAAATGGAAATAATTAGATCAAATTATCTCCAAAACAAATGCAATTTCTTCTGTTGTAATTACCTTCAAAAACTAAATTCATTATTTGAAAAACAATAAACAAGTTTCAAGTGACGTATTTCCGCCAGTCACTATTCCAGGATGGTAGGATGTTCCTAGTGTTAAATACACGTAAATAAAACTTTTTTAAAACCCCATCAGGTTTAGAAATTTTGTAATAATTAACAAAAAAAAAATACTTCTCTTATAATAGCAAAATGAGCTATTTCTTGAAAAGGTTTGTAGAAAAGCAAAGAAAAATATATTTTTTTAATTTTCCATTTCACATACTTTTATTTAAATAATAATAAACACATAGACCTTATATACCATTCACTGTTGTTAGAGCTGCATGTGTTTCAATGCAGAGAAAACATATATAAGCACTGGCTTATTTTTTTTCCAAAAGACTTGGTGATTTATTGCACCAACTGAAAAAAAACCCTGAGAAAACGAATTCATTTGAAGAAGTTTTTATTGTTCTATTTACAATGATAACCTAAAAATTGCTTCATAAATTTTTCCTGTTGAAGATGATATTAAAAAAATGCCTTAAAGTTTACAAAAGTTAACCAATCAAAAGTAATCCAAATACAAAAAAAAAACCCAGATATTTTTGATTAATTTTGGGAATTGTGTCGGCAAATTTTTGACGATGACGGTTTAAGTTGATATTATTGTGCCTTATTAGGGGCCTGGCGCCATCTACGTTTCAATAAAAAAACTACAAAATAGGGTATGTTTCGGAATCATGGAATTATGCAAAAATTGCGCCAATCTGAATAAAATATTTGTCTTTAAATGTTACTAAGTAATCCAAATACGGGTAACATTGATATTTTAAAATATTTCTGTAAAACCTTATGACGCTTTATGTTGACATGAAAACCTCATTAAATCGCTAAGGCTATCTACTTTTCAATAAATTAATTACAAAAAAGAATTATTTGGAAAAAAGGAATTATTCAAAATGATATACTGTAATAGCATAAATATGTATCAATGATTTTTAAGCATTAAATTAAAAGACATGAATAAATTATGGAAAAGGTTATGGTTCGTACTACAATTAATATACTAAGAATTTCGTAGTTGTGTGTGTGTGATTACATCATTATCTTTATATACTACTTTAAATGCGTCTCCTCTAGCGTTAACTATTAAACTTACATTTTGATTGTTTAAATGGTTTATTTTATGATTATGACATTATTCGTATATAAATAATTAACCATGCCTTTAAATTTGTCTTAATAAAAATAAATAAAAAAATCAAACAACATTCAACAACACGTTTGCTCAGCTGGGGGAAAAACCGCTCCACCCTTCGTTACTCGGATGCTATTGATCAGGAGATGGCATTTTTCAGAAAAAAGCGGGATTACCGGCATCAAAAATTGTATAAAGTTTCGTCTACATATTCAAATGGTCAACAACTTTGACAAATCCAATGGCAACACCCAATTATTTTTTACATAAAAATGTTCAGCACCTTCAAAATATCCCAGGTATAAGGGGCCGTAGTGAGCCTAGTGGTCAGCGAAGGTCCTGCGATCGAGTCCCGGTACCACTGAAGACCTACCGAGTATATGCGGAGTACGTGCTCGTTAAATCTGTTGGGTCCGAAAGTCCTCTAAGTTCCCATACCAAATCAATACCTCTGGGGGTGACAAGCCAATTCTGGGGATCCTCTAGTTGGCCTCTGTCTCTAAAAATTAGATGGATCCACTTATGTGTGTGTGTTGTCTGTTGTGTCTGTCTTACTTGACGAAGGTTTATAAGCGGGTCGCTGACCAAGCACACAAACCTGAATATATATGTCTACCAACCAACCAACCAACCCAGGTATAAAAAAGAATTATTTGTTTTGGATTATTTGCTGAGATATTAAAGCATTAATTTTGAACGAGTTTAGGAAGGAATCCCCAAATTGAAAAAGATTATATTTAGGTTGTGTTTTTTCAAAACGATAAGCTAACAAAAGGGTTAACATAATCTCTCCAACGGATGCTAGAATTAAACCCGCTTCACAAATATTGTGATTTTTTAAATGTTTTTTTTAAAACCTTTTTTAATTTAAATTTCAGAAATAAAACAAGGCTAGAAGAAAAAAACTTTTAATTTAAAATTAAATCACGTATACGATTATTTATAAACAACATATTTTCATATGCGATTAGTTACAGTCAGATTGACAAACATGAATATTTACAAAGCACAGAATTATGAATATGATTATTTATATACAACATAATATTTATTAACTTTTTTTTCTAAAACAAAAACCTGAAATATGCCAAGGTCAAGTACAAAACACACTACAAAAATCCACGAATTAGGTGATTATCACAGTAGCACGTATGTGCAACACGTCATTATCTACAAAATCCCTTCGAATCGTAGTCATGGAGGCCAAGGCAGGGAAACCACACGACCGATCGTTACGGAACTGCTTCGGCCTGTTGAAAGCGGCTGAAGGACAACTGCCAGTATCCGGACCCGTTCTGACCTCCAGATGGCGCTGATTAAATTGCGACGGGTCCACCACGCTGAGTGTGACGGGTCCCCGAAATGGCCACTGGAGGGCGTCGTCGTGTTGGCCACTTTGAAGCGCCCAGAAGAGTCCGATGTCCTCCCTAAAAAGAGATAAATAATATAAATAGGCTTTGGTCCCTTCGAATTATTAATATAAATGGCTTTGTTTTGTAAACACATTCGCTGCTGGGGTAAATTAGTCGTATATATTTATTCCTCTATAACCTCTAACACTTGCACATGTCTGCATTATGACATCTGCAACGAGAAGTCATCTCCAAACGAAGAAAAATTAAAGCGAATGAAATATAAATTTTTTCCTCAAGAGTAAACTTTAGTTTTTTGTGTGTGTTTTCTTTCGATATAAAAACATCCAGATGTCAAATCGTGTATGAATGAATTGATTGTGATGTCCATAAAACTCTCCGAAGGACACTTTACTCCAAGTATGATACATATAGAGCCTATAAAGATATATTCTTTACATCAATTTATAATCGAAGTTCCTCTTCTGTCGAAATTTCGAAATCCTGTCCTAACAAGATATCTTTCACTATACGGTCATAAGGATCCTAAAAATGAAAATTTTAAACTCCTTAAAAAATTCTGTCAAAAGTCTAGTTTTTCAAACATAAAAAAATCAAATATGGGTCAAAATTTACACATTGGTTAAAAAAAACTATTAACTATTTAGATACAAAGTAATCGTGAAGTTAACTGTGTCAGAATAAATCACCCTCCCCCCACCCCCTCAAAACGAAAAGTTAACTGTGTCAGAATGAATCCCCCCCCCCCCAAAACGAAAAGTTAACTGTGTCAGAATGAATCCCCCCCAAAACGAAAAGTTAACTGTGTCAGAATGAATTTCCCCTCCCCAAAACGAAAAGTTAACTGTGTCAGAATGAATTTCCCCTCCCCAAAACGAAAAGTTAACTGTGTCAGAATGAATTTCCCCTCCCCAAAACGAAAAAACGAAAATTCATTTGGTCCGGCTAAACTGATTACCGGTGAATGAGCCCAAATGACCGCGGGTCACCAAACTAAAATACTTCTGTGTTTATTAAAAGGAGAAAATATTTTCTAATTCACATTTCTCCGGTTGTATTGAATATTTTTACAAACGGTTTTTCACTTTTTGAAACTGGTATATTATTTATTGAAAATTTAATAAAAAAAACAATTTAAAAAAAGTGAGATAATCGAGAGCGTATGTCAGCTGCATTTATCAGATAAAATAGACGTTTGTAAAAATATTTAATACAGCCGGAGAAATGTGGCTTAGAAAATAATTTTTTCCATTGGATTAACACACAGACAATTTGGTTCGGAGACCCGCGGTCATTCGGGCTCATTCACCCTTAAATCAAAGACTTCTTACATTGATTGTCCAGCAACAGTCATTGACATCCTTAGTGCATATCCCTGGTTTTCGGTGTAAAACGTCTCACTCTCCACAAGTTCTTTTTCTCCAGTTCTGAGTTGCTCCAACACGCTTGTCGCCTGCTTCACGATCCACGAGTACCTCGCGACAAACGAACCACTTCTAAGATCCGCCCGCAGCGCCGCCACCGGCGGGACAGGGAACTCCTGGAGAAAGACTTCGATAGAGAAAATTACATCGCTCTCTAGCGACGAATGTGGCGCCATTCGCCCTTCTCCGCAGCTCCACTCCGCCAGTTCGCGATCCGGTCGGTGGAATGCGCCGGCCGGACAACCACTGCCGGATTCGCCAGGGTAAAGAGTCCTAAAAACCATTAGAAATTTTTAGTGCTTGAATTTTAAAAAGTATGTTGTTTTAATAGAAAAATACTGTAAAATTAAAAGAAATATGTAGTCTGTATATTTTATACGAATAATTTGTAATTTTTACGCTAATGTGTTTTTTAACTGACAATTTGTTAAAATAAAATAAAATTTTACCTCCTCCTTGTCACCCTGGTGATGGGCAGGGATTTTAACCACAAAGTATTAACCGGGTAATATCGTAGGATTAATTAAGTGCTTACCCCGGATTTGAACCTGGACCTTTCGATTTCCAGTCCAACGCTCTTCCAAGTAAGCTCTTTCGACAAGCGGAGTTTTAACAGACAATCCTTCGCTTGCAGTCCAATAATCTTTACTAGATTTTTTTAAAACCACTGTTTCTAATAATAATAGTTTATTTTTACAGGAAAAACTGTTAAAAGAAAAGGAACAGTATTTTCCTCTAAATATACGTTTTTTTCTGAAAAATTAACACATTTTTTACAGTCGGTTTTAGTCGAAAGTGCACCATCAAAATTTCCGTTTTGTTGAAAAAACCGACGCACTAGAGATATTTTAAGGTTGGTTGGTACATGTATTTCCGGCTTGTGTGCTTGATGATCAGAGACCCGCTTATAAACATTTTTCAAGTAAGACCGACACAGGCATAATTTTTTCTGACACAGATAAAGTACACCCAGGACGAAGGCGTGAATTGAGCCCGCAACCGGTACAGTGCGCAGACTGTTAGCGTAATGGACTGCGATCAAACCCACTAGGCCATCCGGGCCACAAAATAATTAGAAGTTTTAAGTTCCTCATTTAGTTGCAAGTATCCAATTGATATTTCGGTTTGGTTTAAAAATCGTCGCTGTACAGATAGGTTGGTTGGTAGACATATATATTCAGGTTTGTGTGCTGAAATCTGAAATCTATACTAACAATCAGAGCATCGGCGCGAAGCGCCCTTTCTCTTTCATCGAAGAAGTGCCGTAAAGGCGATAACTTTGACAATGAATGAACTTAGGCTCGAAGGCCCGCGTTCTAAGGCTCGATAAGGTTGAAGAGAGCCAAAATCTTGTCGGCCTTGGTAGTTGCTGCGGAAAGAGCCGCTGCCTTCTTGATGAACGTGGGGATGTCCCCGAAGACGTCTGCAATGGCGTCTCGCACGGACGTGAGGGCCTCCCAAAGTGACGCAGGATCTTCTGCAGTCTGGAGGCGGGACTTGGGGTGCTGCCACCTGGCGGCACGCTCGGGAAGCTCCCTTTTGGGGAGCTTTGGTCGCTCCGGGCAGGTCACGGAGGAGCTAAGGTGGGGGCCACCGCAGTTGGCACAGCAGTGGGCGTTGGAATCAGCTCGGGTGGGGCAGGTACGGGAGTCGTGGCCGAGGCCGCAGTACCGGCATCTTGCGCCCATGTGGCATTGGCTACTAACGTGCCCGTGGTTTTGGCAGTTGTAGCACTGTGGTATGCGTGGGACCTTCCTGTATGGTTCGAAGTTAACCTTCTTACCCAGGAGGCTGCATTGGTTGAGAATCTCTCTTAAGTTTCCAGTCCGGACAACCAGGACTTGGAACATCGGTAGAGGGGCTTTGGTACGTGCCCTTGTCATCTGGGCTACTCTATCAGTGATGTAACCCTCCGCGGCAAGCGCGGCAGTGATGGTTGCTGGATCGGTGTCGCGGGGCAAGCCCTTGACAACCGTTTTGAGGATGGGGCGTTTGCGATGCGAGTGGCGAAAGAATCCTGCCTTAGCATCGGCAAGTATGGCCAGGATCTTAATTTCCTCATCGAGGGTTCGTGGATAAATCTTAACGAACTTGTGATAAGGTTTGCAGCCTATATCACCTCCCACTGCATCGCGAACGCGGAGGCAGATTGCATCGCCGATATCTCCTCCGAGGAAAAGAATCGGGTCAGGTCTGCGTGCCACCTGGGATTGGGCATCAGGGGTCTTAGAGTCAACCGCCTCCGGGAATTGGGCATCCGGATTTGGCTTGACCTTCTTAGCCGTCGGGACATCCGTGCTTCCCTCCTGGGACCGGGCTTCCGAGCTTCCCTCCGGGAATGGGGCATCCGGGGTTACAGTCCCTGCCGACGGGAATTGGGCATCCGACGGCAGCTCCATGGACTCGGCCAAGGGCATGTACTTGTTATAAGTGGGGATGTTGGCCTGGTATTGGGCATCAGGCGCTTTTGAATCAACCGCCTTCGGGAATTGGGCATCCGAATTTAGCTTGATTTTCTTGGCCGCCGGGACATCCGTGTTTCCCTCCTGGGACCGGGCGTCCGGGTTTGTGTGCTTGGTCAGAGACCCGCTTATAAACCTTCGTCAAGTAAGACAAACACACACATAAGTGACAGATGCTGCCATCTATCGCCACCTCCACAATTTAGACATGTCCCTGAAGGGGATCGCTGTACAGATATTTTAGGGCTTTTTGGTGTTGTTAGTTGTAATTTTGAATTGCGGTTAACGGCGAATGAGACTGAATAACTGCGGGTCTCCAATCCAAAGTGTATTAATCGAATGAAAGAAAAAAATAATTTTCTAAGCCACATCTCACCGGCTGCATTGACTATTTTCACAAACGTTTTATTACATATATGATAAATGTAGTTGACTTTCAAGTCTCCATAATCCCTCTTTTTTGGAATTGGTTCAAATAATTTGTCCTAAGATATTATTTTAAAATAAAAAGTATTCGAACCAATTTTAACAAGTTGGATTAAAGAGCCCCGTGAGTCAGTTACATTTATCAAATTAAAAAAACATTTGTAAAATATTCAATGCAGCCGTAAAAATTTGGGCATACAAAAATTACACTTTGTGTACAATAAAAAGATTCAATTTGTTCTTTTTAATCTAAAAAGTGGTAATATATTTTTTCTTTTAAAAATTCTTTCGACATTGTTTTTTTGTAGATATTCGGTATTAAAATATTTTTCAGTGTGTCATTATTATGCCGAGTTATTAAATAGGTTTTTTTTTTTAAAAAATCTGGTTTGGAGCCTCTTTTTTATTTGGTCTCACTCGCCTTGAAGAAAGTGAGGTGGGTATTGTGTTTCTCATAGGTATTGTTGGTTGGTTAGTTGGTAGACATATATATTCAGGTTTGTGTGCTTGGTCAGCGACCCGCTTATAAACCTTCGTCAAGTAAGACAGACACAACAGACAACACACACACATAAGTGGATCCATCTAATTTTTAGAGACAGAGGCCAACTAGAGGATCCCCAGAATTGGCTTGTCACCCCCAGAGGTATTGATTTGGTATGGGAACTTAGAGGACTTTCGGACCCAACAGATTTAACGAGCACGTACTCCGCATATACTCGGTAGGTCTTCAGTGGTACCGGGACTCGATCGCAGGACCTTCCGATCCCGAGACCGAGACGCTGACCACTAGGCTCACTACGGCCCCATAGGTATTGTGTAAGTATTTGTATTAATGTATTGTAATCGTTTCCGGCTGCCTATTTCTAGCCTCTTTTAGGAGCTTAACACAGCCAATTACGCCTCACAATTTAGAACCCTGGTCAAGTGACGAGGTCGACACCTGAGCGGGCACCCATCAGAACTTCGAGCGACATCGTACGCTGACGCCGTCGGAAATTTCGACTCCACAGATTTAACGAGCACGTATATCGCAGTGTACTCGGGCACCCCGGTGATTTTTAGAGTATTTTTTTCCAAAAGCAGGAATGCGTCGAAAATATGGCTAGGACAAGGACAGAACTAAGAACCTTCTCGGTGAGAGGCTCGTCGCTTACACCTCTCGGTCATCGGGGCACCTTTTCGTTTTGGTATTGTTAGGTTGATTTATCGTCGCAATAAAGCTACACGACTCACGAGGGCTATTGACGACGGGCTTCAAAATTTAGAAAAACAGTCAAGTGACGAGCCGATATCTGAAAAAAAAACCCAACCCAACTTTAAGTTTTGGTTAGTTCTGTTTAACATCGCACTGGAGCTACTCGAGGGCTATTGGCAATGGGAGTCGTAATTTAGAAACACAGTCAAGTGACGAGCTGACATCTGAGTAGGCACCCAGAGCAACCATTAAGGGCGATATATCCATTGGGACTTTGGACCATATTTAATGTGCACTCCCACTGGTCGGGGTATTATTCGTTGGAAATTTTTTGGACTGCACGGGAAGTTATTCTGGCCATGCCCGGACGCTAACCTGGGATCTTCCGCATGCAAGACCGATTAACCGACTGGCAACTCAGGTGTTGGCCTCGTCATTTGTCCAGAATTAAAAATTACGAAACGCAATTTGGCTGTACTAAAGCTCCTTGGAGCTAGAAATAGATAGCCGAGGCGTTCAACCTAACCTAACCAGAATCAGTAAGCAGGTGCGCAACCACGGGGGATTTTAGGGACACGGGGGACAAATTTTGAAACGAAAATGTTATCTAGTTATTTAATTATATATTTTTGAAGTTTTAAAATGCCAAAAATTACAGCAGATGGCGACACTATTTTAAAACTTTGTCAATTAATAATTAAAAAACGTTATTTCTATTCAATTTTGTTTTAAATTGATGTTATGATGATTCTCATACCTGGGGTGAAAATGGGATAACATGGCAAAGCAATTCTTTTGCAAAAATTGTGATTTCAAAACTAATGCATTATTTCTATGGGACTTACAGTCCCTCTTAAATATTGCTAGTATATGAAAAACGGTAAGAGGGTTGAATTGTTGGTTTCTTATAACTTGAAATTTCTAAAAGTAACTGTAATTCATTACTTTTCACATTAAGTAACCGTAACTTGTTACGTTTCAAATAAAATAACTGTAACAGAGTTACTTTTTAAAAGTAACTGTCCAATCTCTGCTTCTATGCAATGTATAGCTGTAATTGGCTTGGGTTCTTTTGGGAAAATTTAATCTCGGCATACTTTAACATCCACAGAGAGCTCAGATTCATTGTAATCTGAGCGTCAAATTTGGTAATAAGAGTCACCTAGATGGCGCCACATAGAAATGGCTCTCATTTCAGGGGGAAATGCCGAGTCTGCAAAGCCTTGACCGCCAATAATATAGCCCCATTGGGGAAAAAAAGTAGTTCTAAAGGGACTCACCTTGTGAACGTCCTATCTCCAGTAGTGACTTCCAGCTTGAAAGAAAGCCGAAAGGGCCAATCCAAGTCATCGTCGTAAGCCCCTTTAGCCAGTACAGCGTACATACCGACATGTCTGTCCGTCCGAGCCGGGTACAGCCTCAGCATCATCCGGTACCCGCTGTTGGAGAGGTAGAACATGTCGCTGTCCAGGAAAGATCCCGGATCCGGAGACCGAATGCGATCAGGGAGGTCCGGCACGCGCCATTCGAATTTGGCCGCCAGATGTCGCTGGGAGAGGGTCAGGGTGGCGAAGCGAGGGGGTCGGATCTCTTCAAGGAAAAGGACCATTTTGAGGAGGATGGCGCCGTAGCGGATGAACTTCCTGCAAACGGAGTTGGTCCAGATTTTTAAGGGCAGGGTAGTAATTCGTGTGAAATAAGGCACATTTTTATGATTATTTTTTTTTTGACGAAACGGTTAAAATCTATTTATTTAAACCAATGGTACATTAAAGTGTGACATTCGAAGAATATTGTGTCCAATTTTCATGAAGAAATATTTAAAAAATAACGGTAGCAGCAATTTTTGTCAAGCGTCTCGGAAAAAAGTTGACTTATTGCGGTGCCCATCATAACTTCAAAAATACTGCACCGATCCTTTTCAAATTTTGCACACTACTTCTGTACATAATTTACGAGGTAACGCTGGAGAGTTTTTTTTTTCAAATTTGTTTATACTTTTCATTTTATAACAACAAATTAACCGATTTTTTTCGCTCAAAATCGCGTTTTTCCCTTTAAAGTGTTCCTAAAAACTAAAAACTTTAAATTTTGAAGAAAAAAAAAACAGCGTTACCTGCGGAAAATCCTTATCTAACGATATAACTTTAATGTTTTGATTTCAGAAAATCTAGCACGGAGTTATGATTGGCACCGCAATTCAACTTTTTTCCGAGACGCTTGACAAAAATAGCTGCCATCGCCATATTTTTTAATATTTCTTCATGAAAATTGGACACAATATTCTTCGAATGTCACACTTTAATGTACTATTGGTTTAAATAAATATATTTTAATTGTTTTGTCAAAAAAAATCATAAAAATGTGCCTTATTTCACAAGAATTAACCCTACCCTACCCTTAATGTTCCTTTGTCATTTCGGAAATGACAAAGGAACGAGGATATTCGGAAACAAGCATTGATCATTGTAATTTGAAATGTAACCATCATCTAACATTGGTAGGGTGCTGAAGGCCTTGTACCAACGTGAACTACTGCACCCCTTCCTGTCTTCCAGGTTATAACGTAGAAACACACAACAACTACCAACATTGGTCCGAATTACAGAGGCATTTTTCTAAGCTTTTAATTGAGATATCTGAATGCCAGGAATATATGAAGAGTACAGTTGAAAAACCGCTTAATTTCGTAGAAAACTTTCCTCATCAGGCATCTTTGGCGATGATAGCAAGTAATCGTCTAAACTGGTGTAAGGAAACCAGTTTCTCACTTTCTTGTGCATATTCTATCACTGCAACCCTGAAATTCAGTTCCGCGTTTTATTCAAAAGACTGTTCATCATCATGTTAAGCTTTAAAAATAAAGTACGATTGATTGAAAATCATGAATTTTTCTAAAACAATTAAGAGAAATTTTAAGATTCGCAAATTAATTGAAACGTCCTAAACCACGACTTTGCTACCTACCGAGATTCACGCGATGCACGATTCCGACGCTTGGACCAAGCGAAGAAGAAAGAGAGAAACCGGTTTTCTGCCGCCAATGTCCGCCAAGCAGACACAATTACGGGACGTCTCCTAATAAATCAAGCGGTTCTTCCTCTGTACTCTTCATATATTAATCCCTTAACGACGATTGGCATAAAAAATTAGCTGTGCGAAAATTCCCTTTCTACCTAAGTTTATCTAAACAAACTAAAATATAAGACAAAGGAAGACCATAGTGAAAAACAATTTATGTAAGACTAATTAAATTACATGGAAAAAAACACCCTTTAAACTTATGGTTTTTATTCAGAAATGTTGGTGTTAATGGTATTTACAAAGTAGTCGTTAATGGGTTAAGTACAATGAATCGTTTTGTTCTAAAGCTTAGTCAAGGACATATAATTAAGCAGTAATATCAATTCACTGCAGAATACTGCCATGGGCAGATAAACTGCAGTATCCAGGCTAATTACTGGGACCATTATTGCAAGCACTTAATAACTATAATGTTTAAAAACGAAGTCTGAAAGACTGATAACTTCAGAGCAAACATGGTCCAGTTAATTGTGGTGGTTACTGCATTTTACCTGCCCATGACAGTAAGGTTAATGGGAATGCAGTTTGAAATATCTTTGCTTTGGAAGACAATGATGTATGGAGTCGATACGGGATTGCATAATGTTCCTTTTGTGAAACATAATTCAGCAAAGCATTGCGATGTGTGTGGAGATGTCGCCAGAAGTCCAGTTGAGTGGCAGCTCAGGTGTCGACTTCGGCACTTGACCGCGGTTCTGAATTATGAGCCATAATTTGCTGTGTTAAAGCTTCTTGAAGGCTAGAAATAGACAGCCGAAGCGTTCAACTTAACGTCACCTTATTCTTTAGACCCGGATGGCGTAGTGGGTTTGATCGCAGTCCATTACGTTAACAGTCCGGGCTCAGATGTCGTTTCTTCACTTGACCGCGGTTCTAAATTTTGAGCCATAATGGGTTGTGTTAAAGTTCCTGAAGGAGGCCAGAAACAAACAGCCGGAAACGATTGAATTTCCAAATTACCTGTTATAGAGCTGCTCAGTCAAGACCACCCGCTGAAGCATGTCAGAACTTTTTAAGTGATGTGATGTTAGTGCAGCGGGATCTTTCCGTATTTGAAAGAAATTTTTTCTACAATGTTGTTTTTCGAAGTGTTTTCCTCCCCTGGTATGCGGAGGTAGTAGGTCCCTGTTAAAGGAGGTTAGAAACAGACAGCCGGAAATGATTGAATTTCCACATTACCTGTCGTAGAGCTGCTCGTAGGTGGCGGCGTTGGATGAACCGCACGCGTCATTGCGCCCGAACGGCCGCCAGAAGGCGCCTGCGCAGTTGGGGTCCCGCGGGTCCACGTCCACGACCATGTCTCGTCCCCCCACCCCCTGGTCCACCTGGAAACAAAATTAAAAGTAACTGCATCATTGGAAACCTTATTAATCCTATATCTATTGTAACGTAATGTACTCGTTACAATAGATATAGTTTCGTTTCCGGCTGCCTATTTCTAGCCTCCTTAGGAGCTTTAACACTGCCAAATAGGCCTCGTAATTCAGAATCCTAGTCAAGTGACCAGGTCGACACCTGAGCGGGCACCCAATGGAACTTCGAGCGCCATCGTACGCTAACGCCGTCGTGACTTTCGACTCCACAAATTTAACGAGCACGTAAATCGCAGTATACTCGATCACCCCGGTGATTTTTAGAGGTTTTTTTCCACCAGCACGTATTCGTCTATAATGGCTAGGACAGAAACAAGAACCTTCTCATTGAGAGGCTTGTCGCTTACACCTCTCGGGCACTGGGCTATATCTACTGACGGTACAGGGAGAGTGCAGAGGAAAAAAGAACTTCATTGCATAGGAATCTGTCTGCATCAGGCCTCTCCGGCAACAATAGCGAGTCATCGCCTAAACTGGTGTAAGGAAACCGGTTACTCACTTTGTTTTTCTCTCGCGGCAACCCTGATTCACACCAGAGATCAGTGGACACGAGTCACACGTTTGTACAGCGAAATAACAACTAAAAGAAAAACCATCGCCAATGTCTGCCAAGCACAAAAGAATACGGGAAGATTCCTACGCAATGAATTTGTTTTTCCCCCTGTACTCTTCATATAAGTACCATTTAAAAAGCCGCTGTTTCACTTTTCATTGTTCGATTTTTAGTAAACTGGGAAAGATGGAACTTTTCAAATTGACATGTTTAGTTTTCTACATTAAAGTCTACAAAGGTAAAGTAAATTCTTCCTAGAGCTCTTATTTCAGTCATACAGCGCCAACTCTTGTTGCCCCGACGGTCCTTATGAGTTCCACTTAAAAGACCGTTGTTTTACTCTTCATTGTTCGTTTGAGTTAAAATAGATGGTAGTGGAATGCAGATGTATCAATGCAGTATAAGTTTCAACACATTAAAGACTAAAAAGGTTAAACAAATTCATTTAACAAAATACCAGTGTAATTTAGTTATTATAACGCTTTAAGACCGGCTATCAGATGGCGCTGATTTAAGTTTATGAGACTAAATTTTAGTTTTATTGAAAAATTGCATTAAACAGCATCAATGCCAGCAACTCAAAAACAAAGTCATTTTTTATACAAATAACGAATGGTACAAGAAAGCTGCTTCGGTATCGATATTTTTGAAAAGTTTGAACATTCTCTTTTATACCCGCACGTTCGTGATAGCTCGGTCTTAAAGGGTTAATTAAAAAGGTACTTTGGAAGCATAGAGTTAGTAAGAAGATGGAGATTCTTGGCGAGGTAAAAAAAGTGAAGACTTCAGAATGTCGCCAAGCAAGTGTATTGCAACTTGGATTGTCCAAAGAGCAGCTGGCATCTTCTGATGAAGGCCCTGATCATTGCCTAGGCTTACAAGTTCCAGAACTTGGGCACATTATTTTAGGGGACCCCAAAAACTGGCTGCAAACAACAGCATTTTATTGCCCATTTCACAATATTGTATGATTTTAAGAAAAACTTAATTTAAATATTTAATATTTTTGATTTTTCAATGGCAATGCGTACAATAAGAATTGGTTGATTATAAAATTTGATGATTGACCTTACTTTTGTAGATCGAAACTTTGCAGTATGTATACTTTGCAACAATATCACTTCAAAAAGGGCCCTCAAAAGTATCAGGGCCTTGGGCACAAACTTGTCGGGATCAGGCCCTGGTATTGGGAAAGTACTTAAATTTGTGAAGTGTGAAAATGCATTGGACACGTGGAGTTTGATCTGAATTGAGACAAATAAAAAAAAGAACGAAACGAACGGCAGTCGAATCTATAAAAAAGAACGGACCGTTTTTTCCCCCTTACACTTTTAAGTATGGTTCGGAAAGCAACGATAAATATTAACATGCAAGAGTTTTCCAAATTGAAGTCCGGCAACAGATTTATTGGATTTAAACTCCATTTCCTCGCAAATTTATGTTGATTTCTTGCGAAGAAAATTTACGTAACATTTGACGAGACCTCCCCCCCCCCTCCCCCAAAACAAGTCACATAATTTATGGACGCCCCCCCCCGCAAAAAAAAGAGACGGAATTGCAATTAGTATATGAAGAGTTCACTACACTGTGTATACTTGCTCACTGAGAGCATATGAAATTCATCCCATTGTCGTGACATCGTTTAAAGTCTTTTTAGCAAGGTGGGCTGGGGAGACCTCAGGGCCGCATTTCTAAATAGGCTAAGAAGGCTATAGCCTACAATTTTACGACCAATTAAAGCGGCAAATTTTACGACCCATTAAAGGGGCATTCGGCACAAAAAATTATTATAAAGATACGAACATATTTAAGAAAGAAAACAAATAATTTACATTAATGCGTACACCGTAAACGTATATATAGTACTAATATTTCGTAGCAAACTTGGTCGCTGCGAGGGCAATTAAACCCCTCCTCCAAGGCCGTTGAAAGAAAAATAGTAGAACAGTTTAAAAAATTCGTCTATTTCGCTTTCGATTCCGTGTGTAAACATATGATTCTAACATGTGTATTTTAAACAGCACATACCACCCTATTTTGTAGCTACCTTTCCCCGAAGGGGGAGAACATTGTGACGGGCGGCAAATCAATTGTAACCTAATATTTCAGCTTACTTGACCAAGGGCTCCGGGTAGGTGGTAAACCTTACGCTGGACCCCCAGTGTTTAGTCCCCAAGCATGGTTGGTCTTCATTTTATTGAGCCACTTAAGGGATGAAACTCGCCCAATCCGGGACTCGATCCTCTGACCTGTGGCATAGTTTTCGCTAACAAGGTGTTTGCACGTAGACCAGTTAGTTTCAAATTTATAAGACTAGAATTTTTGGTATTTTTTGAAAAAATTAACACCGAACGTAAATTTGAAGGTACCAAATGAAAGAAGATAATTCAACTCCTCGAAGGGAATGAGCCAGACTAACCGCGGGTGTCCAAACCAAGTGTTTATTCAATGGAAAAAATAATTTCGTAAGAAACATTTATCCGGCTGTAGTGAATATATTCCAAAACGTTTTTTATACGATAAATGTAAATGATTTACAAGTCTCTATGATCCAACTTTTTGAAATAATGAATTTTATTGAAAATTTAAAAATAAATATTCTAACAAAATTTAAAAAAGTGGGATTTATCGAGACCTGTAAGTCATTTATCATATAAAAAAAAAACGTTTGTAAACATATGCAATACAGCCGTTGAAGTGTGGCTCAGACAATCATATTTTGATTGGATTGATACAGAGGCATTTTGGTTTGGCTTACGATCAGGCTCTTTTGCCCTTAACAAAATATTTTTGTTCATTAACAAAATTATGCATTGCGATTCTACTAATTTTTAATCGGCACCCTCCTATCCTCGACGAAAAGGGTTTCTCTATAAATAAAAAATTTCTTTAACTTATAACCATTCAAATTGATAATTCTAATTTTTTTTTCCAAAAAGTGGTATGCACTTTCATTGTTCCATTGAGCAAATAGATAATTTTGAAATAAAATTATTTTATCCAAACAGTGGTATCCACTTTCATTGTTCCGTTAATCTAGATTCTAGAACGACAAATACAAAATCAGAATATCTTGGTTCCATTGATGCTAATTTTATTTTGGTATATTTGAGAAGACCATAGTCTGTGTCCCACGAATCTACTTCAACCATCACCTACAATCAACATCCGGCCATTTTAAATGTGCTACTATACAAACAGTTCAGTTCAGGGCACTGAGCTAAAGAATACTAACCTGGAGTGATGACTTCTGGGAGATTTACATTTAACCGAACGAGCGCCGCGGAGTGATACATAAAAAGCTGGAAGTAGGCAAAAAGACACTAATTCGACCCTTTTGCACAACTCATTCTCCGCTGGTTAACATCGTTTTACACTGTCGATTTAATCATCGTGTTTTTATGTAATGAATTTCCTTTTTTTGATGTAGAAGAAATTATATATTTTTTATGGTAATTTATTTTACAAACGCTGGGAGTCGCTAAAAGAAGCAAGACATTGGAAGAAAGTCCGTATTCAATTATCATTTCTAGTGTCAATATAATTCCACATTGACGACAATCCATGTACAAGCCTGATTACGATTGGGATTTCTGAAGTTTTAAAATTAAGAACTAATAATGGCTGAATTTTATTATAATGAATTACGAAAATATAAAGTTTTGTCAGGAATACAAAAGAATGAAATCAAAGTAAAAATCGTACTTTACTATAAGTACCTTCCCGTAAATAACATCGATATTTATACCGTATTTTTCTTGGTGTATATGTTAGATATACCTGGTATGAAAACTGAGCTAAAGAATACTGGCTTTAGCTCAGTGGGTATAAATACTTTTTTACAACTGCAGGTTGCTTAATCGTTCTTTAAAAATAGGCACTCAATTTCCACTGAATATCAGCTCAGTGTAAATTCCTGTTTTGATTTGGAAACAATAAGTTCCTTCACTTTAGTATTTGTTTATAAGTAGATAGTACCTTATCCAAATTCTTTTTTATGAGTACATATATCTTACTCATTATTTGAAAATAGTCTTAACAATAAATATCTCAAATTATGATCTTATTAAAAAAAATAATGTTATTAAATATAACTTTTATATTTAATTTAAATGTGATGATATAAATTTGAAAACAATGATTAACAATGTTAAAGCTGCATTGTTAATTTGATTAACAATGCAGCTTTTCAATAATGTTCTGCGTGTATTCAATAAAGTTGTGATATATTTTAGTTATTTTCTTTAAAAATTCTCTTGTTTTTTATTTTTGTTGTCAAAATGTTGAACATGGTACAAATTTATCTTTTTACAAATATCCAAGAGTAATCAACCAATTGAAAAAATTTGAGTTTAACCTTAAATATGGATGAGAAGTGCAACTGGAGTTAAGACAAAGCCTTATTAGAGACGTGTAAAATTTAAATTTGTTTCCAATACAAGAATAAATCTCTAATTCAAGGGGATTAAATGTGTGATGAGTTGGAAGTATGTAGAAATAAATTCCAAGTAAAATTCAAATGTATATTAATACAATTTTTTTATTGCATTTATATGTTTTTGACCCTTCTAAATATAGAATGCATAAAAAAGTTTTCGTAATTTTTTTATAAATTCAATATGGTTTTGAATTAGGCGAAATGATCACAGTTCCAAAACGGTTTGAAAAAGTGATCAGGAAACATGGATTTTTTTTATTTGTCAATGGATTATGTATGGAAAGAAGTAGAACAATTAAGAGAATTATATTGTCCAACAAATATTACATTAAGATAGGAATAAAAGAAATTGTGCCTGATTGGAAACTGTAAACCTAACGTCCCATGGTACGTAACACTCAGCGCCTAATGCGTTTTACTACTGCCGTGATTATATGCTGCGCGATCGGCTATCATTTTCGGATGTTCGGTAAAACGTAATTGCACTCGCGTAAAAAAAACACTAAATTTTCAATCGAAGTTCGAGAAGTCAAAATTTTCGATTAAATCTTGCATTAGGTTAAAGGTGATAAATAGAAGATGAAAAATTTGAAGGAAGTATACGAAAAAATAAAAATATATAGCAAAATGAAACTGAAAAATAGTTCTTCTTTTGCCTACTCGCACGCATAAACAAAGATTGAGGTGTGAAGCGGTTTCGGCGCGCTGACTACTCACTCCAGATCAGTATTCTTTAGCTCAGTGGTTCAGGGTTGCCGACGCACTGACGCCGGAGGCGTCAAACCGTCCTATAGATCTATCGTTGAGAGCCTGATCGCGTGATATAAACATGATTTTTCCAGGGTCATGATATTTGGGAACAATATAAACATCCTTGGCAGGAAGGGATAGAACAAAGGCCCAGATCTTTATATATTCGTTTACTGCACGGTGGCGCTACTAATTCTAAACAAAGATTAAGGACTGGTTTGTAATAATACTGGAGATGAAAAGAAGATGAAGAGAGCCTTCGAATATCCATACTAAGTCCTAACAATCCGTTCACCCAATGTTATTTGAAACTAAAACGCATGGACACTAGAATATGCTGCTCAGTTTTGGTCTCCCTTCTTCAGAAAAGATGTAGATTTGCTTGAAAAAGTTCAGCTTAAGGCTACAAAAAATTTTAAGGGTTTATCACACAGGTATCGATTGTGATAACGGATTAAGATCTTTAAACATGTATTGGCTGGAATATAGAAGAACAAGGAGCGATTTAATCCAGTTATTCAAATTTATCAAGCAGGGAGACATGAAGGGCTTAGATTTTAACTTAAACAGACGGACTACATGATGTGGTCAGAAATTATTAAAATCCTGCTTCAGAAAGGACCAAAGGAAGTAAGAAAACATTTTTACAATGGAGTTGTTAATGAGTGGAATGCTTTACCAGATTATGTTATGTATTCGAAGAGAGTAGGAGAATTTAAGAAAATCTAGATAATTATTAGAAATATTTTGGACAAACCTTGCTGGGCCTCTGGCCTGTTGTTGGTCGATAATTTTTGTATTTGTATAAATTCATTCATTAAAAAGCCAAAAATGATTGCAGTTGTAGGATATAACACGAGAAAGAATTGATACAAGATGGTAGTAACTTCCTTCACAGACAAATTGCATTGGAACAATAGATTTTATACTAATTTTTAAATGGTATCCGCTCATCATCGCCGAAAACGACAAACGGTACACAAAGACCTGAATTATATGTTCATACATAAACGACGACGTTTAACAAATTAAGGAGTACATGGTAGCGTAGCTACCTCCACCTCCGGTATGGCGGGAATTAAAACATGGCAGGATGGCAATGAATGGCCGCGAAAAAGCGAGTAGGGGAGTAATGGCGGGGAATAGGACATGGACAAAACAAAAAGATGCAGCAAAAGACCCCCAAAGAGAGGCTGATAACAGTACGTGGCAATTGAGCACCCTCCCAGGGGAGTGGTGACAAAGATTTAAAAGGGATCATGGCAGGGTTCATACATTTACAATGAAAGAAAACAATTATACAAATTTTTTTTTCAAAAAGTGGTATATACTTTAATCGTTCCATTAATATAAAAGAAAAAATATTAAGTCAATACTTAGAAGTTATTTAATGCCTTTTTAATTTTTTGGTCATTGCATCGATTAGGAAACTTTCCCACGGTTTCACAGCATCTCTCTAGACATCTCTCCCCTATCCCTTTAAGATCCCGTCAGATGGCGCTGATTTAAGTATTTGAGACTAAATTTTAAGGGTTTTATCGAAAAAGTTGCCTTTAACTGTATCAAAGCCAGCAACTCCTATAAAAAAACCAATCCATTTTTTAATACAAATAGCGATTGGTACAAGTCAGCTGCTTCGGTATCGATATTTTTGAAAAGATTGAACTTTCTCTTTTATTCCCCGTACGATTGTCGGTCTTAAAAGGCGCCGGTGAAGTGATGACGACAAATCATGACTGCTGAGGCTCCACTGGGCATAAACAAATACGTAAACAAAAAAAAACGCCATAGCGAATACAGTGTTTCCAATTAGACTTGTAAAAGAATAGGGCTTTTTTAAACAAATTTAAGCATGATTATTTGTTTCTCAGCAAGCTGCAATCATCAAACTGTGCGCAGCAGTTGTTCTTTCTTTCCGAAAAAAAGAGATGAAATGAATGATAATTAATATGATATGATTTAGCGAATACTTTCTATAAAACCTTCATTCATATGATTTGCAATATTTAGTAATATTTCGGTTTAAAAATATATGATGGCATGCTAAGTGTTCTATTGAAATTTTTTTTAATAGCCTATTTCATTCTTTGAACCAAAAAAAAAGTATCTGAGATATAATAGTACGTTTGCAGTACTCGGATTTTTTTCTTTTTTAGAGTTTGTTTGAATGTAAATTAAATCTGAATGGCGTTTGTATTTTTTTCATTAACTTTTATTATCATTTAATATTTAAAAGATGTTTTATATAAACTGGTTGCTATTTTTTAATAACGACATAAATGCAAATAATTGTTTAATTATTTCACTTCTTATAGGCGACGTCGTAAATTTAATTAAAAATCTGAATTAGCTTCGGTGAAGTTTGAAATGTTAAATCATTTTATTGTTGAGCTTCAACTTTGAAATATGTTGTATTAAATTTATTAGTTTTTACAAATTTACTACGTGATTTTTCAATATGTCTAGTCATTAGTTTGCCTTGTTTATATGTTTGCAAATTTGTGTAAATCAACGTTGTAATGAAAATTGAAAATGTGTAATGAAATATTTTGATCATACTTGTTTCAAATGTTATTGTATACACCAATTTCTTAAAAAATATTTAAGTAGTTTAATTATCAATAAAATGATTTTATAATTAATTGAATGTTTTCAATTTATTGCACTTAATTTTTATTTAAAAAATAAAACACTAAATTAAATAATACAATCATTAGTTATTTAAAATAAAAACTAATTCTTGTTCATAAATAGTAATTAGTAATAATAAATTAATAGTAAAACACTGGATATAAAAAAAAACATAAAACACTGTTTATATATTACTGTTAATGATTAAAAGATAATAAAAAAAAAGCTTAAATTTTTTTAAAAAGTACTTTGTGATTTCATTTTTGACTAACTTCTTTTTGTGTGAGGGAATGACATTTTTGCAACCACGACTGCATCCTGGTACTTAAAAATTGAAATTTCTGTGAATGAATACATTGAGCTTTTAAAGTAATGCATATATTAAATATGATATATAAGAATTACAAAAAATACATTTTTTTTATTTTATCGAAGTTGAAATTTTTTTAGAATTTCCCAGTATATACCAAGATAAATTAAATAAAAAAATAATTTTAATTTAAAATAATTTCAATTAAAAATAACTTCAATTGAAAAATATTTTATTTAAAGAAGCGAAAGAAGAACTGAAAGAAAAACCGGTTTCCTATCGCCGAAATCCGCCAAGCACAAGGAATACGGGAGGATTCCTACGCAATGAAGTTGTTTTTCCCCAGTACTTTTCATATACGTATCACTCAAAAAGCCGCTGTTTCATTGTTCAATACTGAGTGAAACGGAAAAGCGAGTAGGGACTTATTGCTGGAATGGATTTGGCAAATACAAAATCTGCAAGCTGTAAATTCTTCCCCTTAAGTTTGCGTTTAGGTTATCTTAATAAAATTACAATTAAAAAAAATTCAATTTAAAAATATATTTTAAGTTCAAAGAAAGCGAAAGAAAAAGAACTGAAGTAAATCGTTTAAGGTAGCGAAGAAACCCCTTCCCATCTCTCGAATAAAAGACCGTCAGAGGCGTTTTTTTTATAATGTTGAAGGTTATAAAATTGTTAATGACAACGCACTCTTTAAAACCAGATTAAATACAGTAGCGTAGGCTACAATCACTCTCGGTATCGGAATAAAAGAACTGTCATGACATGTCGCTCGGCAAAAGCGAGTAGGCGAGTGATGGACGGAATAGGACTCTAGGCTACCAAACAATTAAACAAAAAAAAACGCCATGCGAACGGTCAATGACTTGTCAAAAGAAAGGCTTTTTAAACAATTAAGCTGGGCAGAAGCTGCAATCTCACGGGGCAGTGTTCGAAAAAAGAATGAAAAGTGATATTAATTAGAAGTGTAGGGTACGTTTCATACCTTCTTTAATGATTCTTTTGTAATATTTCAAAAAAATTTTTCTATTCAAAAAGTTTTAATAGCTTTCATTCGTTTGAATCTAAAAAAGTACGAGATAATATACGAAACTTCGCATCTCGTTGGATTTATTCAATGCCTACTTTATATTTTTTCTATTTTTTATTTTAACATGGTCTGCATATATGCCACACTAATCTACTTTGACCAATACCTACAACCACCATCCGGCCTTTTCCAATCGGCTACACACATCTTTAGCAGAAAGGGGATAGAACAAATGCTCAGACATTTATACATTCGGCTACCGCAAGAAGGCGCTACTATTTCTGAGTGAAGATTTCGGGCTTGTTTGTAATAATACACTGGAGGTGAAAAGAAGATGCTAGGCGCGAAATAATCCGTTATGATACTTTGGCTGGAAAACTCTTGTAAGGTAATATTTATACATAAAATTATCGAAATTCAATTTAAGAAAAAAAAAACACTTCTTCAAGAGAAAATTACCAAATTATCTCAAATAATATTCAAATATGTTATACTTTAAACGAAATGGAAGTTTTAAACATGATTTCTGGATGGATTCGTAAGGTAAGTAGTTTATGGAACTCTTTACATCCACGGAAGTATCTTCTCCCTTGCATATTTTTATTTTATCAACTTTCGATAACACCGAGTATACTTGAACGAATGTTGGGGTAAAACTATATTTACTATAATTTTTTACCCACTTCTATGTGTGTAGCTGTTATAATGTATTGATGTCAATAATGGATTTAATATTAACTAGAAAACTGGTTGAAATGAGCAGCGCCATCTACTGAAGTTCTTTCTGTGAGCATTATTCTTGTATAGAAGAAGAAAGAGACAAGAGCCAATAATAACAGACCACTCGCAGCTGAAAGGGCGTCTGGAAGGGCCAAACAAGGAGGGCATCGTGAGCACCCTCTAGTAGCGTAAGAAATAGGCCAGCTGTGGCGCTGCTGGCGTTGAGGCGTAGCTGTAGCTGCAGGAGGTGGCCCTGGTCGCGCGAGTAGAAGCGCTCCGACACCAGGGAGCGCGACAGCTGCATCTGAAACAAAGACCTGTGGTGAGTTTTGCGTTGTGCATTGACTTGTGGCTAATCACCGCATGAGTAACCACAAAATAACTTCCACGCTCGTTGATGCTGAATTACTACTGTTATTATACTGATGCTGTTTACTACATGTCATCTATATTGTAACAGTTATTGTAGTATTAAAACAGAAGTAACTTCACCTTTCTTTTCAACAGTGTATAATAGTATTAGCTAATTTCCAATTAATACCTTGGCAACAGTGTGGAATAAAAGTATTAGAGCTGCTGATTAGAGTGACCTCCAATGGTAGCGATGGCACACGCATGGAGACAAGAATTTCAGGGCAAACATTTCATACTAAAATTGCAGCAAAAAACACCATAAAAAACTAGCTGCCTTACTTTTTAGTGACTTTATAAAGAAAAATACGTGAAACGCTCTAGTATTTTTTTGTTGTAATTTTAGTATTTAATGGTAGAATTCCATGACGCCTAGCATTTTTCTTCTTAAAGTGGGGGCAACACTGACCTATTTGCCCTGAAATTCTTAGCTCCATGCTTTTCCGTCACTACCATTGGAGGTCACGTGGTCAGCCGTTTTAATACTTTTACTAAGATCTCTATGATTTTACTCTATCAGACATTCTATGAAATGACGAATTTCATACATTGGTCGTCAGTGTTATCCCAAAAGAGGACTCACTTTCCTCTCGATGTTCGGCACCCTCCACGCATATTCGGCGACGAGAAATCCATCCTTCACCGCCAATTTGGCGAAGTTTGGCATTTGGTCCAAGATGGCGGTAAACTTCACTGCCAAAGAGCCGTTTCTCGCCAAACCAGTCAACTTCCGGAAACCACAAGGGGGGTTAGGCCGATATTTGGGTTGAGTGAAAGCCTAAGATATCAAATACCAGAATGATATAAATACAATATGCTAATTTATAATTGCTAATTTATAATTTATCTTTGAGATGTTTGCAGGTTTTGAAAAAGGAAATTATATAGAATATCCACTAGGCTCACTTATGAAGTTTTAAGTTAAGAATTATCATTTGGATGTTCCAGAGCGTCACAATAATTGTTAATTTATAAGAACAGGTACAAAACTAATGGTAAGCCTTTACTCTTAGGATTGAAATGAACAACCAAAAATTAGCAATACAAACATACAAAGTTTGCGCATATATGTAATGTACTACTGTCTTTTGGGATAACTTTGGTCCTCGCTTCTCCTGCTAATAACTTTCTCTTCAATAGAACTTTATGTTTAATATAACTTTGTGTTTAAAAATATGCTACACTTTTTTTTTTAATTATTGGCAACTCTGCCTTGACCTATGAGTAAAAAAATATACAAGAGAAAAGTCAGTACTAAGTGTTATGCTTGATACTTTGCCAAAATTATCCTCAAGGCCAAATTTACAACATTAGACGGTGCTGAAAACAAAATCAAAAATGTTTTAAGAAAAGAGTTTTCTAAACCTGAAGTGGACATGTCCCCGATGTCGGATCCACGCTGAGCTTCCTCTGGTTGCCCTGCGCGTCGGTCACCGACAACTCGAATCCGTATGAGAACGGCCACTGGAGGGCGCTGTCGAACGGTCCCGGAACCAGGGTGACGAAGACGCCCAAATTGTCCCTCGCAAAGGACGCCCACAGGACGACGAGGTACGACGCTGAGTTAACGTGGAAGGGGGCGCTGGAGACGCGTGCCCCTTCGGACTGGGGAACCTATAAATGAACAAAGATATAGAGATGAGGTATAGTTCTCCTGCATTTTGAAAATAGGTAAAACTCCCGAAGGACGAAGGATTGCCAATCCCATGGCGTTTGGCGAGAAAAAGGGATTGTTGGATTAGTTTGGTGATAAATAATGTTTCACACTGAAACTACACATGCAAAGAGGATTATAGTTGACTGCTGATTGGCGTTGCTCTTTGCTATCTTGACTTGATTGAAAATTGATTTACATCTGTAGTATGTGTTATTTAACACATTCAGTATCTCCCGGAGAAACGTATGAGTTAAAATATAGCTAGGCAATAATAGTGAACCTGATGCAATTTCGAATTTCCCTTCAATGAAGAAACTGTTTCTGGTGGGGAAAATATATGCGCCTGCACTAGCAATGAATCCCCACATACAGTTTACTCTGGCTTAACCATTTCACTGCTAAAACGGACAAGGCGGCCGTACAACTAAGGATTCGATAATGATATTCCTATCACATATTACGCGGAAACAAATATCCTGCGTATCGAAAGTGTTAAACCAAAAGCTTCCTTGCCCCTTTTTTTACTAGTGATAGTTTGGAATCTACTAAAACACAGGTCGTAGGTGCTAAGAAGTGATAGGAGGATTATACTATAAATAAGAGTCATATATAGTGTTAAAAAAGACACTTGTCTGCAAGTTGAAGTTTGCAAAAGAGCACATTTCCTTGACTAATAAGAAAAGAAAGAAAATCGTTGAAATGGTTTATTTTTTAACGGTTCGTTTATTTTGTAATTAAAAATTTACTTTGACTTAACTTATTTAAAAGTTGACTTATTTTTTTGTTTGAGTTCAGATCATCTTCCCAATCTCCTGCCCTGACAAAAAATTGTCATAAACCACATCACGTGATTTATGGGCGCTCCGCTAACGGGCCAATAAGATTTCAACTTATTCCTTTATTTTGGCATAAAAATATTTTAGTTCGCATTTTCCACACCAGATAACTGTGTTCTGAAACTAGTTTTTTGTTGTTGTGGCTAATCTACCAATGGGTCTAACGAAGTTAAAAAAAACAACAGTGAAAGAAGTGATTCCTGTTTAACGATCATTGTTATGGGAATTAATAACCTTCCTTTAGAGAACACTCGACACAAGTATGCTTTTTTTAGAAACCTCACCAGGAAAGGTCGCCGAGAAACAGACTAAATCAGCCGATTTTTCTTTTTTTGGTCAATGGCAGCGAAGCCTTTACAAATGCCGAGAATAAATTAGTCAATTGTCATTTGTTCCTGCTAATAATTCTAAAACCGGTTTAAAGTGCAAGATTTTATTTCTTTCAGAATCTTTAGTTTGTTTCGCATGGATGCCAGAAATATTTATTATTAGTTCATTCAAGAGCATTCGAAATTTGCTATCCCTAAGAAGATTTTTACGATATTAACCCAATAACGACGATTAGCTAGGAAATTTGCCACGCGAAAGTGAGCTTTTTGCTTACATTTAATTATATAAACAAAATGTAAGATAAATAAAGGAATAATGAACAAAATAAATAATCGCCCCCACAGTGTAATGGTTATAGCTCTACACTGCCGTGTTGGGGTTTTGGGGTGGATTCCCGGGTAAGGCTTGGTTGTAAATTGTACTTATGCCAAGTCTTGTAATTGGGTGAAAACCTGTTAGGCTGTGTGTCATAATAATTTAATATTAAACACCAAAGCCTTGACAAATTATGTAGGCCAAATTAAGTTACTCGAAAAAATAATTTGAAAAACTTAATGTTTTTTATTCGGAAATGAAGGTGTTAATGGTATTCAAAAAGTCGTCATTAATGGGTTAAGATAAGTCGGATGGTTCTATCTCACCCATGTTAATTTTACTAACTTTAGGAACATTTTTCTCATGAACTATATGAGATATCAATATGAATTTTTTTATAGTTTGTTCCTTACATATAGCTCTTTGATTTAGACTGAGGATATTTCACAGTATAAAAAAAATATTTTTACAGTGACTTTTTTTAAAATATGTATTAAAAAACCCAAAAAATCCGATTTAAAGTTTTATAATTTTTTTTTGAGCAGAGATATTTTAAATTCTTCAGTTTAAATCAAAGAGCTATTAATGGGGAAGAAATAATTGATATTTTTTATAGTTTCTGAGAAAAAGGTTCCTAACTGTTGAAAAACCTTATATTTCCGGAAACGCAAAAGAAAAGTAAGGTATAGGTAAGAACTGAGTTTCAGACTTTCTGAAAAATGCTTATTAAAAGAAAACAACTAAACAGAAATCGATAATCTTGGTCTTAAATTAAAGCTATAGATATGCAGATTAAAAATAAAAGAAAAACAGAAAATTGGCATTCTTGACCCAAACACCCATCCGACTTATTAAGGAACAATGATCTCACATCCCACTGGAACTCGGACACCAGCTGGTGGCCCCTCATGTGCACCCTGGCGCCCTCTGGACGAGGAGTCTTCTGAAGGAAAACGGTCGCTTTCACCAGAAGCTCGTCCTGCCACACGAACTGAGTGCGCAGTTGATCCAAAGGAACGAAGAACCTGAAATGGTAGAAACAGATTCTTTTAATTTCTGCAGATATATGGAGGGCTCAGAATACAAGTGAACCAGGTCCATGAAATGCTCCTTTGTGCTACAGACGTTTAAAGTTGAAGCCGCTAGGCAGCAGCAATTGAAAACATTTTTTTAATTGCTGTTGCCTAGCGCATATTATCTGAACTTGGAATTTTTTCATCATTACACTGAAATTCTAGATAGATAGTACATGCAATTCCGCTGCTAAGTCGAAAACGATAAAAAGTGGACTTGGTTCGCTTGTATTCTGAACCCTCCATATATCGCTTTAACAGGGACAGACCTACAACTTCTAGGCCCAGGGCACATGCACATGAACCTTTGGGTGGGGGGAGGGGGGGGGGGAGCCTCTACAACTATGAAAGTAATTTTATTATTTTCAACTTTTACAAATAAACTTAAGCAATTATCTTATATCCCTTTAAGACCGAGGTATCACGATCGTGCTGGTAAAAAAGAGAATGTTCAAGCTTTTCAAAAATATCGATACCGAAGCAGCTGACTTGTACCATTCGTTATTTGTATAAAAAATGACTTTGTTTTTAAGGAGTTGCTGGCATTGATGCTGTTTAAGGCATTTTTTCAATAAAACTCTACAATTAAGTCTCATAAACTTAAATCAGCGCCATCTCATAGCCGGTCTTAAAGGGATATATATTAAATGCATTGAACCTAATACATAATTTTAAAAAATGCATACATAAGATATATCAGAGACCTATCATATTGTTACATCATGTCATGTCATATATTTAAAATGTCTTATTTATAAATATGACAAGAGATAGGAATAATTTTGTGGCTAGCCTTTGAAATATTGAAGGCACTTGGTTCCATTCAGTATTATATATTATTAGTAATTTTCGGTGGCAATTAATTTTGGAAACTTTTTTCCTCAATATTTTTTTTAAAGAAAAGTTGCAGGGAATGAAAATAAGGTCTCGTTTGTTTAGTAAATGAAGGGGGCAAAGCTTGAATGATGCAGTGAATGGAAGCAGGAATAAATTTACGACACGTGAAGCAAGCTAATTGATGCAACACTATGCTTACGTTTTTCATTAAATTTACGATACAAAGAAACTTTGGTGGTACTTCGACAGGTACTTTTTTTTTATTCTATAGCTGGATTGTTTAGTAATTGCCAAGGAATAGTTATGGTTTTAATTCCTAAACATAAATAGAACAAACCCTTTACCGCACTTCCTTCCCCTTCTCCCTGTCCTTAGTTGTTTTCTTGATTGACAAAGGACGCTAGAGGGCGTGATTGTCAAATGTAGGGACCGGTCAATATCTTGGTCACCTGTTGAACTCAATTCGTGATTTATGCCTAAAATAAACACAAAAAATCTGTTTAAGAATATATTATTGACATGGATAATGAATAAAAAAATCATTTTTATTTGAAACAGATAATTATCTATTTCAAATAACATGTAGAAAAATTTTCGTACCATAAAAAAATGGATTATTTTTGTTGCATATTTTTTTAAATATGAAATGTCCTAAGATAATAATTTTGGCTTAAAGTTTTCTTGACCATCTTAAAGTGAAGATTTTTTTCCAGCCCTATTCCCAGTTAAAGTTAACCCCTTTTCTGGACGATTACGATGAAAGAGTAGGGACGCTTCGCGTCGACACTCGTTGGTTATAGTTCGATTTCCGAGTTTCTCTTGCCTAGAATGTATGGTGTTTTGCACTAAAGGTTTCTGGTTCGATAAAGGTTAAGTATATCTTCCCATATATCGGGGTTTAGCCATTAAATTAGGCTTATTTATTTCTTTATCTCTAATTGGTAACTTATGTAGGGGCTACATAAGCCCTTATGGGTTAAACCATGCAGGACTACATGGGGCAGAACGCATAGTCCCATGTGGGACGATCCATTTGGGCCAACGTGGTTTCACCGAAAAATAGGGGGTCGTTTTTTCCAGTATCTATGTGAACAGCCCACATCTTCCCAAGTGGGATAACTATTCTGGCCTCATATAGTTTCATCGGAAAAAAGAGGGTCTTTTCTTTCTGGGTCCTATATCAGATAACCCATTAGAAAACACGTTGGTCCATATGGAGGTGCAGCCTGGAAAAATACTAAAGATATAATTATTTTACTGCTAATTTTTATACCTGGTGGCAAGACGGGTATTTTGACATTCCCGGTTTGTTAATTTGTTTAAAAAAAAAAAAGGCTTTTAAGGATCTTACCATGTTGGAAATTCGTCACTTTTGTTGGATTATTATGGGCATCTAAAGTGAAGTCGTCTTTATAATCATCCGACCATCTAGAGTTTCCAGGCGGTTCTGGCATAGCTAAGAGACCTTTGTAGATTTTAGAAGAATATCTACTGTCAGTGACAAGGCCGTTTGAAAGCTTTGATTCCTCGTTGGCTCCTATAAAAGTACCCGAGTCTGGCATAAATGTCGAACTTGACGGCCCTACGTTGTCATTCGATGCAAAAACTCTCGAAATGCTTGGTTGTTCTGAAAAATTGTTTTCGAGAGTAAGGCTTGACTCGGAACCTCTATTTATGTCAGACAATATCGATGGTCTAATTTGTGTATCGGTGGATATCTTTCGTATATCTCGTTGTTCAGCTTGCCATCTGGAATCTTTACTTTTTGTACCAAGGTTGTCCTTTGGGGAGTCATTAGTTTGAGGCTCCAATCGGCCATTTTGGCCTTGAGAGAAGAAATCGTGGACATTCTGAAAACTTGCAGTCTGACTAAGTCCATGGGAAACTTTTATTTCTTTTTCATCTAATGATTTTGATGTTCCGTGGTTAGTTTTGAAGGGAGGGTTCCACCCTTCATTTACTTGATAAGGCAATACAGAATCGTCGTCAGAAATTTCAGCTTCGTGTTTATTACTTTCCTTCAATGAACGAAAACTTGACAAACGTCCGCGTCGGTTGGGCGACGTGAAATCCTGAATTTGATTGCTTTTGGGTCTCCAGTCTTGCTTGGTTGGTCCTGAAAATTGGGTATCATGCGATCCTTGGTTCTGAAATCCAGTATCTTGAGATTGGAAACCCAACTGGACAGACTGCGAATTTCCATAATTCTGAAATGTGGTGTCCGAGTGTTGGTGACCTTGCTGATTCGAACCCGAATTTCCCTGACTCTGAACCTCAGCACCTGGATGTTGTGAACCCAGATGTACAGAAACTGGATATTTGAGAGAATCTTCCCCATTATCCGGAATTCTATGACCGGTTTTCCGCCTGTCAAGCAAAGTCAGGTTGAGGGTGTAAGGAAAAGGCCAGTCGAGGACTTCATCATAGAGTCCCGTCTCGAAACTGAACCACAGTCCAAGGTAGGGAAGTCCATCCATCGGATTGATCTTGCCGGACGTCAGGCTGGGACGAATTTTGTATCCGGGCCTGCCCGTGTAAAACTCGGGGCCGACGACAGCGCCCTCGCCTGTCGAGAGTAAAAGTTGCTGGACGTGGCGGACTGGCCAGATATATTCCGCGACCATGGATCCGGATTCTTGGATTTCTTTAATCTGTGCCTGAGGAAGGAGATTCTCTGAAAGGGGATAAATATTAAAGTAAAAAAAAGGTTAAACAAATATTATTTTACTTTTTTATGATATGTTGTATAAGTTATACACAACAAGAATTCTAATCAGGATGGGGAAATAAAAAGTCTTGAGTCTAGCCTCAAGAATTTTAAAAAGCTGAAATTTAAGCTTTTGACAGGTTTAACATAATTCAAAGCTAAATATACAGAATGGTTCCTTATGTAACCTTGTGCGTGGTTTTTCAAATAATTTTAATGTGTTTTCCAAAAAAAGTCACACATTATATTTATAATTTTTTGTTGTATTCAAATAGTGTAAAATCATAGTATAATTCATAGAATAATAAACTATTTTTTAACATGAATCCACTTACGTTTCAACTTACACAGAAACGAGGAAGTTCCTTTAATCTGCCACTAGGTGACTCTCTTTTATTTTATCTTTCTTTAAAGATTTTTTAAAATGATCTGATTTTAATAGGCACACTGATGTAATTTCAAAAAACATTTCCAATAGACAACCAATGTAGTTTATAAAACCTAATACTTTAGTTTTAGTACGTAAAACACTGAGTATTATTGAAAGCATGAAACGCTGATAGCGTATGTCTGTGGAAAATATAACGATAAAATATGCTTGATCATGCACATGTTTCATATAAGATATCTTAAATAAAATGAGTTTTTCATACCTTCTTCGTGATTCAAAGGGCTTGAATTGACCAAAGCGAAGAACAGCAAAATTCCGGCTGCAGTCCACAGAATCGAAGCCATTTTGTCATAGTTTTAGACGCAAACTTTATATTTGTCTATTAAAAAAATATATGATCTAATCCTTGTTACACACAGAATAAAAATTATATTATAAAGCCCTGTGAGCCAGGTACATTTTCATATAAAAACCGTTTGTAAAAAAAATATGTAATACAGCTGCATAATGTGGCTAAGAATTTTTTTCCCACTGGATTAACACAGTGGCACTTCAGTTTGGAGATTCGCTACCCCTTATGTATCAAAAAGTTTTTTAAATACAAAAAAAGGTAAAAAAATCACGTTGATGTGCTTTAAGCTACTCAATTAAGTAGTTGGCCAGATTTAACATGTCCTCAGATTCAACTCATCGATAATAAAGATTCAAGGCATGTTATTCAAATAAACTGCTATTTTAAGGGTTTACATAATAAATTGCGTAGTTAAATTAGTGTTGAAATGTGTAACCAATACAAATGTTTATAGTATATTTACTTAGTGTTTGCATTAATGTTATATAGATGGCAGCACCACTTTAACTATGCGTGACTTAATCACGTCCTTATACTTCTTGTAACTATCGTTGGCATCACTTCGAATAAAAACTACCTGTGTGTGAAGATGTGTTGTCCTGGAGTGCTTCCTTACCAATTTATTTAAGATGATTTGACTTTTACTAAATAGACTTTTAACTTTATTTTCCAACAATTAGTACTTAATTTTTATTCTTAACTGCGTCAATTGAATATTTTACCACCCTAGCAGCAACCTATTGAGAAATATGTGGATCAACTAATTGCTATTTTGTTGTTTAGAATTTTCTCGTACCATTGTGAGTTGGCGTCTTTTTTATTCTGCTTTTCCCATAAACTTTAACTTTAATAAATGATAAAACCTATTAAATTCCTTATTTGCAAATTAAAAGGTCTATTAAGAGGGACTGTCAGTCCATAGAGCTAATGCATTAGTTTTTAAATCACATTTTTGCAAAGAATCGCTTTGCCATGTTATCCCATTTCACCAGGAATGGGAGTCGTCATAACATCAATTTAAAACAAATTGAAAAGAAATAACATCCGGTTATTTAATTATGAATGATAAAGTTTTAAAATAGTGTCGCCATCTGCTGTAATTTTTGGCATTTTAAAACTTCAAAAATATACAATTAATAACTAGATAATATGTTCGTCTCAAATTCGTTTCATTTCGAGTACGTTGATTCCCATACCTGGAGAAAAAGGGTTAACATGGCAAAGCAATATTCTGTGGAAGTTATGATTCCAAAACTAATGCATTAACTCTATGGACTGACAATCCTCTTAAGGTGATCGATATCACTTGAGAATGCGCCGACCAGCAAGATTCAACCGCATAATTTCGCCCCTTCACCAGTGGCGGAACAACACTGTCTATTAATGACATTAACAATGCAAGGCACGCGCATCCATCAAGAGAAGGCACCGACGGCCGCGCCGTGTTAAAAGTTTAAGTTTATAGAAATATCTGCAATACATAAAGAAAAGTTTAGTTTAGTTTAGTTTGAATTATCATAGCACTAGAACTATTGGCGACGGGCGTCGTATTTTCGAACCACAGTCAAGTGACGAGCCGACACCTGCGTAGGCACCCAACGCAACCGTTAAAAGCGACATCGTACGCAGTGTTAGGACTTTGAAGGATATTTAACGTGCACTACCTCCACACGGGATATTATTCGTCGGACATTTTGGCTGCACGGGCCGTTTACAGGTCGACAGTTATTTTGGCGATGCCCGGACCCAAACCTGGGACCTTCCGCATGCTAGGCGAATGCCTAACCGACTGGGCTCCCCAGCCCATAAAGAAAATAATATTTATAAATAATATTTTACATAAGTATATTGTAATACATGTATTGTACATAAGTATAAGTACGTGTATATTAATGCTTAATTTTACAATTTTAGTCCTGGGAAACACATTTCCTGCTTGTTAATCCAAACGGTGCTAAACCGAAGTTGGTTAAGCATCGATCGTCTTGGTTTATAGTTTATGTAGGGTAGGCTCAGTGGCTGAGAGGTTATAAGTGTCCGCCTCATTAGCCCGAGTTCGCGGGTTCGAGCCCCGACAGAATCATCGAATTTTCGGGATGGGAAAATCATAGGCACGCATGTCATGTGATTATGTGGCATGTAAAAGATCACTGAAGTACCCATTTGGCTTGGGTTCTCTCGGAAAAATTAAATCTTGGTATACTTTAATATCCACAGATAGCTCAGATTCATGGAATTCTGGGCGTCAAAATTGGTAGCAAGGGTCGCCTAGATAATGACACACAAAAAAATGTCTCTTAGTTCTGGGGAATATGACGAGTCTGCAAAAGCTTGACCGCTAAAATTGCAGCCCTATTTTAGAAAAATATTTTTTATTTAGGAAATATGGATTTTTTGATGGTATATATTTGGTAATGCTTGAATACATTGAATAAAATAACGCATTACTTTTTAATTGTGTATTTATACGGCAAATATCATCAATCTATAAACGTGCAAACAAATGTATATCCAAAGCTTAATTAATTTCGCTTCCCCGATTTAGCCGGATTTTCGCTTAACCGGATTGCCCATTTTAAGCCTGTTAAAACGGCATCTACTGTACTAAAACTTCGAAACAACAGCTTTTAAATCCTTTTATAACATTTCAATATTAACATTTATAGAGTTTAAATTTTAGAAATAGAAATATTACTTGCGAAAGAGCAATAAAACTTCATTTAAGACAAACATCATCAACATCGTACCCGCTCTGTCAAAGCAATCTTGAACAAGACGCAATAACCTCTGATATAGAACAAATGCGCCGAAATATTTGAAAGCAAACCCTACTGAATTATTTGCATTCCGACTTACTTTGGCATTTATAACTTAGGTTTAGCTAGATTAAACTACACTGCTCAAAACAATTAGGGGAGCACTTTGAGTACTTTTGTTTACCCTTTCGGTTCCAACTTCTCTTTTTTTTTTATTATAAAAATCTAAAATTTGTTAAATAGATTCATTATGCATCCAGAATAAAAAGGTAAAAAAACAGGGAAAAACTCTTAATTTTTTAACTAAAATTTAAGGGGGGAAATAATGGAATCATAACTTTTGAATAAATTATAACTATAATTTTTTCCATGCTTAACTTGTAAAAAAAAGGTAAAATCAATTTTAAAACATCTAAGAATGCAAGCGTGAAAATTTAGGGTCAATTTATTGCATAAAATTTTTTGGGAGTGAATTGTATTTTACCATGTTTTTCATATTTTCATTTAATTAAAACAAACATTATTTAATTCTTCAAAAGACAAGATTCTTCCATCTAACGATAAATAAGTGCGAGCTCAACTTAGTAAGAAAAAAAATCGGAAGCTGATGATACCAAATGGAATCATTGGGGGTGAAAGAGTTTAAACCATGCGTTCCCCTAATTGTTGTGAGAAGTGTATATACCTTTGCATTGATTGCAATTTTTGATTAAACAAGAAGTTCTGTAAGACTAAAACTACTTTCCTATTGCTATAATAATCAATGATTGTATAGTCTTAATGATTTCTTTCACTGTGTAGAAGATTATATTAATCACGATTATAGTCAGCATCAGAAACATTTATATAATCATAAGTTTATAGTTTTAATTTATATTGTAAATTTAATATGGCGGACAGACGAAAGACAGACGACATACGAACAGACAGACGATGGACATCAACCGCATTTCAATACTACAGTGATTTAAATGACTCAAATTGAACAATGCAATTCAATGGGTAAATCGCGCAGATGTAGATTTACAGACGACAAAAAGTATGAAGTTGGTATCTGAGGTTATAGTTCTAACAAAAGAATTTTTAAGATCCGATGTTAGACGATTTTGAAGGGGGTAGACGACGGCGCGGACATCGACCGCATGTCACTACTTTCATTTTTAATCTTTCGATTAAAAAAAAAAAGTAGCTAAAAACGTTTGGTACGTTTTGGATATATCATGTTGAGAATGCTATTTGTTGACACCTAAGCTGTTTGAATGGTATAGAAAAATAAGACGCAAAAAAATGCAGCGCCATCTTTTGATATTTCTAACTATGCAGTTATATTTATATTTAATTGCTTAACGACCATAGAAGTAGTTAAACCGTGCGCCATCGCAACTTTCTTGTGAAGGCACGCCATGGTGAACCAAGGGGAGATTTTGACACGCGGTAGTCATATTGAGGTCCGCTCGAGCAATTGTGTATAATAAAACAGTACTAAATTTGCGTGGATTTTTCTAATCGAAGTCTATGGATAGTCTAGCTAGGAGCCCGTAAGATCGTACACTGTTTACTATAGCTTATAATATTCTTCGTTTTTTTTTTTAATTTATAACGTAAAAGATGGTATACTGTTGCATACCATTTTGCAAGGAGGAGTAAGGAAAAGGTTTATCCTTTCGTGGATTTCCCATCAATTTAGACTTGAAATAGAATTGTATTAGTCGTAGTTTCAATGATTCACATGAATTTAATTTCAAAGAGTTAAATTTAAAGAAAAGTCTCTTTTTTTCGGACGACTGTCGCGAATAGCCCTGGTTGAGCGACCTTTAGTCGACGATAATTCAACTCAACTTAACTCCCCATCTTTAAAAATAGAAGTTTGGGGCCCGGGTGGCACAGTGGGTTTGATCGCAGCTCATTAAGCTAACATTCTGCGCACTATACCGGGTGCAAGTTCGATTCCCGCCATTGCCCTGGGTGTAAAATTCTGTCTGTGTCTGTCTTACTTGACAAAGGTTTATAAGCGAGTCCTGATCAAACATACAAGCCGGAAAATACATGTACCAACCTACCTACCCTTTTTAGAAGTTTCGAAAAAGCACAGTAATACTCTGGTTTAGAGGGGCCTGAATTGGCACTAAATTGGCTTCGATCGGTGACAAAAAACATTCGTCGACACTCGCTAAACTACTAATTGTCGTGAGTAAGTTGCGCATTCGTACAAGTCGATATTAAATCCCTCCCTTTCTTTCAGAAAGAGGCGCCTCAAATGTGTGTCAAGTTCCCGATTTCCAGTGACCCACATACAGTGAAACCTTTAGGACGATCGGAGCGTACCATGCGGCGGGTCAATTGAACTACTCTTCGTTTTGCTTTCACTTTCAATGTTCCCGCTTAATACTTTTTCCTTATACAGCCGAACTCGGTTAGAACGACCTCGATCACAACGACAACTTGTTTATAACGCCATAAATGTTCGGTCCCTTGAATTGCCCATAGACTTCACTGTAATAACGACTTGCTAATGACGACAATTGAAGAGCTGTGTGTCAATAGGCAATATTGATGTATTTTTTAATTTATAGAAGCAAACTGTTTTTTTTATATATATTTCCCGCTGACCAGAATTTTGGTCATTTTCTTTTGATTATATCTTTTTTTTTGTGTATATTTATGTATTTAAATGTATTATTATTTTGTGTTTTTTTTAAAACTTATAATAATGTGTCTTATTATTGTGTCTTATCAATTATGTTTATTTAGTCACATATACGGGTTTTTTTTAACCCTCTTGCGACAAACAAAATTTTTTCTGTAATGTTTGTTTTTGTGTTAATAAAGTGTTTGTTTGTAAGAATGTGCTATGACAAAAAAGTGATAATGAGAATATGAGCTCTAAAGTTTTTACTTTGCACTTAGATCTATTAAAAGCGGTACTTGCAAACCGCAAAAAAATATACTTAACTTAAAGTGTATGAAAAGGGGGAATCTTGTTATCGTTGTACATATATAAAGACGTTAGTATTATGTTCATTGACACAAAAATCTCAATTTTTCAAAAATGTCACTGAGCACGTCACTCTTCCACTAAGCTCTTCAACTCTTTATTAGCTCCTCGGTTATAGCGCTACCAATATACGTTTACTATTTGGTATACACTTTATTTTTTTCCCTAAATGATGCCAATTTTTTCGAAATTCGAACATTTAACGTGTGTAGGAGTGCAAAACGTGAGCCGATTTCTCCATAGGAATAGCATTATAAGATTAGAATTTATACTTTTTATTTCAATTTAAAAGAAATTTCAGCAAGTTCAGCGTGAGCGAAAATTATGTATAAACTAAACACGAAAGAGCACGTGGGTTTAATTTTTAGGATTGTCATTTGAATGTCATTATTTTATTTTATAAATCGATTTTACTATTCTAATTATGTTTCAAATTTAATTTAATTGGTGTTTACAACTGGTAAGATGTGAAGACATGGAGGAACATATTCAGCGTAAATAAGGAATTTGTACTTTATAAAACTTTTCCAACCATACAAGAGGATGAATGTCTGTTTTGTTTTCTGATATTTAGATTACTTAATGGCCGATTGAATTTCGGCATTGGTGGCTTTTGACGAAGTTGGGAATTTAACGTAGGGTAGCTATTCACATCGAGTTGTATGGGTTAGGGTTAGTTTGAATTATCGTCGCACTAGAGCTACACACGAGGGGTATTGGCAAGGGACGTCGTAAATTACAACCACACTCAAGTGACTAGCCGACACCTGAGTAGGCACCCAATGCAACTTTTAAGGGTGAAATCGTACAGTTGCCGGGACTTTGAAAAATATTTAACGTACACTCCCTCCAAACGGGGTATTATTCGTCGGACATTTTTGTATGCACGAGCCGTTTATAGGTCGGCAGTTATTTTGGCGATACCCGGACCCAAACCAGGGACCTACATCATGCAAGGCGAATGGCTTTACCGACTGGGATCCCCAGCACTATCGATTTGTATGAAATATGGAGTGCAATGTTTACCACATTTGGGCATTTTCGTTGCGCAAATCGCCAAATAGAAACTTGACATTATATAATAGCTGTTCTCGCAATTTTAACGGGGGCCTATGGGAAAGCCCTCTAACTCCTTTAAAGGACACAATCAACCCCTCATATCAGAATGGGAAGAGATTGTGATATCCTGATGTGAGTTTGCTGACCATTGATAGTGATAAATTGTATTATAAAAAAAGTTTACTAAAAAAAACCACCTTTATTGAGGGTAAACCCGTGCAACGTCGGGTTTGTAAAGCTAGTAAAATATAATTTTCAATGATTTACTACACTTTACATTCAACCTTGTTTATAACGTCGATACCCATCTTGGTCCTTTGAACGACGCTATAGCCGAGTTATAATGAACTCATCATTTTTTTTAATTTGCTTTATAATGGGAATGTTTCAGATGATGTAACGCTTTTGTTTTCATTTGTATCCGTACTGGATTTAATTGGTTGCTTCTGTTTCACTCTCAAAATGACCGATATAAGTGAAGAGAATTTTCTCTTTCTATGCAAGCTCTTTTTTTTTTTAACAAAGGTCTTGAACAGCCAACAGCACAACAAGAAGATGGCATTTAAAATATTTTAATAAGCATAATATTCTTAGAAAACTGAATTTCGAATACCAAAACATAGGTCATTCCAGGCAACAAATGACAACAAATAGTTGGAACTGTCGCCATCCACGCCGTGAAACATCCCCATTGCCATATCACATATTAAACTCTAGTGCTTTTTCGCGCTTGATTTTAACGCGCGTTGATATTTCTTTTACATTAAAAATTACCATAAATCCTAAGTCGTTACAACAATGCACAATGCTATTCCTATGGAGAAATCGTTTCACGTTTATACACCTACTAGACCCGTTTGGCTTAGAATTTTTAACAAATTGCCTTTTAAATGACGCTTTCAGTGCAAAAGGAATAAGCTAGAAAATTTGGTTTCTGTTCATTTAATAGTTAAGGGGGGGGGGGGGGATACTTGAGTCAGTCAGCCATGACTTTGCATAAGTAGATATAAATAATGTATGCGATGCCCCTCGCGAAAGCGATGCGAGTGACATTTTACTAGAAAACTTACCTAAAACAGGACTTTCACGTGCGATTCCTGAGGCAAAGCCACATCGTGGAATTCCGGGCGAACGGTCGTCTCATTTTCGCCAAGCGGTCACTCGGTCACTCTCTAACTGAGGAGAGGTTGTTTTCAAGACAGCAAACCCCCACGGCCAAGGTGGGTGATCGCCAAGTGAGAGCGAGGGTCGCCAAATTGGTGACATTAATCAAGATCACATTTGAGAAGAAGGTGTAGATGGTGTTCGGACAAAAACTTATGCAAAAACCGGTTCGCCAAGTGAACCCATCGAGTGCTTTGTAATAAGAGGTTTTTGCATTAGTTTTTGTGATAAAATGAGCCCAAACAAAAGCTCTCGGCGAACTATTTGGCGGTATTCCACAGTGGAGTTAGCATCTGACTTGGTGATTTCTGACTCTCTAATAAAAACTACAATTACTAAGTGTTTTCGGAAGAAAATTCTACCATCTTGTATAAATTCAGATCTCGTGCTACAGCCTTCAACAGCGCAAACAGTCTTTATTTTCAATTTATGATTTTTTAAGGAACAAAATGATACGCTTCAGCATAAATAACATTGAGTGGGGATTTGTTTGTGCATACTAGGGTTACCATAGGCTCCTACATAGAATGCCAAGTAAACTCGAGAAATAACATAGATTCACAAGCTGTCCTCAAAAAGTACTCTGGTCGCGCCATCTGTTGGTAGTCGGTCGCATATTTTAGTAGGAATGTATTCGCGGTGAATGACGGATCCAGTGGGCTATTTTGAATACCGTTAGGTCCGAGTAACATAATAAACAAATGAGTTATTTTTTTGTTTTGTTTCTGCTTCCAAGCAATATTATTTGCCAGAGAAATTCATAAAATACCATTTTAAATTTTAAAAAATCCTTATTTAAAAAACTGTTACAGTATACTACTGCCAAAAAACAAAAATAATAATTAAAGCATTACGAAAAGATTCAAGAATAAAAATATTTAGAATAGATGATAAGTTTTCACCAAAAAGAATAAATTTAAAAACTCCTTACCAAATATCTTACATTTCGTAGGAATTCCTATATGGAAACACCGTGTTCTTTCTTTGACTTATAGGATAGTATGATGCGAAAAAAACTAGCCATTATTTGTTGCATTTACAAAAGTTTACAATTTTTTTTTAATAAATTTCGAACTCTTGTAACCAAAATTTCTTATCACAGCGAACTGGGTGTAAACAAACAACACATGTCATCGAGCACATTGTTATTCGCGTCATGGCGCCATCTATTGATAGCTTTCTCATGACTTTCAATTTTGATCGAGCTTGGACGGCATTATATGTAGCGGGCTATAGGGTTACTTGGTGACTCTCTGGCTTTGTGTAGTAAGCCCAAACAAACGCTCTCGGCGAACTATTTGGCCCTTTAAAATCGATACATTGTACTATCCAAATCATAGATTAATCATAATACATAGATCATAATACATAGATAAATTACAACCACAGTCAAGTGACCTGCCGACACCTGAGTAGGCACCCAATGCAACTTTTAAGGGTGAAATCGTACGTGGCGCCGGTACTTTGAAAAATATTTAACGTACACTCCCTCCACACGGGATATTATTCGTCGGACATTTTTGTATGCACGAGCCGTTAAAAAAAACCTTTTTATATTTCCTGTGAAATAATGATTATTATTATTACGCTTTGTCGCTAGATGTCGTTCTTTTACTACAGTGTTTGATACGTAGATAAAAATGTGTTTTTTTTAAATAACGGGTTATTATCAGGAGTAATTATACGACTATTGTTTCTATATTTAGATATTACCAGAGGGAAAGACGAAGACGTGAATTCTCTTCTTTCTGAAACACTGTTAGATGAGAGGCCCGGGTGGCCAAGTGGTTACGATCGCAGACCACTACGCTAACAATTTGAGCACTGTACCGGGTGCCGGTTCGATTCCCGCCTTCGCAATGGGTATAATTTCTCTCTATGTGTCAGCAAAAATTCTTTTTGTGTCTGTCTAACTTGACGAAGGTTTATAAGCGAGTCTCTTATCAAACACACAAGCCGGAAACCAACCAACCACTGTTAGATGATGAGAACAAACCCTGAGCAGCTTTTGGGAAATTCGGGGCATCACATTCAAATGGAAGCAACTCCAAATACCCCGTAAAAAAGCAGCTGTTGGCTTGTGCAATAAAATGGATAAACAAATTTAAACGATAAAATGTTTGTTGCATATTTTACCAGCTTTATACCTGATCTGACAGCTTACAGAAGTTCAAATATTGTACGTTAACACTAGCGGGACTTCGGACTCCATCGATTTCACCAGCCCGTATGATTTCTTGGAGGCCGAGTACTTTCTTTGAAAGTCATCCTTCAATTCGCTAGTCCCTTAAGAGGAACTGTCAGTCCCATAGAGCTAATGTATTAGTTTTGAAATAACAACTTTTGTAAAAGAATTTCTTTGCAGTGTTATCCCATTTTCACTAGGTATGAGGATCATCATAACATCAATTTAAAACAAAATTGAAAAGAAAATAACATCCGGTTATTTAATAATTAATGGATAAAGTTTTAGAATAGTGTCGCTATCTGTTGTATATTTTAGCATTTGAAACTTAATTCAATAACTATAACATTTTCGTTTGAAATTTGTTTCATTTCGACGTTATGTTGATTCCCATACCTGGGGAAAAAGGGCTAATATGGCAAAACAATGCTTCTGCGGAAAGTTGTGATTCCAAAACTAATGCATTAAAGACCGAGAGCCCAGGGCCCCCAGACCTAAGTCATTTTCTAAAGGATGAAATGTATCGGATTAGGATCGGTTTTCATTTACTTTTAGTATATGCATACCCGCTAGAGTGAACTGACGGCCAATTTACAGGTATCGGGTGCAAAAAGTAGGTAAATTAGAAGTTAACTTAAGTCATTTTCTAAAGGCTGATTTTTACGTGTGTTTAAGAAAATAATGTTAAGAGTTAATAATAAATTTCCCAGACACTTTCCGTCGGCTGAAACTTTTCCCAGACGATTTAAACGTCTTTATCAAGTTCAGACTTTGTTCCACGCATCTGGCGGCGTGAGATGGCGCTATAATCGTCCTCGGACGACAAGAAGGGGAAGTTAAGCAAAAAAGATCTATGTCTGTATTGGAGATGTGGTTGGTTGGTTGGTCGATTGACATATATATTCCGGTTTGTGTGCTTGATCATTGGAGATGTGAAACTGTTGTAAGCTAAAGACAGGTTTTTATGGTGACAGAAATAAAACTGAGTCGATAAGCAATAAAAACGAAGAAAGAATATCGTTTCGATTTATATAAATTTTTATTTAATTAGAAAATAAATTAGTAAACAAGTAACCATAGCTGTCTTTAGCTTACAACATTTTCACATCTCCAATGATCAAGCACACAAACCGGAATATATATAGCAATCGACCAACCAATCAACTACATCTCCAATACATACATAGTTTTTTTTTGCTTAACTTCCCTTCTTGTCGTCCGACGATGATTGTAGCGCCATCTCACGCCGCCAGATGCGTGGGACAAAGTCTGAACTTGATAAAGACGTTTAAAGCGTCTGGGAAAAGTTTGGGCAGACGGAAAGTGTCTGCGAAATTTATTATTAACTTTTAACATTATTTTCTAAAACATACGTAAAAATCAGCCTTTAGAAAATGACTTAAGTTAACTTATAATTTACCTACTTTTTGCACCCGATATCTGTAAATTGGCCGTCGGTTCACTCTAGCGGGTATGAATATACTAAAAGTAAATGAAAACCAAACCTTATCCGATACATTTCATTCTTTAGAAAATGACTTAGGTCTGGTCTCTCTTCTCTCTGGGATCTCGCTCTATTAGCTCTATGGGACTGACAATCCCTCTTGAAGAAGCTGTGACGTAATAAACTCGGGATAGGATTAGTGTAATGTGTAGTGTTTGTTTGAGGAAAAGATAATTCCAGATACTGCCAATCTAGTTCAAAAACACTATATCGGTGCATTTCTTGCTCTAGTGTGACATTAGTTCAAACAACCACCACAGTACGTAGTTTTGTATTAAAATAGTTGGTTGGTTGGTAGACATATATTTTCAGGCTTGTGTGCTTGGTCACAAAGACCCGCTTATAAACCTTCGTCAAGAAGGACGGACACGACATACACACACATACAAGACAGATGCTGTCATCTATCGCCATCGCCACCTCTCCTGCCATCTATCGCCACCGAGCACGTCTATCACAGTATGCTCGGGTATTTTAGTACGATTTTGGCTGTGCATATTTCCATCTATAGGAAAGCAGTGACTGAAACCGAATTCGATCCCACGCCAAAGGCTTGCGATACGAACTGGGCTGTAAGCGTGTCCAACTCTTAATCAACTAGGCTACCGCTCCCACTTGTGTTGGGTTCCGGCTGATGTGTAGGCGTTGTCACTTGACCGCTCAAGGGCTGGGGAGCCCAGTCGGTTAGGCACTCGCCTAGCATGCGAAAGGTCCCAGGTTAGGGTCCGGGCATCGCCAAAATAACTGCCGACCTATAAACGGCCCGTGCAGCCAAAAATGTCCGACGAATAATACCCCGTGTAAGGGAGTGCACGTTAAATATCCTTCAAAAGTCCTAACGCTGCGTACGATGTCGCCCTTAACGCTTGCGTTGGGGGCCTATTCAGGTGTCGGCTCGTCACTTGACTGTGGTTCTAAAATACGACGCCCGTCGCCAATAGCCCTCGTGTAGCTCTAGTGCGACGATAATTCAAACCTAACCTAACCTTGACCGCTCAAGTTACGACGCCAGTTGTCCATATTCACCCGGAAGCTCTAGTTCAATATTATTTCAACCAAATTCATAGTTAGTTTAAATTTAGGCGTTTTCGGAGTCTCAATGGGGTTGCTTCACGTCATGAATGGCAACAGCTCCAGCTGTCTTGCTTTCATTTGTTGTCTGGAATGACTTTTGTTTTGGTATTGGAAAATTAGTTTTCGGAGATTCTTATACTTATTAAATTTTTTAAATGCCAACTTCTTGCTGTGCTGTTGGTTGTTCAAAACATTTGTTAAAGAAAGCTTGTATAGAAAGAAAAGTTTCTTTTCATCTATATCGGTCATTTTTAACGTGAATCCGAAACATCCAATGAAATCAGTAGACAAAAAAATGAAAACAAGAGCGTTACATTATCTGAAACATTCCCATAATATTGTTATTAGAATAAATTGCAATCGTACCGTGATAGGATTTGAATGACTGTTAGAAAAATTTATTAATTTAGGTGTAATTGTTGTTTTAATTTTCGGTAGATGAGGTAGGTTTGTACATGTATTTTCCAGTGCGTGTGCTTGATCAGAGACCCGCTAATAAACCTTCGTCAAGCAATACAGTCACAGACAGAATTTTTACTGACACAGAGAGAGAAATCACACCCAATGTGGGTGGCGGGAATCGAACCCGCACCCGGTACAGCGTGTTGTTTGGAATAACTTTTGTTTTGGTTTTCGAAAATGAGTTTTCTAAAAATATTTTACTTATTAATTTTTTTTAATGTCAACTTCTTGTTGTGCTGTTGGTTGTTCAAGATATTTGTTTAAAAAAAGCTTGCATAGGAAGATCAGTTTTTTTTTTCATCTATATCGGTCATTTTGAGAGTGTAACCAAAGTAACGAATGAAATCGCAGGACACAGGAAAATGAAAACAAGAGCTGCACTTCATCCGAAACATTCCCATTATAATGTTATTCGAGGGGCCGGGATAGCCTGGTCGGTAAGGTCTGGACTGGCATCCTAAGGTTGCGAGTTCGAGTCCCGCTGCCTTCCGAAGACCCCGTGTACGCTAATGGTGACTGGTGCACATTAAATCCGTCGTGGTCACAAAGTCCTCCAAGTTCCCATACCAAATCAATACCTCTGAGGGTGACAAGCCAAATCTGAGGATCCTCTAGTTGGCCTCTGTCTCTAAAAATTAGATGGATCCACTTATGTGTGTGTTGTGTCTGTCTTACTTGACGAAGGTTTATAAGCGGGTCTCTGACCAAGCACACAAACCTGAATATATATGTCTACCAACCAACAACCATGTTATTCGAATCAATTGCAATCGTGTCGTGATAGGATTGGAATGACTGCAGTGGCGTAGCGAGGGGGGTGTTACGGGGGTCAGACCCCCCCCCCCCCATAGGTGTCAAAACCCTCAACAGCCACCACAATCCCCAATGAATAATCGGTTTTAAAAAAAATCAAGACAACTTTGCTGCCCCCTGGCTCCCACCCCTCTCACGTGAAAGTGTAACAAATAGAAACATTCAAACACAATCGCCAAAAATGTCAGGGAAGCAGCTATCTCCTCACCCCCCCCCCCCCTCTTTAACGGGACGATGGTATGGTGGAGTCCCCGAACTGGTGTCGAATTACTCGTTCAGAAGTGCGCAGTTTTTTTGGAAGTGGAATTTATGACCTAAGATAAGGAAAACTGGTTACTTTGTATTTTAGGTGTAAAGGGTCTGGTAGCTTAGAAAGTATAAACACAAGCTGGGACAGTGTTTTTAAATGTCTATTTTCCGAAAACTAAAAAAAGCCAAGGAAGGTCGGGGGGGGGGGGATTATGGGGGTCAGAATCATAGGGAATTAGGTTAATTAAAAAGTGCGCATCCCCTCACACACTTTTTAGAGAAGACACGAGGGGGGGGGGGGGGGGAGAGGGTTAAAAAAGCTGCCATCTTTTCCGCGCCATCCAGCTCGGGGAATTATGAAGATTAAAACTGTACCAAAATTAAGCTTTTTTAGAACTTTAATATTATTTAGAGTTTATGGCTAGTAGCTTTTTGAATTTGTTTTTAGCTGTGAACAATAACTTTATGATTACTTAACCAGGATAATTTTTATCTGGATAGTTCTATTTCTATTCAGGAAAAGAAATTATGTCACACTCAGTCCTTCTTAATAAACACTTAATATATGGCCCTTAATTCAACTAGTATAACGTTATTTTTTTAATGTTTTGAAATCACATATATTATTGAGGATATTAAAATTTGTATTTCGTCTTCATACTAAATGATTAATTAAATAATAAATAAAATTAATTTTTATAAATTAATATTAAAAAATACTGTAAAATTGTGCTTATGGAATAAAAAAATACGCATAAAAATTCAAAGTAATGGTAATCTAATTATGTTTAATTATTTTAACTACTAATATTTAATTACGGGACATTTAAAAGTGTTTATTGAGAACAATTGTGTTCGACATAAAAAAACATTTCGCTGAAGAGAAATAGTACTACCCAAAAAAAGGTACCTAGTTTAGGAATTACAAAAAAAAATCGACTTCCAAAAAAAAAAAAAAAGACTAGATATAACTGCTAGAACAGCTTCTAAATAGAAGCAATTTCTTTAATTCTAGAAATCTCCTTGAGCTGACCAAATTGAGTTTTACTAAGAGTTTCAAAACCACACTGCTTCTATTTTATTTTTTAAAATTGGAGATGTTATAAGAATAAAACTGAAATATTATAAAACTTATATTCCGTAATATACTACTTTTGATTTGTCTAATAGGATATACTACACCAAAACATTAGTGCACTAAAATAGTATTTTTTAATGCAATATATTTCATTAAAGAATGTCCGGTTATTACTCTTTGGTTGACTCGTAAAATGAAGGAATTTTTTTTCATTCATATCCGGTTTCGTCTAGAGGGATGAACCCGCTGCTGGTCTGGATGGACCCCTCACTTCCTTATCTCCCCCTTGACCCCCCCCCCCTCTCCTCGGCTGTTGACAACCCTATAATAACAAAAGAAAGTTCGCGTGAAAACACAGTGCGTGGGGTATTCAAGGAAATAAACACACTCCGCTATACAGTCCTTCTTTCTCACACTTGATGCTTAAAACCCCTATATTTCAAATTTAATTTTTTCGCTTTTTTGTATCAGATACATGCTAGTTTGATACAAAAATAAATTTTGTTTACATAAATAACCAAATTACTTAATTTTGCAAAACAGAATTCCGTACCCTAAATTCCTAAAGCCCAAGACATAAAATGTAAGTGATGATTTATCTTCTGTTATCTTATATGTTATCAATTTTTCTCTAAATTGGTTTATAATTATCATTTTGTAATGTTATTTGTGGTGACTAATATAATGTTAAACTTATATTTGTTAATTAACAGCTATTTAAATAGGCATCCTTAGATTTCCTAAGACAAGCAACATTTTTGTTCGCCAATAATAAATTATTAAATTTAATTAGAAGTAAATTATTTAATTGTTCATTGATAGTTACTAAAGTTGATAGTTTAAAATCATTATAATGAAATTTATTTGGATTTCTAGTAGATTAATCAATTTTTAATTATTTTTTTATTTTAATCGTTTATTAATAATAATTAGTCCTTTCAGTTAATTATTATAATTAACTAATAATTGTAGTTAATTAATTCGAATTAATTAGCCCTTGTTTTTTTATTGATCATAACCTAATTTAGTTTTGGCTAAACCAAATCGGCAACATCGAACTTTTGTAACCCCCCCCCCCCCCCCCCCCTTGGAGCAATCCTGGCTACGCCACTGGAATGACTGTTATTAGCCAAATTTTTTAATTTAGTGTTTTAGTTTTCTGTAGATTGGGTGTCTTTGACTTAGGCTACGTCAATTTCAACAACGCCAATACGACTTATCAATTTGCAAGAGAGTGATTAGTTTCAATACGCAACTGTAAACTGTTACTTAAACTCATACAACGGCAATTTTCGAAATATTTTTGTTCACCCAGCTGACGATAATCCGCCAAATACAGCAACCCGGGTGCTCATCAAGGACTTCGTTTGTGACGCTGATGCTAATTAATCAAACTAGAAAAATCCTTCGGCCTCCTTTCAAGAACGCGTCTGGAAACCGCTGCTATTTTACAAAAACTGCTGATCTCTTTTCAATCATAGCGTTCGTATCCCACCTACTGCCAGTCATCCTATATATCGGATCCGTGCTGGAGTAGAAAAATCCTCATCACGGATGGGCCCGAGTACACAGGGCCAGACGTGCTCGTTAAATCTGTGGAGTCCAAAGTCCCGACGGCGTTAGCGTACGATGTCGCTCGAAGTTCCGTTGGGTGCCCGCTCAGGTGTCGACCTCGTCACTTGACCAGGGTTCTAAATTACGAGGCGTTATTGGCTGTGTTAAAGCTCCTGAAGGAGGCTAAAAATAGACAGCCGGAAACGATTACCTTACCTTACCAATCATAGCGGCTCAGGGGCTGAGAGGTTATAAGTGTCCGCCTCATAAGACAAAGTTTGCGGGTTCGAGCCCCGGCTGAGTCGTTAGATTTTCTGGATGATAAAATCGTGGGTACGCATGTCTTATGATTATGTAGCATGTAAAAGATCCCTTGAGTACCCGTTCGGTTTGGGTTCTCTTGGCAGAATTAAAACTTGGCATGCTTTAACATCCTCAGATAGCTTAGATTCCTGGTAATCTGAGCATCAAAATTGGTAGCGCGAGTAGCCTAGATGGTGCCACAGAAAAATGGCTCTCAAATCTGAGGAATATGCCGAGGCTGCAAAGTCTTAGCCGCCAATAATGCATCCCCGTTGGAGGAAAAAAAAACGCTATGCCCTTTTAACACAACTTCACTTTGTTGGTTGGTTGGTAGACATATATATATATTCAGGTTCGTGTGCTTGGTCAGCGACCCGCTTATAAACCTTCGTCAAGTAAGGCAGACACAACAGACAACACACACACATAAGTGGATCCATCTAATTTTTAACTTCACTTTGTGGTCAGTAGCCTTTTGCGACAGTCGCATAGATGGTGCCACAAAAAAATGGCTCACAGTTCTGGGGAATATGCCGAGTCTGCAAAAGGCAACCGCCAATAAAGCAGCCCCGTTGTAGAGAAGAAAAAATATTACGTTTAAATGCAAAAAAAACATAATTTGCAGATTAACTTGCGCTCAATCGAGAGTTTTCTATATTTTTCTTAATTAGAGCTCATTACCGTACATTCGTGAAGATGTCGTGCTTATGAAAATTACGCACTTATACGGTTACAGAGATAAAGTTTAGTTTAGTTTGAATTATCGTCGCACTAGAGCTACACGAGGGCTATTGGCGACGGGCGTCGTATTTTTAGAACCACAATCAAGTGACGACAGATATAAAGATAACTTACTCCTCTTTTTAAAGCAATAAAAAGAAAAGTTAATAGGGTACTTGACTGCATCACCGAAATACCTTCCAATATTATTTAAATTATAGTTGAAAGTCAAAAATAACAAATGCATATATTTTTTTTTGCGAAATAAATCTTTAAATCATTAAAAAAATCAGTTTAAAAAGGCATTTTTTTCACGTGATCATCACGTGATCACAAACACAACGGTTTGGCTGACGTCACTAGTAACTATAAACAAACCGGCGTGATGTTTTTTGTTTTCTGATTAAACTTGATTTAATCTAATTTACTCTTGAAATAATAAATATTGAGATAATGTAAGGCTTTTTACAGAAGCGGATATTTCAAATTTGCCTAAAATCGATTCCAATGTGGTGTTTCAAAGTTTGTTTATAGTCACTAGTGACATCACAGATACCACGTGACAGCCAGGAAGCGTTTTCGGGAGTGATTTTTCGTCCTAATTTTAAAATTCGTTTTTCTGCCTTTTTATGGGGTATTTGAAAAAAATAAAAAATACGGGTCTAAAATTTTTGGCATAAGAATATTTTAAGCCAATAAAAATTTTTTAGTCAAGTACCCTATTTACTCTTAAAAAGTATGGAGTGTGTATCAACGTGACTTGCAATTACCGCTAAATAAATAAATACACACATTTAAAGTTAATTATATATCTGATAAGGGAATTTCGAACTATAAAACCTAGAAATATCCTTGGAAATTCATTTGCGCATGCGTGATTTTCTTACCAACCATATTATTACGTTTGACTAATACTAAGAACTCGTAAACCAAATTTGAAGTTAGTATCTCTCTTTGTGTGGGGGGGCTGGGGAGCCCAGTCGGTTAGGCGTCCGCCTAGCACGCGAAATGTCCCAGGTTCGGGTCCGGGCATCGCCAAAATAACTGCAGACCTATAACCGGCATGTGCAGTCAAAAATGTCCGACTAATAAGACCCCGTGTAGTGGGAGTGCACGTTAATATCCTCCAAAGTCCCAACGCTGCGTACGATGTCGCCCTTAACGGTTGCGTTGGGTGCCAACTCAGGTGTCGGCTCGTCATTTGACTGTGGTTCTAAAATACGACGCCCGTCGCCAATAGCCCTCGTGTAGCTCTAGTGCGACGATAATTCAAACTAAACTAAACTCTCTTTGTTTTTTAGCAATATCTTCAAAATCATGAGCGTCAATTACAATTAAAATACCTTTTCAATAACAAGTAAAATGGATCGGAGGTTATTTCTTTCTTCTTTTTTTTTTTTGTCGGGGAAGAGCGACCGGTTCTGAAATCGGGTCCCATCGGCCATCGCAGAGTTAGGAAGAAGATGGAAATGCTTTGCGCGAGATAATGTGAAGCCGTCAGAAAGTCACCAAGTTACCGGGGCCGGGATAACCCAGGGGGGGTCAACGACGCAGACTGCGTCGTTGAAATTTTAGGGGGGGGGGGTCGGAAAAAAATAGAAATTATTTAATGTAAATGGTTTATTTTGTCTAAGATACAACTCTAACAAATTCTTGTTCTTTCTAATCATATGTCTCCCCCCCACCACCCCAGACACCTGGGGGGGGCATAACCCCCCCTCCCCCCAACCTTCAAGAATCAGAAATGGTAACCAAAATCCTTAAGAGGAATACGAAAAGAAGAACATTGATAATGGGATATGGCGTCTGCGCCTGATGATTATTTCTGACATTTATTACCCATAAACAACCCATCACTTCTTTAAAGCTGAAACAAAACACTTGCAGCTGCCCTTCTCATGCCATAAATCTCACGCAGTCTATGTAACATACAATTCGATGAAATGACGACTCCCGCATATTTCTTCTTTACCAATGAGATTCGTGCAATTTTCCCGCTTAGATTGTTGTTAGCTTTTAGCTTTAGATTTTTGTTTTCGAAACGGAGGGAAGCATCAAATCAAAGATACACTTTATTATAAATGCACCTATTTTAAACTAAATGAAGTTACAATGCAATGTACTATAAATACCCAGGAGCTTATTTTGAAGTGTTATGGCAGTGATTCCAGTAAGATTTTCGTAATTATATAATTTGAATATTTTAATCTTGTTAACCCTCTGAAAAAGCAAATTGGCTGAAATGTAAACTTGTTTTCACTGCTTGAGATTTAAATTAAAATTTTAACTGATAATTTAATTTCTTAATTTAAAAAATTATATTTCTGTAGTAGGTGGTTATAAATGACTCTTCCGTGCTTTAAATTTTGGAATTTAATAAAATTATTAAATTTATAAAAATTTAAAAATTATGGTTGTTGCTGGAAAAACAGTCATTTGACGGGTTTATACGTCTGTATCCTTCAGAAGCTTGGGCAAATAAAGAAAGGATTCTAATACTGAGACGTTAATTATATTTGATATTACTGATAATTTGAGTTTCAAAGTTACATTAAAACATTTTTGACACAAAAGTTAAATCTCTTCAGTTTCTTGCATTCAAATAAAATTTTAAAAGTAATTTTCTCTTAATTAAAATTTTACGTTATAGATTACTATAGTTCAACAACAATATTTATTGATTTTTTGCCTTAATTTTAAAAGTATGTACATTATTAACATACTTAATAAAGAGCTTTGCATATTGGCATTTTACAATATGAAATTTTGGTGTATCTTTTACTCCATAAAACGGTAACAGCCTATAGCGACCTCTTAATTTATGGACATAGTTGCATTTTTTTTTGTATTTGAAAATTATAAATATGGAATACAGCATTTTTTGCTTCAAACCGACTGCATGTAGTCCTAAATTGTTCAAAAAATAATTACGTGTTTCTGATACCTCAATTTTTAATTTAGATTTTAAAATAGCTAGTTATAAAAACTGTCAATCTGAAACAGGAAATAATGTGATATTCTGTCGATTGATCTAGATAGTGTTTAGGTTCCTAAGCAAATCGGCGACGCTTTGTTTGAAAGTGTTGAAGTTTTGTGAAGTTGATTTTGAACAATAACAGTAGCTGGCACTAAATAAGTCGTGATCAATTATAACAGAACTTCATGTTTATTATTAGCAACAACAAAAAAAACTGAAAATATAAATTTCTAACAAAAACGTATTCGAAAATTTTCTAATTTTTTATAAATCACATAATAAAACAGGAATCGCAAATCAAATCTTTAACAATCTGCAAAATGATAATTCTATTGTAAGAGGCCCGGCGTCGGGGAAGAAAGCAATGTGCTGACAATTATTTCTGATAAACATTTCTTAATCACTATTATAGCATTTGAAACAGACATCATAAATATACAGAATTTTGTATATAACATTTGTATGAATGAATGACCTTCGGATAATATTTCTGGCTTAGTATACATACATACTCAGGCCCAAGCTATTTTCCCGCCATTGCCTTAGTTAGAAACAGTAGGATAAGATACTTGTCGTCTGGTGTCAACTGTCAAATGTGTGGGTGATTGAATAAAGTTCAATTCCGAGTTTCAGGGTAAGAATTTTGTTTACTATTTAACTTTAATTTTAATAACTTAATAAATAGTAACTTTTTTAAGTGAAACTATATCTGTAAACACAATAGAATAATTTCGATTTAGTTTGATAATGTCAAATGTGTTGCATTACTTAAAAAGCGAAGAGAGCATTTTTATGCATTAAGAATTGAGAGAAGGAAAAGGAATTGGTAGCTGTTTTTGATATTATCACGTGTCCGGCTATTTTTATTGTTTTATAAAATTATATAATTACATAAATTTTTAGCGGAATTTTTACTGATTATTTAGATTCCCGATAGCTTTTGCTGCCAAAAAATCTATTTAAAGGAAAATTAAAAATAAGTTGAAATTCCGTAATATAAAAGCTATTAAAAAATTTACTTCCCTTTTCAATTAGGGGCAACTCTGCGTTGACCTATCAGTAGAAAAATATTCAAGAAGGAAGTCAGTTCTTGGGTTTTACTTCTTAGGACAGTGTACTCAATAAATGCATATAAATATAAAATAGACAACTTTTTTTGCTGGGGGGGGGGGGGTTAAAAAATTCTAGGGGGGGTGCGTCGTTAGCTCTGCGGGGGGGGGGGGGGTCGGCACCTCTAGATGACCTGGTCGGTAAGGTCTTGGATTGGCATACCTAAGGTTGCGAGTTCGAGTCCCGCTGCCTTCCGTAGACCCTCGTGTACGCTAATGGTGACTGGTGCACGTTAAATCCGTCGTGGTCACAAAGTCCTCCAAGTTCCCATACCAAATCAATACCTCTGGGGGTGACAAGCCAATTCTGGGGATCCTCTAGTTGGCCTCTGTCTCTAAAAATTAGATGGATCCACTTATACGTGTGTGTTGTGTCTGTCTTACTTGACGAAGGTTTATAAGCGGGTCTCTGACCAAGCAGACAAACCTGAATATATATGTCTACCAACCAACCAACCAAGTAACCCCGATAAGCCCAAATAAACTCCCTCTCTCAATGTTAATTCATGCTAAAGCGCGAGTCAAATATTTCAAAACACATGAGATACAGAAAAATTTTAGTTAAATGCAAAAATTATATGAAATTTTTTTATTTAGAGTATATTTTTTTAAAGAAATTATTTCTAATTTAAACACTGAAATAATAAAAGTCTAAAAAGTCAATTTTTGTTCCTGAAATTGTTTTTTTTAATCTCTTGCTATAGAGTTCAGTTTAGTTTTAGGTACAGTTAGTGGATTGACCACTGCTTCTGTCAAGGGCGTACCCAGGATCTGATTTAGGGAGGGGCAGGTAACACTAGGGGCCCCTATTCTATTTTCCTTTAATTTTGGATGGGCCCTTTATGGTGAGATTTTCTTTAGCAACCTCCCCCCCCCCCCCCCCCCCCCCCTCTTGCCTCCTCAACTCATATAGAGAGCGTCCGATTACACACATGATGCGATTTTGACGATTTCTCCTCCCTTAGCACACCTCGACATTTAATAACCCTCAAAAATACCCATTCGTTGGGTAATTATATTGCTCTGCGCCCCTGAAAAACCAAAAATTTAACAATTTTTCTTAAGAAAATAAAAGTTGGTAGATACGATTTTGGTTTGGTCATAAGGTTTGATTAACATTTATTTGGGACTCTTGGGACATTTATTTGGAATGTCCTGGTAGGTTGAATCGCTGCCCATTACGCTAACAGCGCTGTACAGGGTGCGGGTTCGATTCTCGTCTTCGCCGTAGGTGTACCTTCTCTCTTTGTGTGAGTAAAAATTCTTCCTGTGTCTGTCTTACTTGACGAAGGTTTATTTAAGCAATTCTCTGATAAAACACACAAACCGGAATATATATGTACCAACCAAAGTTTTTTTTTTCACTGGTCACACAACAACAACAACAACGTTGTAATAATATAACTCCGCGAGGCCTATATTCATAATTCATATCGACAAATAGAGCCTGATTTCCGGCAGGGCAAACGGGGCATGTGCCAAGAGTCTCCGACTGCAAACTTTTTTATAAGAAAAACGTAGATGGCTGACAGAGCTCTATAATTCCACTTTTGAAATTGGTTAGCATGTTTTGTTGTAAAATTATTTATTGAAAATTTAAAAAATATTCAAACAAATTTCAATTTGTATAACACTTGTTAAACATAACTCATTTTACTAATCATAACTATTTTCCAAAACATTTCTCTAAGAATTTTCATTTCATTTCAGTATCTTTTAAACTTTATTTATCAATAACGTTTATTTATCTTAAATCCTTATTCCTCATATCAGATCCTCATGATTTGTGTCTATTTTATAAAGAATGAATAAAATGTTTGTACAGTTCTGTTGCTTATTTTAATGTTTTCTCAATTAAAATTCAAAGGAATTTTATAATTCCTATGGCACTTGTGAATTATTCTTGTTGAATAATTCATAGACTTCACGACAAGTAGGAGATGAAAAAACAATTTAGTGATAAATCACTGTTTGAATTTTGGGGACTAAAAACCGTGAATTACAATTACTTTCTTAAAATTTCAGGATATTATAATCCTCCCATACCTGTGTCAGCATTATTTTCTTTTAAATTTATGTCCGACTGAATCTCTGCAATTCTATTTATGAAATATAAATTCCAAAAATCGGCCTGTGATTATACTGTTTGATTATATATAAAGTAAAGGGTGAATTAAAATAATAAACCCTAATTGCTTGCTAAGATGTCTTGTATTATTATAAATCCAGAATTGACAAGAATAGATTAAAAACCATTTATTGTTTACGAAAATTTTACAAGTACATAGAAAATGTGAGACATTAAGCAACTTGTAATGAAAGAAATGCAATTTACAAGAGGCATACAATTCAAATTTACATAGCAAGGCTTCGCTGTACAACACAATAGCACGAACATAGCTGTCCACTTTACTCTGTCACTGATCACTCCATACATTATGCTACTGGGATATTTTAACTAATCAGCTTCTACCTACATGAGAACATCACAGACCAGAAGCAATGTTACACTACAGCATTAAACAGAACATTGAGAAAATTTAATTACATTTAAAAATCTTAGAACTATAACTTGGGAATATAAGGTTCAGGTTTATGTACACATAAGCTTATAAATTTACTGAAAAATGTAATAATCTAACTTCAATAAAAGCTTAAATTTCAATATAAACAAGTGAAAGAATTAAAGCGCAAAACTTTTCTTGCCTTCCTCTAAGCTGTTTTTTATTGCCCCATCCCGATGTAAAAGTATTTTCATCACAAAAAACATCAATGTGCTGGGGTTGTTAAATCCCCCAACACAGCAATAAAAACGAGCTTAAATGCAAATGTTTTGCCGAATTAGTGTATTTTCATGCTTTATTTCCTATCTTAAAAATAATGCAGGGCCTCATGACAAAATATACTGAGATTTCAAGGGGAAATTAAATCTGGCATTGAAAATCACTAAAATTTAAGACTCTTTAGATTTATTTAGGGGGGGGGGGGGGGGCTAGGCTCAGGCCTTATGGAAGCCCTGGAAATAACGGTAACATAGAATTAAAAAATCATAGTAGATTTGGAATTCGTACGATGTAACCCGAGTTAGTGGAAATGGCCACATAATGATTAATGAGATACGTAGCTTTGCATTTATTATTAAATCTGAAGAAAATATGTTGGTCACATAGAAATATATCCTTTAAAACCGTTTTTAAATCAATTAGATAAAAACCAGGAGATTCAAAATAAGTTTTAAGTCAAGACTTACCAGTGGAAATGGGACCCTCAGTTCCTCACTGCTTGAAGCAGCTTCTTCCTCAGAAGAAGAATCCCGAGCTTGTTTGAGCTTTTCTTCTCCCGGTCAGGGGCAATTGGCAAAAGGCAACACAGTATGTAAAACTAAAAAGTTGATTATTAAGAAGTACAGAAAAATTTTGCTTTATAAATGAAAAATACGTTGAAAAAATATAATATTCCGTTAAATTAATTGATTTATTATTTTACATAATAAAAATTACGGACCATTTATGTTTTATGAAAGAAAAGTTTCACGTAAAAAAATTCACTAAAAGCAATAGAAGGACCTAAAAAATGAAAATAATTGTATGTAAAATATAGGAAAATGCTTTATGATATGGTTATTTTACTTTTCATAAAGCACGTCAGGTGTAGGAAATAGTTAAACTAGAAATTAAACAAATACTTGTGTAAGCCAAAAATTTTAGTGAAAAAAAATATTACTTTTTTTTAAAAATAAGATACAATGATTGGATTTTCGAAGTGAATGCAGACAAATTCATAATTACCATTAGCACACAAATTTCTACAAATTAAAATATTAAAAACATAATTGCTCACATATTTTAAAATAAATGGAAGCCGATTCAAAATAAAAAAATAATAAAAACTTACAAGAATTATTTAATAAAATTTTTCACATATTCTTTAACTACTAATAGTTTTAAACATAAATGATAACATAATAATTTTATACACTTTTGTTTCACTGACAGCGACGCATCTTTTAAGTTAAAGTTTTTCACGTCATCTAGTATTTGTAAAGTTTGTTATTACTAGTCTCATTAATTTGGAAAACATAGAAATGCAACAAGACCTATCCTTATATTTCGGTCGTGGAGGCAGGTTTACCACATCACAAAGCCATCAATTTGGAGATTTAAATGCAAAAAGAAACACAATTATCGATAACTTGAATTTTCAAAAGCGTAAACAGCACGCGGGGGCACGGGACGAAAACGTAGTAAGTAGACTCGAGGAAGACAACAGCGCCTCTAGCGGATGTTACATTGTAGGGATCCGGTTTTTGTTTGCGCTTTATACACTACCTCTTCTAGCCAGTTATAGTACAGTTAAGAATCATAGAAGTTAGGAAGGAGAGGTCTCTTTCTTACCTCTATGTTAAGAATACTGTTTAATATACAGTTAAATTAACAGTTACAAATATATTAAGTTAGGTTGACAGTTACAAATGTTATTATTAATTTATGATAATACATAACAGTAAGTCTTCTCTTTCAAAGGGAAGATGTGTCCTAAAGAGATTGTTTTAACACGTGTCACAGTACAAAATATACAAGCTATGGCGATATTAGTTAATACCACTTATTTTCTAAAAACAAACTTATTTTAGAATCCGTTAAATTAATTGATTTATTATTTTACGTACTAAAAATTACGGTCCATTTATGTTTTATGAAAGAAAAGTTTCACGTAAAAAAATTCGCTAAAAGCAATAGAAGGACCTAAAAAATGAAAATAATTGTATGCAAAATATAGGAAAATGCTTTATGATATGGTTATTTTACTTTTCATAAAGCACGTCAGGTGTAGGAAATAGTTAAACTAGAAATTAAATTAATACTTGTGTACCAAGAATTTTAGTGAAAAAAAAATATTACTTTTTTTAAAATAAGATACAATGATTGGATTTTCGAAGTAAATGCAGACAAATTCATATTACCATTAGCACACAAATTTCTACAAATTAAAATATTAAAAACATAATTGCTCACATATTTTAAAATAAATGGAAGCCCGATTCAAAATAAAAAAAATAATAAAAACTTACAAGAATTATTTTATAGAATTTTTCACATATTCTTTAACTACTAATAGTTTTAAACATAAATGATAACATAATAATTTTATACACTTTTGTTTCACTGACAGCGACGCATCTTTTAAGTTAACGTTTTTCACGTCATCTAGTATTTGTAATTGTTTGTTATTACTAGTTCTTTAATTTGGAAAACATAGAAATGCAACAAGTCCTATATTTCGGTCGTGGAGGCAGGTTTACCACATCACAAAGTCATCAATTTGGAGATTTAAATGCAAAAAAGAAACACAATTATCGATAACTTGAATTTTTAAAAGCGTAAACAGCACGCGGGGCACGGGACGAAAACCAAAGCGTCCTTGATATATGGTCCTCCGAAGTAAGTAGACTGGCGGAAGACAACAACGCCTCTAGCGGATGTAACATTGTAGGGATCCGGTTTTTGTTTGCGCTTTATACACTTCTTCTAGCCACTTATAAATCTTCACTAAAAGTAAAAAGGATTATGTACAAAATATACAAGCTATGGCGATATTAGTTAATACCAGTTATTTGCTAAAAACAAACTTAATTTAGAAAGTTACGGGTACCGAATAACATCACTGATTCCTGCGCAGGACGCGCAGAAGACACGTCGCAAAGACTGAGAGCTCTTGCGTGTAGGATAGGTTCCGAGACATCGGTCAGTTTTTACCGTACGCGTACGCCCGAAGCAGACGATGACGAGTGAAGGGCCGCAGCTTGGCCACCTGATGCAGCGAATTTCCGCTGCGGGAGGATTCGAGGCACTGATCGAACGGGCACAGAGGATTGATGAGCCGCAAGTTGTGGCAAACATTCCAACGTTCAATGTTCTGGCCCCCCTCCCGCCACTTCCCATGAGTATCCTGTATCCCAATTTTGCCCCGGATGCCCAATTCCCGGCAGTAAAACCCGATTGCCTGCCCCCAGATGCCCAATTCCTGACGGCAGGGGCGGATGCAGCCCCGGATGTCCCATCCCCGGCGGTAAAAAGACCCGGATGCCCAATCCCCGGAGGTGCCAGATGCCCAATTCCTGGCGGTGAATCCGGATGCCCAATCCCCGGATTTGTCAGATGCCCCATGCCTAACAAGTATGCCGGATGCCCAATTCCCGGCCGTCATTCCGGATGCCAAATCCCCGGCACCGAGTCCTCTGCCCATACTCTTCCCTGGTGGAGATGTGGGCCGGTCTATATGTCAGCTGATCGCCAATGGTGGTGGAGAGGAAATCAAATATCGGCGATTTTTCCAATTCTATAAAGTCCTTCCTCGAACGGTGACAGAGGAGGACTTAGTCCTGAATATTCTACGTGAAACTAACACGGGCTTCTTCCGTCATTCCATTCGGAAAGACAAGAACTTGAAACTCGTCATCAAAGGCCTCCCGGCCGACACGCAAGTAGACCAGATCACCGAGGCAGTCAACGCCCTCGGCTTCATCACATCCCGGGTGGTACAGCTTACCCGAGCCAGGACCAGAGCCCCCCTCCCCTACTTTCAAATTTTGATTGTGCGGACGGGGAAATTCAAGGCGGCCTATAACATCGACCGCCTGCTGAACTCCACCGTAGTTGTCGAGACTTATCGGAAAATCTCCAGGATACCGCAGTGCTTCGCCTGCCAACACTACGGCCACACATCTACCCATTGCTCGATGGGCCCTAGGTGCAGATACTGTGGTCTCGGCCACGATTCCCGCACCTGCCCCAACCGAGAAGACCCTACCAGCCGCCGCTGCCGGCGATCACATGAGCTCATCGGCATCCTGCCCTGAGCGGCCCAGACCACCAAAACGTGATCCGCCGAGGAGTGCCGCCAGAGGGCAGCACTGTCACAGGATCCGCCCCCAGACCAGTCTCCGCCCCCAGACCGCCGAGGAAGCCACCTCGTTGCTGGAGGCCATCTCCGACGTCTTTGGCGATCTTGAGCTTTTTACAAAGAATGCAGCTATCCTAGCCGCCACCAGCACCAAGTCTGACAAGATGTCGGCGCTCTTTAAGCTCTTTTGCCTTTAGTCCCACCATAAACCTTCCATTGCTTCGGCCGCCAACTACATTTATCCGACATCCCAATATCTAGTCCTACCGGACGTGGAGGGCGCTGCGCGCCCAGGTCGTCCTAATTGTTAAACGTTCGTTCGTTGTTACAAATATGTTTTGTTGAAATAACGTCTTCTCTTTCTGAGGGAGGACGTGTCCTGTCCTGATGAAATAGTATGATGTATCGCAGCCCGTGACGCTAACAGTCTGCGAGCTGTAACGGGTGAGGGTTCGAATCCCGTATCGTCTTGGTTGTAATTTCGCTCTCTGCGTCAGTAAAACTTCTGTCTAACGTGACGAAGGTTTATAAGCGGGTCTCCTGATCAAGCACACAAACCAGAATATAAAAGGCAACACAGTATGTAAAACTAAAAAATTTACGTAAAAAATTCGCTAAAAGAAATAGGAGGACCAAAAAAATGACAATAATTGTAATAAATATTTTTTTTTTAAATTTTCAAGTTTGCTTGCCATAAAAAAAAGCAAGAAATTAATGTCCATATATCCTTCAGCCCTCAGCTATTCTTGTTTTCCTTCGAAGAGTTATGTAAGATTAAGTTATATTAGAACAAGTGCAATATTCTAAAAATGGTTCAAATACATGTTGGGGAACTGAGAAGCAAAAAAATAAATGTATTACTTGCTGTTTGATTTTTCCATGCGTTAAAAAATTTAGGACCCATTTTAAAACGTTCGTTTTGAATTGTTGTACTCTAGGGTTAAAATTATTACAAAGAACAATAATTTGTATTGGAGTGGCTTTTATATGAATAAGACAAACTCAATTGAAGTATTGCATTAGTTTTTGACCAGGAGCTCAAATTTTTAAAATGTTTAAAATTTAGTGACAGGAGAGCCGTTCCGTGTTTATTTTCAACATCTAATTATGGATAAAGAATATATAGCTTTTTCTTGTATTTTCCCCTATGCTTATATTGAAATTGGGAACACCTCTCAAAATTACAGCTAATTTGCAGTAAGTTACAAAAATACTTCTTACAAATTTTTCACATATGTATCAAACATAATAATAAAAGAGCGACATCTCGCGAAAATCGATTTATTCATACCGGACCAACAAGTAGTTTAGAAATATAAGTTGTTGTACTAGTTGTTGCCTCAGAACTACTAATTGCATCACTTAATTATCAAAACTTCATTGACAAAGTTCTGTGTTTACAATGTTAGAGTTAATATCTGTTACGATCATATAGTCGAACAAAAATACATACGTCGGCGTCGTGAAGATCACATAAATTGTGTAGAGGGACCCATTAAGAATTCAATTTCGGATATTATAAAAGAAATCATGGCTGGGACTTCATATTTTTAACTCATTTATTTTACATTGTAACAAGACTTTTAAAATTGAAGCTATTATTTATTAATGGCTATAAAATTGTACAAACTAAACTGAAAGACATCACTTCAATGTAGGCCACTTCCATAGATTTCAATAAAAACTAATTATACACTTCTACTTTGATGAATGTTTTGGTTGCGGGAATCTAAATCGTCAACATTCTTGTCCAGTTTCTTCAATGTTTTATAATTTTATGGTTTCTCAATTTCTATATTATTAAGAAATTAATGAAAAATATTTATAAAACACTATGGCGCTGAATCCAATGTTTGACAGTGTTGCTAAAACATTTGTGCAGCAGTTCTATAGCATGTTCGACAATCCTGCCACCCGCCCCAACTTAGCTTCTTTTTACAGGTGCGTGCGTTTTCACATCACCGGAGAAATGACGTCAGAGGACATAAGCGAATGGTAAAAATCGTAGCGCCATCTATTTTAACAATTCTTAAGCAGAGACCGATTTGAAAAGTTCGATTTAAAATGAAATATATTTTTTTAAAATCATTTTTCAATTCGTCTCCACCTTTTAAAAATTCTTTCGACTAAACAATTCTTGGCAATTACAGAATAATTTTTATAGAAAACTAGTCAAAACTGATTACAATGAAATTTTTTTTTAAATTATTGGGCTAATTCATTCAGTTTTATCTTTAAAACATTATACAGATTTTAAAAAAATTCCTTTATTTACACCTACTCTCCAATATTAGTTAATTTAAGAAAAAATTTAAATGTGCAATAGTTTTTAAGTAAAATATTTTTATACTGCTAATTATGAAATAAAAAAATACGGAATTATACTACAGTTTTAATATATATATATATATATATATATATATATATATATATATATATATATATAATATATATTATATATATAATATATATATATATATATATATATATATATATATATATATATATATATTATATATATATATATATATATATATATATATATTATAATATATATTATATAATATATATATATATCAAAAATATATTGTAATGAAGGATTTTACTTAAAAGTATATTAAAAGTAATTTGAAGCATTTTACAAATTTCTCTCTTAAATAGAATTTTTCTTTTTTAATTCTTCCATTTATTTCAAATATAATGAATAAAACAGTATTTACAAAAAATAATTTAATTCTGTTACTTCATTTCTTTTTAAAAATAAAAAAATGGAATTTGTACTAAAAAAATTAAGTTATAAAAGGTTTATTAAATTTGACTAGCATTGTGCCTTATATTTTTTTTGTAATGAATTGTATACATATTATACATGAGGTTTTATATGCGTTTCATATGAAAATTTATATATATCAAAATATTTTAGTTTTCAAGGATATTTACTTATCTCTTATGAACTTAGTTTGTTAGTTTTTTTAGTTTTGATTGAGTGTTAATTTTTCGAAATAAACAAATTATAAATAATAACGAGTAACTTACACATATTTTATTTATCACATTACTGACAGTTCATACAATTGTAAATATGGTTTTCCCTACTGAAAACAAATCTGTGATTTTTTGCACATTTTTTGTGAAACCACTCTTTACATGTACTGCATTGCGCCATTCGCATATTCAAATTTTGTTCGTCACCTTTTCATAGGGTCTCCTCACACACAGTAAACCTTTATCTGTATATCCTGCATTTTGTTTCTTTCCGTGCGTTTAACAGTTTCAGAAATTGGGTCTTAATTGGATTAAATCTGAGAAAGAATATTATTGAAAATTATTAATTTTATCGTTTAAATGTTTAATTACAACTAGCTAAAGGCTCTGTTTGGCGAATTTCTTTCTGAGGTATAAATAGTTTGTTTCCTGTTGAGCACAAATGTTGTGTGGAAGCGGTTTAAGTGACAGATTCTGTAACAAACCCCTACTTGTTCTATAACATATAGAAAAAAATTTTGAGGGCCTGAAATTTTCCAAATGAACCAAGAGCTCAGAGCTCGAGGGGGGGGGGGGGGGACTCTCGGGCGAAGTCCTGAGAGGACATTAAATGACCAAATTATCACGTTGTTCTGCATATTTCTGTTTTTTCCTGAGGTTCAAATCTTTACCCTGATGGCAAGAGTAAGTTCTTGTTCCAAAATGAAAATATGGTACAGCACCGTGCCAGTGTAAAATCTTGAATCTTGCCAGGAGAGGGTCTAAGGTACCTAAATAATAAAAAATACAAATATATTGAATTCTATAATTTAATATCACTATTCCATACAGAGTTACGGGTAAAAAAAATAAGTAACATACCTTGATTGTTTGTTTTAAACGACGATGGAGATTTAGTACAAACGTACTTTGTGCATGTGTTAATCTCGTGATCTCTTAATTTTTCTAAAAACTCGTCAAACGAGTTTGCCCAAATCTCCACTTTCGATCCGCACGACATTGCAAGAAAAGACTATAATAAATATAATCTAATTAATTAAATATGGCCGATAATTAAAGTTTTATATTATTACAACAGATTTTAATTTTTCTTAAAATGGAATAATTATGTTAATTAACTAAAATATATGTATATAAAAAATAGAAATATCACCCCCCCCCCCCCACTAATAAACAATTTCTGGATCCGCTACTGGACCCAGTGTTTATATCATTTTTAGTAGCGCAAAAAAAGATAAATTAAAAGGTTTAATTGCTCTGAAATTAACTAGTACTGTGATTTTGATGAAAATAATTTACACATTTGACAATTGAGAATAAAAACAATTATGATTTACTGATTTTGCAATTTGAAAGCAGTTTTGAAAACAACATTTTAAGGGGTTCCAAACTGCGTAGCTGTTTTTTACGTGCTATGATGAGCATACGATAGAAATTTACTGCTATTAAACTTCTACACTAACGTTTATAACGTAAAAATTGGAGATAATGTAATCGTTCAATCCGTTGTCTGTCCGTCACCCACTTTCACAGAATGAACCACAAGTCTCACAAACAAATGTGATACGTCATATTGAAGCAAAACTTCAGGCTTACAATATCCCAAATTTCATTAAAAAAATTTAATCGGAAGTATATTTGAAATTTAAATAACTGTATATTTAATATACATTGAAATAGCATGTAAATTCTTTTTTAGTCAATATTTCCTATGTTACCATTTCCTCAAACACATGAGAAACTTCATTTAAATAAAAATATAACTATTGAAGAAATATTTGTTATATGATATAAATTGCAATGTTATGAAGTCCTAGTTTATCACAATAATAGAGTTCTTTTGATAGTTTATGTATAAAGAAGATGCATAGCTAGAGAGTCCTAACTTACCCTAAAAATATGCAAAGTTTGCTTTTTACCTTTAAAACATCAATTTTACTAAATATTTATTCTTCAAACTGCCAAATTAATTTAATAAACGATAAATAATTTCAAAATAATGTAAAGTTAAATGATGTTATGATAAGTTTTGCTTCCATTTTTACAGCAAAAACATTACATCGTTGCTCTTCGTACTTCAAATAAATTTAGCATTCATTGATAAAAACTACAATTAAATCTACGAAACCAGGGCCTCCTAGAAGAAGAAGCGAAAGGTTTAAAAATATTATTGTAAAAAATATTACTATTTTTCCCCTTTCCCTTCTTCTAGGAGGCCCTGACGAAACACTGTTAATGAAAATAGGTATTTTTTGAATTTAAAACCTTAAATTAGAAGCTGTTCAGCACGAATATTGCGTGGAAGCGGTTTAAGTGATATATTCTGTTACAAACCTACTTGTTTAATTTTAACACTAAAAATTATCAATAAACGAGGTAAGTAATTCTTTTTAAATTAAAAAAATATTTATATTAAAATACATATTTCCAAAAATCCAATAAAATTAATTGTCCAAGTTAAACATACCACTAGTAGTCTGTTCCTTTGTATTCTTTAATTTCTTACAAAAAAAACAACAAAACTTTTAAGCGCAAAAATAACCATCCGTCGTCAAGAAAAATCGCCGTGGTAATGAATCTCCTGCGAAAGTCAACTATGCACCCCTAACAAATTCCCAGAAGCCATAAATGTGTCGGGGGAGGGACTTCAGATGTCCCCAAATAGCTGGACACTTCTTATTTTATTTGTTTTTTGCCTAGCTTTTAAGGGGGTTTCTGCCCCACTGTATGGGGTTGATGGGACAGAGTGACAGAGAAGTTACATTTCGCCGCTTAGTGGTAAACTTATGCACTCAAGGTCAATTGATGGAGGGTACGAACTACGATTGAAACGAAGCGAACATTTTGCCAATAATAATCTTTGTATAGTTCTTTATAAAATGCATATCTTTAGTTTAAACGCGTTTACTGAGAAATGTAATTTTTTGCTTTAAAAACTTTCACGTAATGCATGATTTCACAAAAAGTTTTATAGATAACTTCACCAATTTTGTTTCCAGCATATTGATAAAACTGTTTTATAGGCTCTGAACTAGAATTATAAGGTTCTATATGTAATTTCATTTTTTATAGCTGGTTTTTCAAAGTAAAAATTTTTTTTAAAAAGGCAATTTTTAACGAAAACCCTTAGTATTGTGTCTGGATGAACAATATTTTTTTCCCTTTTCAATATATTCAATTTTTTTTTTTATGAAATAAGATTTTGCGTATAACGACGTTTTACTTCCTAATTTAACAACATAATAGCTAAAAATGTATTAAAGAGGGGAGAGTTTGTATTCTCGATTTTTTTTCCTGTATATTTTATCGATATAAGTGTTAAAAATATATTTATATGCTTAATAAATAATGGTTTTCAAAAAATTTATCTCGAATGTAGGTGGATACCTTAAAAGGGTTATGTTTTTCCGGCATCATACATAAGTTCGTTTTACCCCGACGGCTAGCCTTGCCTGGCCGGGGAGCTGAGCCCCCATACCCCCCCCCCGCTGCCACCATCCCATGTCTGAGAAAAACATATTCATTAGTTTGGGTTTAACTTATTAAATATAAATGATAAGATTTGTTTGCCATTGAAATGATAGATGGCACCACGATTTTTGCCATTCGCTTACGTCCCCCTGACGTCATTTTCTCCCGTAGATGTGAAATCGCACGCACCCTTTTTACAATGTAAATATTTCTTCATTATTCTAACTTAATTGCTTTTTGGATAAATGAAGTTGACTAATCCTATTCCTGTGCCGGCTATTTCTCGAGCTTGGCGACTTCTCGAAAAGAATGTTTTCCGAATGTTGTCTTTACTTACGATTTTTTGTAGAGGTAACCCTAAAACCCGTCTGGATAACGTCTAGATGCGTTCAATCTTCTTTAGATTAGTGCGCATGTTTTGCTAAATAAATTATTTATCTATCTTTAAAATATCGTCAAATTTAATTTCGTAATTTGTCACCAGTCCAAGAGGACCCAACATATTTAATAGAATCCAAATTGCCAGCCCGTCAACAAATTACCAAACATGGTGAGTTTTTAAAGAGTGATAGGTTGAAGTATACATTGACCCCCGGGTTTGGCGACAAGTCAAAATTTGTCGCCAAGTCAAAATGACAACAAACTTGGCGTCAGCCAAATCTGTTGCCATCCTGAAATGACAACAACTACTTACCAAATATATTGCCGAGACCGAAAATATACAGCAAAAAGACCCGGGAAAAGTGAAAAATCTCATTAACTAATACTAGGGCATTTACGATCGAAGCGATCTTTAACAAAAATAATAGGAATTTAACAGTTTGTTTCACGATCAACAATGTAAAAAAATAGAATCATAACAGGTTCTAAATCATTGTATGATTAATATTTTAAATAATATTAATGCGATTTAAGTAAGATTTAAAAAAGGAAAACATGTGCACGTTTGCGATTTACAGAACTGAAAAATGTTTACTATTGGAAAATTTTTTTGGCCCGGTACACAGCAAATAGCATACAAGTATATGATTATGATAATTAAAAAAGCAGAAAATTGATAATAATAAGAATAAAGACCTATAATTTACGCAGCCAATTGTCCGGTACAGGTTTAAATTAAATTTATTATGAATTGCGCATTTTGGAACAATAATTGAGAAAATTTAAATAAAAATGCAGAAGATTTACGCATTTAAAACAACATGACATCCAAGCAGCATCGAAAAAATGCAACGCTCGCACCAGCATGTGAGAGAGGAGCGCAACAAAAAAATAGTGACTCGATATTCGGACTGGCTAGCCGAATATTCATGCGATGTCACACAGCCATTTAGCAGCATGAATACTGCCAAGAAACCGGTTCTAATCGGATTCTGAAACTATCCCCGTCCTATCGCTCGATTAGGTTATATGCAAAACCTACTATAAAAGCTTTGGCTCTTTTGTGATTTGTTGTTCAGAGAACATTGTTTTCAGATCGTTTTATTAATTAAAAATCGCACAAAACTCTACAATTTTATATGTACTACAAGATAATAAGCAGTAAACTCTGTTTGTTCTTTATACATTTTTTTACAAATATTTGTTTTGACTTATATTGCTTGAAATAATATATGTTTATCTCTTATGAGTTTTGTATTTTATTGGTATATAAGAAAGATAGTTATTTTGGTTAGTTCCTAGTTTCGGTATACAGCGACTTTTTATTTCTCGCAAAACTTGTTGACGAGCAAACATCGCGTACCGACGCGTGATTTGACAATGCTACTCGGAATTAACCACAAAGTCAAACAACTGTGTTGCCAGATTGGAATCATTTATCGACTTTTTTTTTTACGCCAACGTTCCGAAAAAGTCGCTGTATACCGAAACTAGGAATTGTCCGTTATTTTTTTATTCTTGCCTATTCCCTGCATTATTATAATATAGTTTTTAATTTTTTTTAGTGATTTTGGTTTTTGAAATATAGCTTAATAGGGTGTAAAGTTGAAATTGGAATCTGTTGTTTACATTTTCACAGCAGCATAATGTTTTTTTAAAACCATGTTTTAAGGCAAGAATATCCTCAAATTAATGTATAAAATTAGTTTAAATTTGATGTGTTGTTAAATTTCCCATGAATTACTTCTATTAATATATTCAAGACTATAGTTTTATTTGAATTCTTAAATTGTGTGATTTTGATGTTGGAGTTGGTTCCCTCACCATTCCTTAGAAAACCTCAAGCAAATCCAATTTATATTTTAAAAAATATCCAAGTTTCCTTTCATTTTTTTTATATTTATATATTTAATAAAATGGGATAAAAAGTGCCAAACTAGCCAACACACACGAAACAAAAACACTTAATATGCCTAAGCCAACACTACATCGAAGATCATTATCATGATCCCATTATATGCTTAGTGGTATTAAAAATAAGTCTGGTAAACGTTCATTTCATGCTCGGTTTGGAGTCTGAGCTCAGCTGGACAAGGCTGTGAATCTTCCCCATAGTGAAATTTTAAATTTTTTCTAATTTCTGAATCAAATTTTTCCTGAAATAAATACAAGAAAAAGTATTGATTAATAGAAGAATTACCAGAATAATGAATGCTACAGCGTTTTAATTTCTCAATATACATTATTTCTCAACATTCATGAAAAAGAATTTGTATGAATTAAATGAAAATATGTTATATTAAATGAAAATGGATATAATTATTTATATTTAAAATTAAGTAGAGGCAAATTATGATGAAAAGGGGCTGTTCTGCATTTTGAGGAAGTAATCTATTGAGTTTTGGTACACAAACATTTCCAGCTTCGGAGAACAACTGCTCACTATCGTATCGACACTGATAGCTGGTGACGATAAATATTTTCTATAGTTTTAATATTTTTTTACATTCTAAGTCATGGTTTTATTATTTTTCCTAATTTTCATTCTACATAGGATCCACCTACTTCTGTTTTTGTATTCATGTTGTGATTTTACTGAGTTAAACTTTCTAAAAGCCTCGTTTTAATCACGAATGAGTATACTTAATTGTGTGTTGCTTTAATTAAATAATTAATAGCTTCATTGCATTAAAATTATTGTGTGCTTATATGTTTATGTTGAATTGAAATTGTTGAATAATAAATACAACTTACTACTATACTTACAACAATCTGGAAAAAAAACAATTTTTAGGTAAGCCGAATTTTCTGCTAAGACTTCGCTGAATATTCGGTATTCGGCCTAAGTCTTGCCTGCTATGGTATTCGACCAAATTTGGCATTCGGTAAATCCCTATTTGTAACGCTAAAGTGGTTTTAAATGATGAGGCTTGTCGCCAATAGTCCGTCGTGTAACTACTGCAAGGATTATTTAATCTAACCTAACCTGAACATATTCCATCTTTACTTTATTCAGGGATTTCTTAGCACACCTAGATATTGTTGGTATGTAATGTACTATTTGAATTTGCCAGTGCAACATATGTAGGGATGCACCGAATACCAAATTTGGCCGAATAACTAATATTCGGCCAAAGTCTAAGCCAAATATTCGGCCGAATACCGAATACTCAGCCTACCTAAACCAATTTTAATTTTTTGTCGGATCTAAGTAATAAGTTGTATTTATTATTCATCAATTTCAATTAAACATAAACATTATAAACATATAAGTACACAATCACACAATAATTTTAATACAATATAGCTATTAAATTTGAAGCATAAATTGAAGCAACACAGAAGCATAAATTGAAGCAACACAGAAGCATAAATTGAAGCAACACAGAAGCATAAATTGAAGCAACACAGAATAAACTTACTTGTTTGTTATTAAAACAAGCCTTTTAGAAAGTGTAAATTGGTAAAATCACAACACAAAAACGGAAGTATGAAAACAAAAACAGAAGTAGGTGGATCCGGTGTAAAATGAAAATCAAAAAAAATTAATAAAACCATGGCTTACAATATTATTATACAACTAGGTAGCACGCCCCCTGCTCGACAACCCCGGAAGCCCTCGCCGGCTAGAGTTTGTTGTCATTTCGACTTGGCGAGCTTTTCTAATGGTCGCCAAATCCGGGAACGATTCTTTAGGCTAACCGATGCATGTCCAGCAATGCTTTGCTAAATCTGGTAACCCCGCCAAATCCATTTTATGGCAACCCTTGGCGACAAATTTTTGGGGCAATCGCCAAGTATCGCATTTTGGGCGATGTTGTGCCAAATATGACAACGCTTTGCCACTACTTGTAAAATTTCAATCCTTTGCAATCTACTAATTTCGTAGTGTTTTTAGTAAAAAAAAGTATATTTTCTATTTTACTGCCGTATCGAACAACGTTTTGCACATAATATTTATGGATATTTTTCATTTTTGGCCTTTTTACAGTTATTCCTGAAATTGCAAATTCTTCGTAATCCTCTAATTTCGTAGTGCTTTTTCAAAAAAATATATATATTCAATGTTTTTCTGCCGTATCGAACTATGTTTTGGGCATAATATTTATAGTTATTTTTTCCTTTTTCGCCTTTTTAAAATCATTCCTGAAAGTACACTTTTTGTTGTTTTCAGTCGGCCATTTTGAAAATGGGTAATATATTTGGTCATTTCAGTCGACTGTTTTGAAGAAAAGACGCCAAATCCGGACAGGGTCCTTTAGGTTAATAAATTATAATTTAAATTTTTATACATTAAACGTCCCTAATATTATGCATCTTTAAAGTTAAACTTGCTGATTATATCCTAAAGTTGTTGTTTTTTTTGCCTTATTGCAGCCATTCCCGAAATTGCTAATCCTTGTGTTATTTCGTAGTGCTTTTCTCAAAAAGTATATTAATGTTTTTCTGCCGTATCAAACTATGTTTTGTGCATAATATTTATAGTTATTTTTCCCTTTTTCAAGCCATTCCTGAAGAAACACTTTTTTGTTGTTTTCAGTCGGCCATTTTGAAATTTGTAGTATTTTTGTTCATTTCGACTGTTGCCATTCCAGAGATAGAAATATAAGGAAATTTGGGTTCCGTATAAGAGTATTATATTTATATATATAGATTAAATTTTTAAAAAAATCTTTTACTGAAAAAATTACAATTGTGATATATATATAGTAATTATTGTTGTTTTTTTTTAAAGCCCACTCATTGTAACTGTTAACTTAAAGAGACTTGTTTATTGAGTATAACTTGAGTAAAGCTTGATTTAACATTATAACTAACTAAAACTTAAGAATTTCAGTCTATTATAAAAGAAAACAAGTCCTGTTTGGGAATTTTTTAACATTTTACAAGATGATAACTTGAAGAAATTTGGAAATTTTTAAATTTCCCTATTCGGCCGAATAGTTAAGCTATTCGGCCAAACCGAATATTCGGCCAAACCGAATATTCGGCTAGAGTGGCCGAATACCGAAGAGTAACCGAATATTCGGTGCATCCCTAATATTATGTATTTAAAATATTTTACAGGAGGATCGATCTATGATGACTTTTGAAGGGGAGCAGTTTTTTGGATTAACCAAAATTATGCAAAAAATTCAGGTAAGGAGTAATGTGTAAAATTCAGTGAGTTTTCTATTGTTAAACATAAATATCAATTTCAGTTTTCTAAATGAATCTAATTAGTAAGAATTTTACTATATAGTATAATATAACTTACTTGCGTCTTTCAAGGGGCCTTAAATGTGAATATTTTTCCGCATTGTAATATTTGCTGCATAGTGGCCAGAGAACTAAATAGAATGTTCAAGGGCAAACCTAAAAGAACCCCTTTTGTGACCTGGGTCCCGAGTCACATGTTTTTGACCCTTTGGCGAGTATTGCACAACGACTTGAACATATGGGGCCGACAATCTAATCATATAAAAAGAAAGTAAGGAAATGAACAAAAATGACTCGCTATTTCGAAGAAAAAGGTTGCTACTTGTTGAAATACGTAGTTTTAAGTCCGCAATGGAGGACCTGCCACTCTTATACTGAACGTGAACTCTAATTAATTCAAAGGTATAACTCAGAAACTCTTCAACACAAGACTTCTTTATTTCACGAAGACATCTTTTTTACAACAAAACACATTGAACATTTTTATAACCTTACACATTTTGCTCAAAGAATAATTTTTTATATGAAAAGTTGGTGTTGTAAAGAATAAAATTACTATAAATATATTAATCTAAACAATCTTACCAGTGGAATGTCACATATCCTTTTTTAAAATCTATTTACATTTATAAACTGTGTATACATCTATAATAATAAAAGAAAGAGTCTGTGTGTGTCTGTGTGTTTGTATTCGGATCGTAAAAGACCTACTTATACTGCCCTCAGAAATTCGAAATTTTCAAGATAGATTCCCTTTAATACCAACGTGTGCACCTGAGGCTTAGATTTTTCATATTTGTTCCATTTTTAGAGAAAATTCGAATTTTCTGATAAAAATACACCACTTTTGCTCAAATTCGATAATTTTTTCTCTTTCCTGATGCCATCGGCTGAAAAAATTAAATAAAACTTTTAAGGAAAACATTTAAAATTCAAAATTTTTATTTTATTCTTTTGCCATTACTTTTAGAAACTAAATTTATTATTTGAAAAATAATTGACATGTTTCAAGTGATTCAATTCCGCCAGTCTTCATTCCTGGATTTTATTGTGGGTTTATTTGATGATTTTTTCATTGATTTTTCTGTTGACTGCATGTATGCATATTTAAGCAATAAATGTATAGTTAAGCTATTACTGGAACTATGATGGTTAATAAAGGCCATCGCACTAGAGCTATTAATGTTTTATGTCTTTATTTTTTCGCCAAAGACGTTGCAAACTCGCCAAATTATTAACTAAAATTCGCCAAATAGGCGATTTCTTTTATAAATAATTTATAAGCTGGTCGGTTGTTCGAAGGTCATTATGTTAGAGCTGTATAATGGGTGTGGGTAGCTATATCTATTTTCTCGCCAAATTATTTCCCAAAACGCGCCAAATGAGCTAAAAGGTTTTATGTATTTATGAGGGAATTGTGATGACATTTATGAGTGCATTTTATAGCGTATTTTTCATTTTGGAATTTTAAGGCAATGAAACGGATTTAATTATACGGGATTAACAATAATAAGTTTATGATCCTATAACAGGGTATATGGTACACATATTTGGAATCTATTTGATATTTTTTTATTCCGTGCGAAGAACGGGTATAAGTTTGCTAGTTTACTATAAACTGATAGAAAAAAATATTTTCTGATTAAAAACATTTAAGCAAAAAAATATCTTCTGGAAAAAACATCAAAATCCGCCAAGTGGTTTTTGTAAACCCACATTACTTGGAAGTAGATGTGAGTCACCTTTCTGCTTTGCCAGCCTGTATTTCTCGTTTTGCAGGTTTGGCGACAATTGGCATAGTTTTAATGAAATGCAGTAGCAATAGATTGCCATATAGCAACCTTTCTCCTCAAAATAGGGATTTCACGAGTTTCATGTTGAGGATGTTTTTGGAAGCTGCTTTACTATTGAATTAGCAGTCCATTCTATTTATGTCAAGGATAGTAGCAAGAATGGTGAATAATTAAACAATTAAATAGTAGTATATTTCAGGTGTTCGAATAGGTTCTGTGGTATTGGGTTTCACTATGATCAATCTGCTTACAGGGTCACTAATAAAAGGTTGTTTAGAAGACATTAACACATTATTTCGAAATCTCCTCAGAGTGAGAATTCTATTTAACAAGTCAGTATTGTCCTTCTGATGTGCTCAGTCTAAAAGTATGCAGTGTTCTTTTTCTTTATTAGTTTGATTTGAGCTGACAAAACACCAATTTGTTTGAACACGTACAATGAACGTTGTTGATACAATCTTTCTCATTCTCTGTATCATCATATTGTAAAGCCTTAAACACTAATCGTTTTTAAATAGTTATTCAAATTTTAACTTTAGTAAGCTGGCAATAAGTCAACCATTGAATACTAACTTAAATATTTATTAAAATAAGTTTTTACTTATATAAACTAGCTCTTTTGGAGCTATTACTAAATAAATAAAACTAAAATTTTTAAAGATATAATATCATTTGATGAATTTACCAAAGAGTTTTGTTCTTTTTCAGAGTCTAACCTTTCAGAAAATAGCTCACAACATTACTGCGGTTGACGCTCAGCCTATGTTTGACGGAGGCATTCTAATATCTGTACTAGGACAATTAAAAGTAAGTATTTTTCTTTTAATATTTTGTTAATTTCAGTTTGTGCATCTCAATTTAAGCATTTAGGCAGTACTTTTTTAGCACTAGGCATAAAATAATAACAACAACAAAATAAGTTTGAAAGAAACGTACAATATAACTGGGTTCTAGCATCATCCAAGGGACTGCGATGTTCATGATGTTATAAAAGAGTAATGTTATAAACAAGTTTGAATATTAAGTATAGTAAATCTTGTAAAATACATATTATATACTGATGTTATTATATTTAAAGTTATAAAACATCATCTATTGAATAAATTTTAACCCTATGTGCTGTTAGTTTCCTTCTCCGGTCAATAATTTTTAAGTAGGAAATTAATTTCAAATTTTGCTTATTTTTGCATCATTTGGTGAAGATAAAAATTCCAATAAATGAATTTGGTGAAGATAAAAAATTTTCTTTAAGAAGCATTTTGGGTATCATGTAAATACCTATATTTTTTAGGTTTTAACCAATAAGTTAATTAAAATTTTTTGTTATAAGCAAGAGATTATAACATTAAAGTCTATGGGTAAATTCAAGAGAAGGCACATTTCTGGTGTTATAAACGAGTGGTCATTGTAACCGGGTTTGACACTTTATCATCTGGTTATTTAATTAAACTTTGAAGTATGTATTTAAATAGCCACAAACACAAATGTAACAATGCTTTAAACATAGAAGATAAACACTAAAGATTTTAAGACAAAAGTTTAAAACGTTGGTGTTAGTAATCAATAATTTTTATTGAACTTTTTTTTTTATGTCACTTCTTTTTTAAGGCCATCATTCTATTATTTCTGCGAAATATTGAGTTTTTTTTAGCCAAACAAAAATGTATTGATAATAAAAATCAAATAATATAAAATGGTATTTATAATCATAATAACGTATTTATAACCTTTATGTGCATTATTTATTCTAGTTTAATAAAATTAGTTATTTTATAATTTTTTATGGCAACTCCTTCCTTTTTAAAACAAAAAAGTTTCCAAACAATCTTTTTTTCTACTATTTTGCAAAAATGCTAATAGAATATACGCAAACTATCACTCAGTATAGCAAATACTTGACTCAGGCAAAACACAAAAGAAAACTAACCATAAAAACGGAATGGCTTGGATATTAGGTAAAAAGCAATTGCATAAAAGCTTAAATTTTAGTAATACAACTTCTACTTTAACTTTAAATATATTGTTTATTGGTTGATAGATGTCATTTTTAATTTAAGAAATGCTCAAAATAATTATGCAAATGCCCTTTTGATTAATAAACCTTTTAATATTAATTTAATTAATATTGGTGTCAAAATGAAACTAAAAAATATCTATACATAAATATCCTTATTTTGGGCATAAACCTAGCCCACATCTATAACCTCTGTTTATTCCCCAAATAAATCATATGCATATATTCTTTATATATAAACATATATTTATATATCTTGCAAACAATTATGTATTTAGTAGCTTGTTTGGCAAGTAATTTTGAAAAAAATCAGCTTTTAACATTCATTGAGGGTCAGGTTAATTTAATGGAATTTGAGGTTTTTAGCAGTAAAAATACCCACATTTTGCGTTGTACGATTCGTCGCCAAGTGGGCGCAGAGCGCGCCAATTGTGAACTCGAAATGCCCGCGCCAAGACTGGATTGTGCGGACGCAGGTAGAACGAATTTAAACTTTGAACTAGGCGGAGGTAGAAAGAGGGGCTGGTTGCCCAAAATGGAAACTATGAGACTCATTAATTTGCTAGATATTAATTATATTTGTAATTCTATGAAAATCTCTAATTGATTGATAATTGCAACTGCCTCGTTAAACTTAATAAAATTAAAATGCTTCTACAAGATTCAATTGTGTTCCTTCAATGTTTGAGTTTGGTGTTGACTACCTCCGATCGTATATACATCAAAACTTTAGTGGCGTAGTCTGTGCAGCATCGAATTTTTGCTGCGGGAAGTTCCACCATCCGGTGATGACCCAGAGAAGTTCCACCATCCGGTGATGACCCAGAGAAGTTCCACCATCCGGTGATGACCCAGAGAAGTTCCACCACCCGGTGATGACCCAGGGAAGTTCCAACACGCGGTGTTGATTCAGCCGGCCAATCCCATGGCCGAGAAGTCTCCGGTACTATTCCTTTGAGTACCCGTTGAGCATTTGGAGAAGTCTCCGGTACTACACCTTTGTACCGTGGAGCAAATGGTTCAAGTCCCCATCTACCGTCTATGGAGTTCGTGTTCAACGTGGTTCTCATCGATAGAGGTTAGTGGGAGCTCTTTTAAAATTAATTAGGCATGTACTTCCCTTTAAAGTTATATGGTATAAATATTTAGAATACTATTGATACCATTTTGAAATTAAGTATATATATATTAAGGCATTCGTTGTTTTTGTCCCCATAAAGCGGGAAAATGCCGGTAAAAAAAATAGGTGCACAACATATGTATAAAAAGAAATGTATTGCAAAAAAATACGTTATGGATAAGCCAGCAAAACTATGTCTAGTTTCGATTTGACCCAATGCGGTAACAAAAAGAATTCATAAGAATATAGGCACGTGTGCATTCCAGGTGTTTAAAAAAAAAAATCCTTGGAATATTTTCTGTCGCTGTTCCTATTGCAGGGTTGCCGGTTTCAAATAACCGAGCGCGTGTATTAGTAATAAATAAAAATAAAACGATTAAAGAAAGACTTGAAGGGGAAAAAGCTATTTTTAGATGCACCACCTGCGGTTTTGAAGGAATTCATAATGTAGAATTTTAGTTGGACATAAATGAAATAAAAAGAAAAGTTATCATAGTCTTGAATGGGAAAAGATATTTTTGGATTCACCCCGTGCGGTTTCTGACGAATTTATAAAGTAGCATTTTAGCTGGAAATAAAATAAAAGATTAACAGAAAGATTTATTTTATTTTATGTACAAACATTTGCAGGTGTCTTTTGAATACATTTTATTTTCAAACTTTGTGGTTTATTTGTTGTTGTTGCGTACATTATTGTGTCATTAAAATTGGAAATAATGTTTTATTTAGAGTGAGTTTTTTTTTAATGCTATGAGTTTGCTCGTGTGATTGTTTGAAGATTTTATAAGCATGTTATTAGTTAGTTTAAAAAAATATTAACTTATTGAGTAATTTATAAATAATTAAGTGAAGTAATTTTATGTGTGGAATTAAGTTTTATGAGAGAATTTTACATGAAACTGTCACAAATTTAACTAATTTTAAAAATTTAATTAGTTCTTTTAATGCAAGAACATTTTGCATTTTTTTTTCTTTTGTTGAGTTAGTTGTTTAATGAAGTATTCATTAGATTTTGGGTATATTTTATGGGTCTGAAAATATTTTTGAATTGACAAATCTTAGAATATTTTATTTAGAATTTATTGTGGACTCATTTGTGTTTAATTTTCAATTTGAGTATTTACTAATCAGTTATAACTGTAGTCATAACGAATTATACTGGTATTTATATTTGGTCATAGCTACCCTTTTTTTACCGCATTAATTTGGACACTTATGAAAATATTGTATATTTTTCTTTACGTATATGTCATTTCGTATTTAGAAATTTCAAATTGTGGTTAAGGTAGTGATAGAACAGTTCATTTTGAAGTTAGCTAATTTTACAAATACAGTGTAATTATGGCATTTTTGTTGAAAACAAAAAAGTGTGATCTAATAAATCTAGCGATTGAGATTGGTGCACAGCCTGAGGCCAGTGACACGGTGATAAAATTAAGGGCGCTCATAACTTCTAGCGATGGTTACAAAGAAGAAGAAGCAAGAGACATACTCCAACAGATTATCACTGACCGCCAGGAACACGAGGCTAAAGAAGCAGAAGAAAAGGCGTTGGCCAAGGAGCGTGCGTTCGAATTAGAGAAATTGAAACTCCAGGCAGAGGCAAGTGCGAGGGGAACAGCAGCGTCCAACAGGCAAAACGAGGACGTCGAGGGCCCCAGATGGGAATTACGAAAACTAATTCCAAGTTTCGACTCAAAAGAAGACGACATGGGTTTATTCTTGAATATCTTCGAAAGACAATTGAGATTCATGAAGATACCGGAGAATCAATGGGTACCTTACCTCATTGGAGCCTTGCCTGCGGATGTGACAAAACTGATTGCCAGAGAATCAGAAGATGAGGCGAACGATTATACTCACTTAAAGGACATGCTCCTGAGACGCTTTAAACTTAGTGCTGAGAAATTTAGACAGCTATTTTGCCAACATCGGAAAAAACCGGAAGGTACGTGGAGAGACTACTACTTTGAATTAAGGGGATACTTTGAAGGATGGTTGTCTGAACTCGACATACAGAACTTTGATCAACTAAAGGACTTAATCATCGCGGACCAACTAAAGCGCAAGTCGAGCCCAGAATTGAAAGATCACTATTTGGATGAGTGGGCGGATTGCAACGACCCAGGCGAACTCGCAGACAAATTCGAGGCTTACGAGAATCTGCGGAGCGGTGTGAGAAAAGGTCCCAACAATGACTACAAGAAAAGAAATTTCCATAAACAAAGGGATGAAGCACCAAGACGGGAAAATTTCAGAGAGCCTTTTCCCCAGAGGCGAGACGAAAATAGAAGACCAGAAGCAAGACGTGAAAGCACAAGGTTCAACAACCGGACACCTGACAGAAACGGCCAGGAAGGACGAAAAAAGTTACAGTGTTTCTCTTGCGGGTCATACGAACATTTGCGAAATAAATGCCCAAGACTGGGGCAACGAATTCAAGCAGCCACGAATCGTGTAGACGTCCAACCCATACCCATAGAGGAGGGAGCACCACACATTTTGACAGCAAAAATCTCTGTTCCTGTCTCTACACCCATTGACCACAAGGAGAAAATCAATGAACTTAAGACAATAAGTTTAAAATGTGGAACAAATGCGATCGTGGACACTGGAGCCCAGATATCAGTCATTCGAGCAGACTTGATATCCGACTTATTGTGCGATGGAGCAGGAAAGATTAAAATTGTTTCCGCTTTCGGAGAGACAGAGTTAGCCCAACTTAAGGTGATCCATATGAAAATAAATGATGGACGTCATGGCGAAGTACCGATCACGTGTGCAATTTCAGAGAAGCTAGTCAGTGAGATGTTGGTGAGTTGGTCAGCATTTGAGGCCTTGAACGCAAACATAGAGCTGTTTGGCAGTGAGTTTTCTCCAGTTAAAGATGAAGTTGAAGAGAAGCTCCATCCGGTCGCACTTTCAAATGAGATTTCCAGCATAGGAAACGACACGACGATTGGAAAACGAAGGCTATTTGTCCAATTACAGAAGGAAGATGAAACATTGAAAGGGGCATGGGATCAAGCACGTGAGAAGAAAGAAAACTTCGTGGTGCAGGATGAAGTTCTGATCCACACAGAGGTTGTGGGTGGAGAGAAAATTCAGCAAGTGGTTTTGCCATTGGTCAAGAGGCAGTACGTGCTACAAATGGCACATGAGGTTCCTCTAGCAGGACATTTGGGAGAGCAGAAAACGAAACAGCGAATCAAATACTCATTCTACTGGCCAAATATCAAGAGAGATGTCAAGCTCTTCTGCGAGAGCTGTAGAGTTTGCCAGCTGCGGAAAGGCGTCACCTACAGGGATCGGATTCCGATAACACCGATAGTAAGACCCGAAAATCCGTTCGAAGTGTGGAGCGTTGATTGCATCGGACCCCTGGAGCCAGTGTCTTCGAGAGGACATAAGTTTGTGATCTGTGCTGTAGACATGTGGCTCTAGATGGGCGGAGGCCATACCAGTGAAAAACATTAGTGCGAAGACGACATGCGACGTACTGATGGGAATTTTCACGCGAACTGGATTTCCCAGGACTATTTGCACTGATCAGGGGACCAACTTTACGTCTAAATTGACCAAAGCGTTTTTGGACTTACTAGGAGCATCACCAAGATTTTCAACTCCGGGTCATCCAGAGAGTATGGGTGCGGTGGAGCGATGGAATAGGACTCTAAAAGAAATGCTGAATAAAAATATTCAGGAGCATAAACGGCAATGGGACATTCACTTACCATTCTTGCTGTTCGCGTACAGGGAGGTACCCCACAGTACCACGGGAGTCTCGCCGTTCCAGCTGGTCTACGGAAGAATTCCTCGCGGACCCTTAGGGCTGATCAAAGATGCCTGGACAGGAGAATCGGACATTCCTACAGGGGCCTCCTCCTCCATCGAAAAATACATTGATGACTTACAGGAAAGGATACGGACGGCTCATGAGATCGCGGCTGGAAACACAGAGAGGGCCCAGGAATCTTATACGTCTAGGTATAATTTGAGATCGAAGGAGAAGACCTTCGAGGTAGGGGAAAAAGTTCTGGTTCTCATCCCCTCGTCCTCCCACAAATTATTGAAAACGTGGTCCGGCCCAGCAACCGTAGTCCAACTTACACGACCCCACTCTGCCTTGATAGAGTTTGAGGATAAGAGTCGTAGAGAATTTCACTTTAACAAACTGAGACCGTACATCGCCAGAGTAGAACAAGTCGGTCTAATTTTTGAGCAGGACGAAGAATTTGGAGATATATCTTATGCACCAACGGGCAAGGAGGAGAGATCGTTTTGCGATATTCAAAAACACATTCATGGGCAAGAAGTCGACGTGACACGAGAACAGAAAGAAGAACTGGCTGTTATCCTTAACAAATACCTTGATGTATTTGACCAAATTCCAGGGCAAGCCAAAGTTCCAGGCCATGGAATAAGAGTGACAGAAGACTGTAAGCTTAAGAGGCTACATCCATACCGTGTACCGGTCGCCCTACAAGAAGAGGTAGAAAGGCAAGTGCAAGAGCTCCTAGAACTAAGGATGATTGAACCAAGTGAGAGTGAGTGGGCACACCCAGTAGTATGCGTGGCCAAGAAGAATGGAAGTGTACGATTGTGCGTGGACTACAAACAGCTAAATAGGTACACAATTTCCGACGCATATCCTATGAAGAGAGCCACTGAGTTGCTGTACGACGTTGGGAAAGCAAGCTTTATATCTGTGCTCGACCTCACGAAAGGATACTGGCAGATTCCCATGAAGCCTGAGGCTAAGGAATACACAGCCTTCGTAACACATTCTGGACAGTATCAATGGAACGTCATGCCGTTTGGTCTGAAGAACACTGGGAGCACGTTTCAAAGATCAATGGACAAGGTTCTCTCGGAACATAGGAAATACTGTAGGTCCTACATAGATGATGTTGCCATATTTTCAGAATCATGGGGCGAACATGTCAACCACATTAACCAAGTTTTCAAAACACTGCAAGAGGTGGGACTCACTGTTAATCTCGAAAAATGTGAGTTTGGGAAAAAACGAGTTCGTTTTCTTGGACACATTGTGGGTTCGGGAACTCACTCACCCGATCCTCAGAAGGTGGAGGCAATTCAGAACATTGTTAGGCCGACCACAAAGAGAGAGCTCCGCAGTCTAATGGGACTCGCAAATTATTATAGGGACTATATTCCAGACTTTTCTACAATAGTTCTCCCGTTGACAATTTTGACCAAGAAGAGCGTACCAAACGAGACACCGTGGAACAACGAAGCAGAAAAATCCTTCCAGGAGTTGAAGAAAAAGTTGACAGAAATGCCAGCGCTATACACTCCGAACTTTGACAGACCCTTTCAGCTATATACCGATGCCTCAGCTGATGCAGTAGGAGCATGTCTTGCTCAAAATGACGGTGATGGTAAAGAGAACCCCATTTCGTTTTTTAGTAAAAAGCTTTCACCCACGCAAAAACGATGGTCAACAATTGAGAGGGAGGCGTATGCAGTTCTGGAGGCATTGAGAAAATTCGATACATGGATTTTCGGCTCGCAAATTGAAATCATATCCGATCATAATCCATTAACTTACTTGACACAAGGTTTACCACAGGGAGCAAAGCTCGCTCGCTGGGCACTGGCGTTGCAAAGGTACAACATGACTATATCATATAGAAAGGGTAGTCGCCACGGGAATGCAGACGCTTTATCACGAATTAAAATTGAAGTGTAGGAGAGTTCTAGGAAAGGGGAAATTTATATATTTAGTGTTAGTCTTGTGAAAAATCATGTACGGAATTAAAATAGGAGAAAGTGTAGTTTTTTTTTTCTCATATATACGCAAACATGTAAAATTGTATTTCATTCACATACCTATATGTATCTCATAGTTAGTCATATATATATATATTAATTTCTATTTTGGGAGTACATGCATAGTCTATAGTGTTTTAGATGTGTCTTTTTAAAATTTTGAGCTCTCACTTTCCTTCTTTACTTTCATATTATATGTGACTGAACTGAACATTTGACTTTTTAGCGGCATAGTCACTAAGGTGACGTATGCGCTTTTTCAGGAGGGACGTGTACGATTCGTCGCCAAGTGGGCGCAGAGCGCGCCAATTGTGAACTCGAAATGCCCGCGCCAAGACTGGATTGTGCGGACGCAGGTAGAACGAATTTAAACTTTGAACTAGGCGGAGGTAGAAAGAGGGGCTGGTTGCCCAAAATGGAAACTATGAGACTCATTAATTTGCTAGATATTAATTATATTTGTAATTCTATGAAAATCTCTAATTGATTGATAATTGCAACTGCCTCGTTAAACTTAATAAAATTAAAATGCTTCTACAAGATTCAATTGTGTTCCTTCAATGTTTGAGTTTGGTGTTGACTACCTCCGATCGTATATACATCAAAACTTTAGTTGCGTTCTCTAAATAAACAAGCTCTGCCAGTTTGTGATTAATAGTCCATTCTAACTTTTGTTTTAATCCAAAATGTCTTATAAATTTAAAAATTAAAAAAATTTGCTTGAAAAGGTTCTTTGCAACCCCTCCGAAATCTGCTTTGACCCACTTGGAACATAATTTTTTAATACACTTAATAAATCAGCTGCTTCGGTAGTAGTATGTTTGGAAAGCTTAAGTACATTCTAGTTTTATATGAGAAACGTTAAGAAAAATTGTTAAATGAAGTTGTGAAGTGAATTTTACAATAGTTCAAGTAATGTGTTTTTAGCTGTGGCTTAGTGATAGTGCTTTGCATTGCCCACAGGTCGGGAGAACCGGATTGTGCAAGGTTGACTCATCGCTAAAGTGGTAGCTAAAATGAGGACCAAGCATGTTGGGAACTAAAAATTGAGGGGTTCCGCTTGAGGCTGACCACCTTACTGGGATGTATGCCTAGCACCCCAGAGCACTTGGTCAAGTGAGCTGGAATGGGCGTGGCAGGTTTTGGCCCACAAACGGGCTGTAATGCCAAGGAGTTTAGTTTAATGTTTTTTAGTTGTTTTGTTGATCCTCTTGTTATTTATCATTCTACTGTGTTTCAGACTGACGACGACCCCCCTCACTCCTTCAACCACACCTTTGTGCTGATGCCTCAGGTGGAGACAGGCTCATTCTTTGTGGCACACGACTGCTTCCGCCTTGCTCTGCACTCTCTCTAACCTCCTCCTCGCCCATTGTTTTCCCACATAGAGTTAAGAAGATGGAGATGCTGCCAGTCAAAAAACCATATTGGAAACTGGTTTGCCGAGTGAAGCCATGGATCGCCTTGTAATAAGCCCAAACAAACTTAACTGTTTGGCACTATTCTAATGTAAAGTCTGTATAGGTTTGCAATTTCTTACTCTCTACTAGAAACTACAGTCGAACCTCGTTAACGCGAACTCACTTAATACGAAATTTAGCTTAACATGAACTGAAGGTAGTTCCCCGGCCAAAATGCTGCGAGCTAATGCTTAAAAAATCTTACGTGAAATCATTAAGGCGAAATCACGCTTAACTTGAAAAAAAATTTAAAATTTGACCCTCTTTTTCTTAGTATTTCAAAGTTTTGAAGAACAAAGGAAACAAAACATTCATTTTTTTTAAAAACTTAGCCTAATTTTTCTATACCATGTACTACTCCAAATGAATTTTATAAATTGAAATACTAACTGTCTACACATACATTATTAGTATATTACATTATAAAATTAGAATACTTTTTAAATGTTAATTTTTAATACATTCACTGTTTCAATGTAAAAACAATTCCTGATGGTTAACATGAAATTCAGTTAACACGAAATATTTCGGTGCTCCCTTCGAGTTCGCGTTAACAGGGTTCAACTATAAAATATTTCTTACCTATGAAGGGAATTGAAGAACTTAATGGAAGAACCAAAATAGTTATTTAAGCAACTAGTGCCGAAAATAATACTTTATTAAGCGAGCGGCTTTTATTTCACGAGACCGTAGGTCGAGTGAAATAATGACAAGAGCTTAATAAAGTATTATTTGGCATGTGCTTGCTTACAATATTTTTTATAATAACGTGCAAAAAAGTATTGTTTGGTGTGAAATTTGTGTTCTTACTTTTGTCTTATTTAATTTCCTTCAATAATTTTTGTAGTAATTGTAGTTTCCATGGAGATATTAGAAAATGCAAAAGTAATGAACCAATAGGAATAAGTGAGTTTCATGACATCATTTAGTTTCCATGGAGATATTCATGACATCATTTTGTTTTTCTACCAATCAGATACTCTTCTTATTTACTTTACCGCACTAGTGCCGAAAGTACTACTTTCGGCACTGTCTGTGACGTAAGCACGTAAAGTCATTTTCGCAACAATTTATGAATGAATATGATATAAAAAAGTGAACAAAAAAGTTCACTTGTTATTATAAAAAGTCATTTTTTGATTTTTTTATCAACGCGTTTTGAAGAATTAAATGTTTCCTTGTACATTGAGTTTACGACTAGTGAGCGGTTTTTGTTTGGGCTTACTAGGGTTGCTTGGCGACTTTCTAACGGCTTCACTTGCTTTCTCGCCAAGCATCTCCTTCTTCTTAACTCTATGGTTTCTCATGAGCTTCACTGAAACGGATTTTTCTCAAGGGACCTGCATACTTTGAAAGGGTTGATTTTTTTTATGATAGCCTTTACTGCATACAGTGGGAAATATTTAAGAGGGACTGTCAGTCCCATAGAGATAATGCATTAGTTTTGAAATCACAATTTTTGAAAAAGAATTGCTTTGCCATGTTATCCCATTTTCACCAGGTATGAGAATTATCATAACATCAATTTAAAACAAAATTGAATAGAAAATAACATCCGGTTATTTAATTATTAATTGATAAAGTTTTAAAATAGTGTCGCCATCTGCTGTAATTTTTGGCATTTTAAAACTTCAAAAATATATAATTAAATAACTAGATAACATTTTCGTTTCAAAATTTGTTTCATTTCAATGTTATGTTGATTCTCATCCCTGGGAAAAAAGGGCTAACATGTCAAAGCAATACTTCTGCGGAAGTTGTGATTAAAAAACTAATGCATTAGCTCTATGGGACTGACAATCCCTCTTAATATAAGTCTATAAATGTGTGTTTTGTATTTTTATGATTTACTTATGCACTATGATTATCAATAACAAAAACCGATTTTTATTTTTTACAAGTTAATTATTCGAAAAATTGTTTCCACGAATAACACTCCTCACCAAAACTAAATTTGTTTATAAAGTTTTGGTTTCATAGATATGTTATCTTTGAATATCAAGAGTGTAATTAACCAAAAACTAAGTATTGTGGATTTTAGAAGGACTTGAAAATGCCATGAATTTTTCCTTCTGGAAAATCCTTCATGATAGACCAATTTAACTGGTTTAAATATTAATAGCAAGGGAATCAAATCCTTGGTTCATTGCACCCCTGAAGGTCTGACATAATTGTGGAATTTTTTTTTTTAAAGATACTCTAAACACTTTTTAGCGAAATTCAAGTATTCATGTAAAAATATTGATGCAAATTTTATGCTGGGAGAAATGTGTTTTAAGTCAATTCCTGATAGCTGTAACTTTAATTTGAAAAAAACATCTTCTAAAATTGTTTTTTAGATATTGCTAATAGAAAATAAACAAAGAAAAATCTTTTTTTTTAATGTATGCAGGTACACCTATACTTGATTATAAGTTTGATTACAAAAAAAAGTAATGTTTAAAGTTATATTTTGGTACTGATTTGTGTGTGTTACAATTTCATATTTATTTTAAATTATGTTAGTATCATATTCTATAAATTAAAATGTAAAAAGTTACAGAATATTGTATTCCTTGATTTCTCCTGAGCTTCAATAAAATGTTTTTTTTTGTGTGTGTGTGCGCGAATGTTCGATTGTTTTGCTACTTGTAATCTACATCATTAAAAAAAATGAACTAGCATAAAAATTCATGATTGACTCGAAAAAGTACAGTGTAGCCTCATTAATATAAGTAGAAGCATCTTAAACATTTTAATTTTCCACATATTTTCTAACTTTCAACGGTTCTACATTTCGATAGATGTCGCCCATACCGCTCATGTAGCTGTAATACAGGGATAATTCAACCTAACCCAATCAGTTGAGGAACAACATTAGTTTAGTTTGAATTATCGTCACACTAGAGCTACACGAGGGCTATTGGCGACGGGCGTCGTATTTTAGAACCACAGTCAAGTGACGAGCCCACACCTGAGTAGGCACCCAACACAACCGTTAAGGGCAACATCGTACGCAGCGTTAGGACTTTGAAGGATATTTAACATGCTCTCCCGCCACACGGGGTATTATTCGTCGGACATTTTTGGCTGCACGGGCCGTTTATAGATCGGCAGTTATTTTGCCGATGCTGGACCCGAACCTGGGACCTTCCCATGCTAGGCGAATGCCTAACCGACTGGGCTCCCCAGCCCGAAACAACATTAGCCATGGGCATAACTGGACTGTTTGAACTGAATTCTGACTTGTTTGTTATGCTTCACAATTAGAGAACTATTTTTAAGCATTAAAAACAAGTCAGAATTCAAACTTACTCACTATTTAAAAAAAGAATTTAATAAAAAATCCTGATAGTTTAGTGAAACAAAAAATTTGTGTGAATTCCAAAAATTACGAGCTACATAAGTTTCAAGCTTTGAAGAAGCATTACGAGGTCAAGATTGGCAATGGATCGCTTTTAGTTCTAAAGAAGCTGCTCAGTGGCTGAGAGGTATTAGTGTCTGCCTCATAAGCCCAAGTTTGCGGTTTCGAGCCCGGCTGAGGCGTCATTTTCTTGATGGGAAAATGGTTGGCACGAATGTCATGTGATTATGTAGCATGTAAAAGATCCCTTGAGTACCCATTTAGCTTGAGTTCTCTCGCCATGCTTTTCCATCGCAGAGAGCTCAGATTCATCTTAATCTGAGAGTCAAAATTTGTAGCGAGAGTCGCCAAGATGGTGCCACAAAAAATGGCTCAGTTCAGGGGAATATGCTGAGTATACAAAAGCTGAGCCTCCAATAAAGCAGCCCTGTTGGCAAAAAAAAATTTCTAAAGATTAAAATTAAAGAAATGGGATACAAAATAATTTTTATATTGTTTAATGTATTTTTGTAAACTTGATAAGTGTTGATTATTTCAAAACTAAATTTCTAAGAAAGTTTATGATTGGAATATGCAAGGAATCAAACTTGTATGATGTTTTGAATGAGTTCTATAGCAATAATACATATTTGAACCAGGCTAGCTTGTTGTATGCCTCCAGGGATAACCTGGAAGGCAGAAATTTCATTGTTCAGAAGTCTCATTGTATCAGTATAATTTAGTTCAGTGTGTGTTTTTTAGAACCACAGTCAAGTGACAAGCTGACACTTTACTAGGAATTTAGGTAAGGGAGACATTGTATGTGGCGCCAGGACTTTGAAGCTTATTTAACATGCACTCCCTCTACACAGATTATTCGCCAGAAATTTTTGGCTGTACAAACCGTTTATAGGTCAACTGCTATTTTGGCAATGCTCTGTCTCGAACCTGGGACCATTCGCATGCAAGGCCAGTGCCTAACCCCTTCAAAGGCAGGATGGGCGTAGTAGCTACTGTTGACACAAGGGAGCCTAGTGAGGGGGGTGGAAGTCTGAATTCTGTTATGAGAGGATACCACGTTATCAATTTAGGCATGTCGCTGGAGAAGAGGGGCATTTTTTTACAGAAAACCTGCACCCATAGTAACTGCGCTATGACCGCCTAGCAGGAAAGAGATTCGTGCAGCTATTGGTTTACTAACAGGTCACTGTGCTCTCAATAGACATCCGAGTAAATGGGTGTAAAAGATGACCCTCTCTGTAGGGCTTGTCAACAGGTTGAGGAAAGTTTGTTTCATGTTCTCCTGCGAATGTGACAACTACTCTGCACAAAGATTTGAGTATCTTGGGTACCATTGTATCGATGCCTGGGAGGTTGATAACTTACCAATCAGGGATATTATGAGGTTCATTTCAGCAATCGGCCTGCTTCAAGGTTAAACGATGGGGTTAGTACAATAGACCAGTGGTCGCGGTGCTTGGCCCTGACGGGCCGCCCCACTCAAGTCATAAGTCATGACCGCCTACAGTACTTTCGGACCCACAGATTTAATGAGCACATTCTCTGCATGTACCGGGACAACAACAATGATGTCCAACACAAATGTCCATGACTTATCCAATATTTGAACCTGTGCCCACGTGCGGGGGGGGTCTAACTCAGCATACTGGCTGGGGACTTAAACCAGTGTTATATGTATATAATATTTTTCATTTCCTATTTAATTTTTTTAAAAAAATTCTTAGAAAACCATTATCATTATATCAGTGGTTGCAAAATGTAAAATTGCAAACAGGATTCGAAACAAACTCAAATTAAATAAGACAATAATTGCACACCGATTTTATTCAATTCCCTGAGTACTATTTACAAGATTTGACATGAAAAATATAAAAATGAATATAAATAGAAATACACTGCTTAAAATAATTAGGAAAGCACTTTGCATACTTTAGTTTAACCCTTTCGGTCTGAACTTTTTATTATTGATTCTAAAATTTGTGAAATTGATTTCATTATGCATCCAAAATGATAAAAAACAGGTGAAAAAATCTTAATTTTCTAACTAAAATTTAAAAAAAAAGTTTTTTCTCCAATGGGGCTGCAATATTGGCGGTCAAGCATTTTTGTAGACTCGGCATGTTCCCCAGAACTGAGAGGAAAAATAGATAGAATCAACTTTTGAATAAATAATAATTTTTTTCAAAACTTTATTTGTTAAAAAGTTAATCATTTTTTAAACATCTGAAAATGCAAGCATGGGGAATTTAGGGTCAATTTATTCAATAAAATTGTTTCAGAGGGAATACTATTTTACCATGTCTTTATATTTTCATTTCATTAAAACAAACATTATTTAATTCTTCTACCTAACGATACAAAAAGAAAATATAACTTTATAGAAAAATGTATAGAGAATTTGGTAAAACTCAAATAAGTGCAAGCTTAACTTAGTGAGAAAAAAAATCCCAAGCTGATGTTTAAAAATGAAATCATTGGGTGGTGAAAGGGTTTAAACCACACATTCCCCTAATTGTTTTAAGCAGTGTAGTTGATTCCCACAGAAAACAAAAATCCAATACCAAGTTACACAGAGACTAGCTGAAGCTAGTCTCTGTGACAAAGTTAGTGACATGTATGCCACTACAATCATATTTGCTTTTGAAAGCAAAAACATGAAAATCTTCTTGTATCAACAAAAGCATTGTTTCATAAAATGCAAAAACTTTAACCAAATAAGATAGCTATTATGTAATCTCAACCCAAACAAGTTATTTTTTTAAATCCCTTAAGTTTCATGTATTAATTAGAATTAAATAAAATCCACAAAATATGTTATCTATGACACATAGTATTTTTCAAAAATAATATGTTACACTGAAGCAGGAGTGTTTTTTAAAAAATCTTCGCATAAAAATTGAGAAATAGTCAAACGAAGTACATTAGTACTTTTATTTTACAAAAAATAAATGATAAAATTTATAATAGACTTTTTAAAAAAACGTAACTATAAACCAATATTTTTTAAAATTTGAAAGTACACACAAAAACAAATCTAAACCAATGTCCAAATTAGTAACATAATGACGAAACATTTTTTAAAAATCCATAAAAAAAATACTTTTTGCATATCCCATATTAATTTCCATTGTAATTGGCTTGTTCCAGGTATCAGTGTTTTCGAGCTTTCATTTCCTTCAATTAGAGTTTTGTTCCAACTTACATTTATTCACCAATCAAGGATTCAGAAATAAAGACCTGAAACATGGCCATTGCTCCTCGTTCTATTTAATTTAGAAAAACATTGTCATTTTAAAACTTTTGATGAAAATACAGATTATTTTAGTCAATTTTTCTCCCATGAATTTTTAAGACAATGCAAAGGACTGAGAAGGTATAAAAACTGACAAAAGCGAGTGTGCAATATCTCTGATATTTTAAAACAAATAAAAAATAATTCTATGTTATATACATAAATATATGGAAAAAAAAATGAAAGTATTTTCACAAAAACAATGAAGCAACCAACAATGCTTTGAACTAAATTAAAAATTACTTACAATGAATTTAAAACAAATGAAATTATGATTTCTCTTTATTTGTTTTAGCATTTGATACACTATACAGAAAATATCTTCAACTTTGTGCATGATATACGAGATGATTCATGAAGTAATTAATGTAGATTACTGGTGCAAATTGTTTATTGGTACATATTTACATGTTTCAATGGGACAAAAAATGCCCACCTTCGTTAGAAAGGCACAAACAAATAGTAACGACATGGAGTTGTGAAACATGATATCCGGAAAGAGGTGTAGAGAGGGGGAGGATAGTCTATGGGAGAGAGAAACTAAACGTTATTCATCATAGCAACAGAACGTTTTGTTTTGTCCATGCACTATCTTCCACCCTCTACACCCCTTTCAGGATATCCAGGGTTCATACTCTGTTTTTAATAGTGAACTTCAGGAGTTTTAGGAATTATTTACCACAAATTCAAGAGATAAACGCAAATGTACTTAATGTATACACTCAGAATAAATATTTAAACACAAATAAGCCTTTTTTAAAATCTAGATCATTGACCAGAAATTACATATTTCTAATATAAATTTCAGGAGTTATAAGGGCCCCATAGATAAAATTAAAAAAAATTCAGGAGTTTTTCCAGGAGGAGTGTATGAACCCTGGATATCATGTTTCAAAACTTCACATCGTCAACTGTTATTTTGTATTGTGTGCCATTCTGATGAATGTTGGAGTTTTGAGTTCATTGCTCCTCTCTCTCCTCGGCGCAAAAGCGCAACAGTGGACCAAGAACTGCCGTGCCCATTATAGCTTTCGTGACCTAGGGCTCTGGGGTGCTAGGCATATGTCCCGGTAAGGTGGTCAGCCTCACGCGGGACCCCCAGTGTTTAGTTCCCAAGTATGCTTGGTCCCCATTTTATCGACCCACTTGAGGGATGAAAGAATGGGTTAACCTCGCCCAATCCGGGATTCGATCCCTGGACTTGCGGCGTGGCAATGCGAAGCTCTACCACTAAGCCACTTTGAGTTTATTGAAACATATTGTAAGGGCCCTCGCCAGATAAGACGGTAAAAAATGCCTCCATTCCAATCGGGCTAATTTTTTTCCTGAAAATACCTCATAAAAATATGGACAACTTCTCAGCCAAGTTTCAGCACTAAAATATTATGCGTTTTTGAGTAAAAAATAAAAGTTTTTTATTATTAAATTGAATGTTTCCTGAATCTGTTTAATAATATCCAAAAAAAAAAACTGCTCATGAGTTTTTAGATATCATTGAGTAGTATTCTCAGAAAAATCCGCTCATAAATCTGATTGAGTGATCATTGTTAAAAATGCGATTTTATTTTTCAAAAAAACATTTTTATGCCAAAATCGTTTGGTACACCTTAGGTTTCTATCTATACATGTTATAATAAGCAATTTTAATCTACAATATAAAAAAATTTCAGATTTTTAAAAATATTAGATAGTTTAAAAAAATAAAATATTCTTAAAACCTGATTTTTCCCACTATTTACTCGGCAGATAGCACCCCTAACAGAGGCAGGGAAATTCGATCTGGTACAATTTCTTCAAGAACAGGAATCACACTAAAATCCTTTAGTACAGTCACATTTTTTTTCTACATCATCTTCTTGTTTTTCATCTTGTCTCATCATCTACTTTTTTTCACTTACTCGCCATCGTGAAACCATTAGAAATGCTACAAGAGGGAAGATTTGGGGCACCTTACTGGGAAATCCCATCCCTCGCGACCTACCCAGGCCAGTCGGTGTTGCCAACTTCAGAATTAAGACTGGCCATGACTATCTTAGAAAGCACCTCCACAGATTTGGTCTGGCGGACTCTCCAACTTGCCCACTTTGTATGACTGCTGATATGAGTGGGGACCACTTGCACTTGTGTTCTGGACTTCTAGACGTAGCCGCTGTGTTTGCTGCTGAAAAATTTAGTAACTTTGTGTGTGTCTCCGAACTGTATTGGGCTGCCCGTAATAGACTAATGGCGGAACAGCCTAGGTCTGGCGTAGGATAAAAAAAAAAAATAAAAAAAAAAACTTTTTTTATAAAATGTTTTTTAAATTAATTTTTATTTTTAAAACAAGTTTATAATTTTTTAAAATTTTATTTATTAACACAGTATAATTCTGTTGAGAAATTGTACCAGATTGAATTTCCCCGCCTCTCTTAGGGGTTCCATCTGCCGACTATTTAGTGCGAAAAATCAGGTTTTAAGAATATTTTTTAAAATCTGAAAAAATTATATATTGTAGATTGATGTTAGAGAAACATGTAGAGATAGAAACCCAAGGTGTACCAAACGATTTTGGCATAAAAATATTTTTTTAAAAAATGAAATAGCATTTTTAACAACGATCACTCGATTCGATTTATGAGCGGATTTTTCTGAGAATACTACTCAGTGATATCTAAAAACTCATGAGCAGTTTTTTTTGGATATTATCAAACAGATTCAGGGAATATTCAATTTAAAAATTAAAACACTTATTTTTTACTCAAAACGCGTCATATTTTAGAGCTGAAACTTGGCTGAGATGTTGTCCATACTATGAGGTATTTACAGGAAAAAACTAGCCCGATTGGAATGGGGGCATTTTTCACCGTCTTATCTGGCGAAAGTCTTTGTACGAATAAAGTATTTGCTCCAATAATCAACGTTGTTAACTTCATGAATCCTATCATTTTATACAAAAAAATGAACAGTTCAAAAACATTTACCTGTGGGGCATTACAACAGTTTAACTGTTTTTATTCCAATAACTGTTATTGTAAATATAATAATATTTGACACAGCATAAGACGGAACCTTTAAACAACACTACGGACTTAGCTTGAAGTAAAGTCCAGCAAGAAAATAAAATTGTTACAACTATGACTCCCATGGTTACGAGTGACCTGGGAAAATTATGTAAGTCTATGTGAAGGTTAACCCCTTCCTTCCCACACCTGTGAAAATTAAAGTGTGAGGTTGTTGGCATTTCCTACAAATTTATTTCTTTTAAAAATTTCAAGCAAAAATGAGAGGAAAAATTAATCGATTGTCCATACACATATTTTTATAGAATTTTCAGGGATAAAAAAACAGCAATTTTATAAATGTTTAATTGAAAATTATCCGATTAGTAAGAGGTCCATGTTTAAAAGCAGTTTTTCATTAACAATGGGCTACTATTTATATTTATCAATCAAAATATAACATTAATTTCTATAGTACAATACATCTAACAGTGAATTAAGTTAATATGGCAACTTATGACAATTGAAGAGCTTAGAGGAAGAACATGAGCATGTTATTCCCTCCTTTAATTAAATACAAAGTTTCTCTATTTTTATACACTTTGAATATATTTTGTACTTTTTGTAAACACCGTTTTTAACGTATATAAGTACAAAGTAAAAATTTTTAAGCCTATTTTCACTTTTTTGCCACATAGTATCTTCTTCCACTAAACTCTTCATTTGTTAAGTAAATGGCAACAATCAAGAGATTAAAAATAGAATAGACTGCCAACCCTAAAAACATTTGTCTGTTTTTTGGTGTGGGAACTTAACGGCAGTGATAAGCTGCCAAAACAGCTGCCGTTTCCTGCCAAATAAGTGATTTGGCGTGAATATGATTCCCATTTGTTTTCTGCTCAGTGGTGTTTTTAAAATTAGATGCTATGCCCGTTCTATCAATATCAGAGGAAACAAAGTTACATACAAAAACATAAAACCCATACAACTGGTTGAGTGCCTAGTTTCTTGGATATTTGCCTTTGTGAGATCACTAGACTCAAACAGTCAACTAGACATCAAACAAAGTGTACAGAGAAGGAACCTGAAAAACATCAAACAAAAAATTAAAAGGGGTGTACATATTTAACGCAAAAGCTTTATCAATAACAAAGAATCAAGAAAAAATCCACAACTGCAATTCTGACACATTAACCCTTATTCTCATAAAGTAGCATATATGCTACCTGGGGTTTGCCCCTACTTTCTGTTTGTTAAGTGATGTCAGCGAGTATGTTGCATTGTTATTTGTTAGAAGAACAGTATAGAAGCTTCGTTCAGAGTGAAAAAATGTACAAAGTTATAATTATTTTTTTATAATTGCGTTAAAAAAATCCGACTTTTACACTGTAATTTTAATATGAGACGCGTGCGAAAAGTTATACTTTTTAGAAACAGTGATAAAAATATACTTTTTTTCACCCAAAAGCAGTGAAAAAAAGTACAGTTTTTCACTCTTTTTATAAGATGCCAACATTTCAAGTAAAACTTACGTGAAAAAAATCAAATCTCATTGGTTCAAAAATAATTCACGTGCTAATGTTTTTAAGTAAAGAAGATTGGCTGCGATAAATCTCTGGAGAAAAGGCACTTATTTTTTAGTTTAAAGTAAAACATTTGAACATGGATACTGATACGAATTTTGAGCTTCCAGAAGAGATAAAAATAGCAGCTAATGATGTTACTTCAAATATGCTTCCGGAAAAATCAAGAAAAATTTACAAAAGGTGTATGAAAAGTTTCTATATTTCAATCTCTTCTAGAGGCTGAAAATTCGTATCAGTATCCATGTTCAAATGTTTTACTTTAAACTAAAAAATAAGTTTGCCTTTTCTCCAGAGATTTATCGCAGCCAATCTTCTTTACTTAAAATGAATTACTTACATGAATTATTTTTGAACCAATGAGATTTGATTTTTTTCACGCAATTATAAAAAATAGTGTATGAAACACGTGTGAAAAGTAAACTTTTTAAAACACGTGTCATTATTTAACTCGCTCGTACCTCGCTCGTGAAATAAAATCCACTAGTTTTAAAAAGTGTTACTTTTCACACTTGTTGCATAAATAACTATTGTTTTAGAGGAAGGTAACTTGTTGGGTTGTTGTGTTTGTGCATCATGTCTCGTCGTCTGTACAAGGAAAGTTCATTGAATTATTTTTCATATTACCTAATTTTTTTTTACTCTTTGAAAAATATTTTTTACAATTCTTATGTTCTGTAGTTTTAAAAAATTGCTTAAGTTGTTGGATTACCACTGTTTTTAGAAAAAATACACTTTTCCAGAAAAATTCAGGACTAGAAATTATTAACATAAAATCTGAATATATAAAGCATGTATAAGGCAGCCATCCCTTTTTTTTATTAACTAAAAACCTATCTAAAATCAGAAACCCCATTTACTGCCGAAGTAAAATATGCCTAAAAATAAATTTTAAACGTACACAAAAAATCTTTAGCTGACATAGTTATCAAAAATCTCCCTTTTGGGAATTAGTTAAAAAATTTTTTTGTAAAATTATTGAAATTAATAAAATATTCGAACCAATTTCAAAAGTGGGATTATTATAGAGCCCTGCAAGTCAGCTACATTTAAAATATTACAAAAAAAAACAGTTTTTAAAACTATTCATTACAGCCGGAGACAAGTATCTAAAAAAATCACTTTTTTTCATTGGATTAACAAAGAAGCACTTTGGTTTGGAGACCTGCGGTCATTCGGTCTTATTCCCACTTAACATTCAAGCTATTCTTGTGATCACAAGGTCACGACTCAAGGACATTTGATCAGAAAAAATACTTTGGTTGGTCCAACTTGGACTGAACCAGAGGTACAAAAATAACCAGACACTCTTCGGATCACGCAGAGCCCAAGAACTGCCAATCATTTTAATGCAATGCGACGTCATTGGTGGATTTCGTGAAAATTACTAGGCTGCAAAAAAAGTGAACCAGGAAGCATTATTGGAATGCATATTTTGGTCAGGGGAAGATGATCATTGTTTAATGAGGGATTCACACTGACCGGTGGTCGATATTTGAAGGAATATTAGTGCAATCTAATCATATTTCATCTACAAATTTTAATTTTCTTATCTTTATAATTAAAATTTATTTTTTTAAACTTGTTTCTTATTGAAATTTAAGTTGAGTTTTTATTGATATAGACCAATAATGAAAGAAACTAGGAGTGTAAATAATGTGGAAAATTGAGGATTCCGTGAAAAAGCCAACCCCCTTTTTTGGGAATAAAAATTGCAATCTAATTTCATGACTTTTTTTGACGACCGGTAGACATCCTGACTACTACAGGAGAAAAACGGCAGAGAAAGGAGAAAAATCGTTTGTGTTGTAAATTTTTTTTCAGGAGAGGGGGAAAAAATATCAAGAGACGAGGCACAATTGTCAGGAGTTATAAGGGCCCTTAGAAAAAAATAAAATTTCAGGAGTTTTTCAGGAAGGGTACCGAACACTGACACTTCTGAAGGACTTTCAAGGTCCTGTATGATTTTTGTAAAAGGATAATGCCTGTCAGGCTTCTTCACTTCACAAAAAAATATCAAAATGAATATTTAGGGTCTAAAGTATTTTATAACAGTTTAAAACATCTGTTTTGTATATTTTAAAACATTTGCTCCATTTATGCATAAAATATCTGTAAAATCTTTTGTTAAAGTAGCAAGTCGAATAAATAAATATCATTTTCGAAATATAATTTCAATTAGGCTATTTTTCAACTAAAAAAAAATGTAGTGAATTCCGATTTCCCAGGAATTTTAAACCATTAAGGAGGCACAGCAAAAAGTATACAGATAGTAGGTTTAAATACTTACACATATATTTCAGATTTAAGTATCTTCTTCACCACTTGTTCAGTATCACAAACTTTTTCACATGTTCAGTCATTTAAATGTATTCACAAATATATAAAATTCAATTCAGTGTCACATTTTTTATGTTCAACGTAACATGTGGATGAATGAAACAGAAACTGAACTTCTTTAAAATGATTTGATTTGGATAATTAAAAAATATAAAACTATGATTTTGATGATTTAAAACCAGTGATGATTTAAAGTCACCTGGTGACATTCGAGCACACAACTTTCAGCCGATTTGCATTTTTAACTGCTTCTCGGTACAACTGTATGTCCTCACTGTTGGCTACAATGTATTGTCCCTCGTCACCATAATAAACCCTCCTGTTTAGAAGTTCTGTCTCTTTCAGACGTATTAATCGAGCCCTCCGCTCTCTTGCCTCTTCCTCGCTCTTTTTGGCCTCTTTTTTACTGCTCACTGACGTCTTAGTAGCGAGCCAATCATCAACGCTCTTCTGGGCGATTTGTTCAAAGTACTCGCGACGCAACGTCACGCATCGACCAGCTAAGTACTTATCGTACACTTTTGACCAGTTCACACGTTTCCGGTGCAGCTGTTCATTGTATCCCAAACGTATCGCATGTGCGATGTATGTCCTGGAGTAGCGAATAGTGAACGGTTCACGCAGTTTTTTTATACGGACACTGCATGGACGGATGCCGTATTGTTGACACAGTTCTTCATCAGATTTGACGACAATCCGACGAATTTCTTTTTCTGAACGCCGCAATATTCTTCTGTATTTTTTTGACTGACATTTTACGAAATCAGGATGATGCAATGGCATTCGGATGATGTGGGTAGGAATATGACATTGTCGAATAGCAGATTCGTTACACAGTTCTTTGTTGGACTTAGGGTGAAGGGTGTGACAAATTTTGTTTCCTGTAAGATAAGAACATTTTAGGACTTAGGGACATGAATTTCAGATAACGAAATTAAATCCCCCAATGTTAACCTATGGAGAAATAACAAATACAGCTTTCCATGACTAGCATCCACAATTGTTTTCCTATTGGTTTTGAATATGTTGGCATGCTTTGGTATTGATAAGCTCCATGTTTGTGTGCAGAAAAATTCTTGACATTGTTTTTGAAAATTCTTTTTATCCACTGTAAAGCATAGTTTTGCTGTCAGCTAAAAACGAAACGTTAAAATAATCTAGAGACAATTTTAAAAAGCACAAACGTGAGGCTTATCAATACCTAAGCTTACCAACAAGTTTGGAATACTGCAATCCCATATTTTGAAAATGGTTCGAATATATTTTTAATACATAATTCTGCAGCAAAATACCAGTATTCCAACCAGTTTCAATAAGCAGGCTTATAGAGCCCTGTAAGACCGCATCCTTAATCATGACCGTACAGTTTGTGGAATAATTTTATTAAATAAATTAACCCTAAATTCTTAATGCTTGCATTTATAAACGATTAAAAGTTTTAATTTTAACTATTTTTAACAATAAAGTTTCAAAAAAATATTTTTATAATTTATTAAAAAAAGTTATGATTTCCAATTTTTTTCCCCTTAAATTTTAGTTAAAATTCAGGATTTTTTCCCTGCTTTTCACCGTTTCATTCTGGATGCATAATGAGTCTATTTCATAAATTACAGATTTTTAAGAATAAAAAACAAAAAAAGTTGTAATTGACAGGGTTAAGTAATCTAAAATGGATAACTTCCCTAGTATTTTGTAAATCTTAAAAAATTCCACGATATTTCCAGAATTAAAAAGTTCCCTGATTTCCAGTTTTTCCCTGTTCTGTTAAAACCCTGTCCTAGTTCAGATAGTATCTGCTAAGCAGCAAAAATTCAAAATATGTTAAAAGGTAACTTATTAAAAACATTAATTTCAAACCACTTTAGCACAAAGAAGCTTTTAATGGTCTTGGTTCAGTTGTATTCTGATCCCTCCAGATGTCAAATTAAACTTCAAACTAAATTTTATTTCCATACAAACCTTGTCCGGAATTATCTCCAATGGCAACAGGAGAATCAGGTGGATTTATTGAGTTTGTGGGAGAATCAATGACTGTTGAACTTCCAGTAGAGCCGGGCTCTATACATGTCCGTGAACTGCATCCTGAGGCACAATCTTCAGTCAAATCGGAAGCGTCATGTACTTTGTATAATACATAATTGAGGGGGACTTCGACACTGAGCGAACAGACACTTGTAATCATGAGAGATTTGGTGTCCAGCAAGGCAGGACTGGGTTTGATTTCTTCTTCCTATTAAAAAAAGACTTTCTTAATGGTTTTCGTCTGGGATTGAAAAGGTACTTTAAAAAAATAACTGTTGTAGTTACTTTATTAAACATGTAACTGTTACAGTTACGAAATAATAAAAACAAAGTAATTACGGTTACTTGTGGAAACTTCAGACTATAAATCAAGATACAAGTCAAACAAGACTTGGAATTTAACCATAATAACATTTTTTTCCCAAAGAGGACCAAGATTAAAGAAAAACATGCTCAATTAAAACTGTTAAAAAATAAATTTAAATACATAAATTTGAAGGAGTTTCATTTCAAATGGGCATTCGACAGTCTTCCGAACGAAGTTACTTTGTTACCGCTAAAAGTAACTAAGTTAAAGTTAATTTCTGAAAAATCTAACTCCATTACCTAAAACAGTAACTGTTAAAAGTAAAACGTTACTCCAAGCCCTGGTTCCCAGCAAAAAGACGTCTTTTAAATATGCAGGATTTATACATTGTGTCTATAGCTCTCTAGGTTTTACAGGAGCCATTTTCCAACCAACTTTGGATGCTCAACATTACAATTTTCATTTGAAAATTGTTTTTAGTTTGCCTTGGCAAGAAACCCCCAACCACGAACCCTAACCTTTGATGTCAACTGTGGCAGGACAAACAACAAGTTAAAATTTATTGGAAAATATTTTCATTTATATTTTTGACTTATGCTGATTGCAATGACGGATTTCAGTTGTTGGCAGTGTCAGAAATTGGATGCAAAAATTTGGGAGCAATTAGTGCTACTAACTTAAAAATCTATGAGCAAATGCACATTTTATGGAAGCATTTTTGAGAACAAATTATATGGAAAAAATGCTTGTTTCATGTAATATCGGCGCAAATTCTTAAGATTGCTGTAGTTTGGTACCTATAGAATCACCGGAGTTTCGCAATTTCAGAAGAGCCGGAATTCCTAAATTTAAGGAATCACAATTAATGATCGCTGGAGTTTCCAGTTTTTACGATTGGAGCATTGCATTTTATTCATTACCAGAGTTTGTGATTTAAGGATCCCAGTATAGAGAATTTTGGCACATTTCAAATCGTTGAATCGATGACTTTTGAAGACTGTGAATTTCGAAGCCTGGTAGTAACTCTTACAGGGTGCGTACATTATTTTGAAAGTGAAATTTAAGCACTTTCAAGGACATTTTACATTTAAATTCAAGGCCTTAAATGAAAAAAATTTAAACAATTTGACAATTAAAAGCTTTTTGAAATTGTATAAATTAACATTATTTAACAATAATTTTTTCTTACCTCTGATTAATAAACTTCAACTTAAAAAAAGCTTTTTTGGTTGCATCAAAATAGATTGCTTGATTTTAATTATTATGACAGAAAAAAATAGTGTAAAAAAGACAAGTCAATTTAATCAATTTATAGCCATGTTTCTGTTTACAGCACTCCAACATTAATTTTTTTTAATAAACTGCAAAAATGTATTCACCTAAACATAATTTTTATTTTGCAAGTTCTTCTCTAACCAACCAATCTAGAGGTGTGACAAGCAATTGTGTGTTATTTTTGTGTTTGATTTGTGCTATTTTCCCCCCCCTTGTGATTTATTTTCCCTATTAAAATGGCTTATCTTGTTCATGGGGAAAAAAGTGATTTATTAGTTGTCGCTGAAGAGTTGGGTTTGCGGGTAAATTCTTCAATGAAAGTTAAAGAATTGAAAGATATTATTGTAAAAGATATCGATAATGATGAGGAATTTACAAAAACATTGCTGGATTCAACCATCCAACAGAGGATTGAGTCAGAGCAAAGAGAATTTGAGCTTGAAAAATTTAAATTAACATCCAGAACCAACTCTACAGCTCCTGTATATCAGTCTTCTTGAACTGATATGCACAAATTAATGCCGAAATTCGATGTTGATCAGTCAGACATCGGTCTTTATTTAGTGATTTTCGCAAGCAAAAAGAGACGATATTGAGGAGGCTGATTTTGTGGCATCATTGCTTTCATTTTTGCCTTTAGAAATTGTTCAAATCTTAGCCCGTGAACCTGATGATAAAGCAAACGACTATGACTATGTAAAAAAACTTTTGCTAAAAAGGTATAAATTGAGTCCTGAGGTGTTTAGGCAAGAGTTTGTTCAACACAAAAAGAAATCAGATAGCACCTGGAGAGATTTCGTTTTTGAAATCAGTATTTGGAAGAATGGCTTCAAGGCTTGGAAGTTAATAATTTTGAAGCTTTGAAAGACCTTATGGTTGTATATCAATTGAAAAAAAAAGTTTCTGGGGACTTTAAAGATCATTTCATTGATGATTCATGATAAATACCCTGACCAGGACTGGCTTCGGGTCTTTACTGATGGATCCGCAACTTCTTCAGATGGTAGAGCCGGAGCTGGTGCTTACTCCAAATACTTTAGTCTAAGAGAACCACTTGACACTTGGGCGGATAATTTTGATGGAGAAATGCATGCAATTTTCATGGCCATCAGAGCTGTTGGCGAACCAGCTGAACAAAATATCGTAATCTTTGTGGACTCTCAGGCTGCGATTCAAACCATCACTGATTACACTTTATTCCCCTCTGAACTTGAACTCAAATGTAAGCAACATATCGACCTCCTGTTACGTTCTGGAAGAGAGGTAGTCTTCCAATGAATCCCTAGCCACTGTGGCATTTATGGGAACGAAAGGGCAGATACTTTGGCAAAGGAGGCTTCATCTTTGTCCCCTCTCCTCCCTGCCCAGTCCCTCTTCGAAATGCTAAGAGACTTATTAAGAGAAAAATTAGATTAGGTACATTTTCTGCCCTCAGGAACATGGCTGATGGAAAATCCTGGGCTTGCCTTCTCGACGGCCAGCAGCGCTTACGTCTTTCCCTCCTTCCCAGGGCTGAGGGAGTTGCCAATTTTAGAGTTATTAATGGGCATGACTATCTGCAGGCCCACTTGCATAAAATCAACTTGGCTGATTCACCTGATTGTGTTCTTTGCGGCACCTCGCATATGACTGGGGAGCATCTCTTTAGTTGCCCCTCTCTTTCTGACATTCGCTCTAGCGATGACTTTCGGACCCTCACGCCTTCTGGAGCCACTTCTTTGCTGTACTGGACTGCAAGACGCCTCATGTCTGAGAGGACAATGGCGGGCGTAATTTAAAAAAAAAATTTCTTTGATGAATGGGCCAACATTAAAAGGGCTACGGTACTATCTGATCTGTTAGATAACTACAATGAGGTTAGGCAGGGGAGAAATAGAACTAGATCAAACGATAAATTCGAAAAAAAAGAAAATTTTCAGAATATAAATACCAAGGTAGAAAACAATAGAAATGCTTCGAAGGAAGAAGTTACGAATAAAAGAAACGTTGTCAGATTTAATAGGAGAAAAACGTTTTGATGTTTTGAATGTGGTAATCCAAATCATATGCGGTATAATTGTCCTATTATATTAAATCGAAGAAAAGTCAGAATCCAGGAAAAATGTAAATTCTTTAAGTGATAGTACTGGTAATCCCTTCCTGAATCCTTTCTTGTGTAAAGGCTATGTAAATGGGAGAGAAATAACCATTTTGAGAGGTACAGGGTCGACTCTAGACGTTGTGTCTAGAAAATACGTGCTCCCGGATTCTTACACAGGTGAAATATTCTGAGTAAAACAACCTTTGGATGTTAATAAGATATCTTTACCTTTAGCGGTTGTAGAGTTGAGTGGAGAATTTGGCACAATTCAGACAAAGGCTGCTGTATGTGCGGATTATTTAAACGAAGGCAGGTACATCTTAGGAAACCGAACGGCAGTTTTAATAAAAGAGACCAACGGTTTTTAATTCAATTGCAACAAACACTTAAATGCAATGCAAACCAGGTCTCTAACACGATGCATTGAGTCAAATAATTGCACAACGGAGCCGAATAATATACATATGGAAAATTTAGAAGAGCAAGACGATGAGATAAATGAGGTTGACTTAGATGAGGAGCCAATAGACATTCCGGAAGTTGTTCCGAAATTACCTGAAATGTCCCTTATTAATGTTTTCAGTTACATTGGTTTCCCCAAAGAGTTAAAGGTAGAACAAGGGACCCTTTTAACAAGTGCTTGGATTAGTGAACTCATCGAGTGTTTGGGAATTAAACTAAAGCATAGTTCTGTTTATCACCTACAATCGAATCCCTTAGAACCTTTCACCGATCACTTTAAAAACTTTTGCACGCTCTATGCTTGGACTTGGAGGCTGATCATGATAGAGAAAAGCATTTCCTTTGGCCGTTAATTGCCCTGCGTACGGTGATCTACGAAAGAACGAGGCTCTCCCCCACTGAGTTGGCTTCCGTACAAAATCTACTAACCCCGAGCCATTAATTTACGAGACGTGGTTAGAACCGGAAGAGGATAGTAAGATAGTAACAGAAAACGGTTTTGAGCAGATAAATAGACTGACAAGATGTCAAGATCTAGTGATCGCTAAATTGACAGACTCCCAGGCAATAAAAATCTAATCATAGGCCGTAACTTTAAACAATCGATTAAATTTGCAACAAATTGATCAGCTAAGGCTAAAATTATATAAATTTTCGAAAAAGCCTAGTTTAATACATTTAGTTACGCACGGGATCTAGCTAATTAATGAAGCTGCTTTTTAATATAGAGTGTATAAGGCCTCGCACATGTAAACTGAAATTTTAAGCTGTGGAAATTAAGCCGTATACATGTAAAAACTGTACATCGATTTGGAAAAAAATGTAATATCTAATGTAAAACATGCTGACGGTCTCAGTCGCATGATGAATTAAAAGTATTTCACCCTAATTTAAATGTTCTTTGATTTTCTGTTATGTTATGTTTTATTAGTGTTTCAAACATGTTACAAAATGAATAAGTTGTGTGTTATCTTATGATTTGAAGTGCTTATTTGTTTTTTATGTTGTTCTTTTGTCACACTCTCTGGTATGTCAGGCACTGGTGAATTTTTCACAATTAACTACTTGTGAAAAATTCTGCTCTAAAGGGGAAGGAGTTGTACCGTGTTGGAAGTCAACTCTCTTTTAGGAATGCCAGAGACGACCCCATGACCCCTTGTGGTTTCTCAGTGGGGGAAAACGGATGTGGGGGTTTACTTCCTGTAGGGAGATAGACTTCATAAGAAGAGGGAAGAAGGACTTGACTTTGAAACGCCAGACGCGTGAGTTGTGTGTCGAATCTGCTCCCGAACTCATGTATAAATATGTATTAATTCTGTAAATAGTAGCTGGAACTTTGGTTACTATAATAAACCAGACAACGCTACCTCATGAAAATCATTTCCTTACACGCGACATTACAAGGATTTTGTTCAAACAGCTTTTTTAACAGATCCGGAATGAAAGTTTTGCATTCTACTCTGAACTCTAAAATACTTCTTTCGTTGACTTTAGTTTTCTTCTTAATAACAGCTTCGGCTTGGAATCCAATGATCACTTTATTATAGTTACACAAGATATCTTTGTTTGTGATGTCTATATTTACAAGTTTAAGATGAGTGTCTGCTTCATTGATTGTGTCTTGCTTTATAATTCTGGTAAGCATACTTCTTAGTGTCTTTTTAATTTCTGTAGCTATGAATGGAACCATAGGCTTCTCTGTTTGGAAGTTGGCCGAAAACGGGACTAATTCCTGCACAAGAGTTAAAGAAATGTAACTTTGGGAATGCTAGTGGGTCTTTGACCCATCTCCTGACAACAAATACTCCTGACAAGAAATATTATTGGGATGTTACGACTTTCTTTGTTACAGCTTCTATATGCTTTATCATTGATTTTATCATTGATTATATGCTTTATCATCAATTTTTATCGCTCTTTCAGACTGGATAATTTTCCAAACACCTATGGGAGCAGAATTTCAAAGGCATTTTTGTATTTGGACATAATTTATTTAAATCTTCTCGCCTTGCTGGTGAGAATGCAGATGACAAATACCTGGTATACCGGTACCAGGTAATACCAGTTCTCTGTTTTGCCACATTCGTAAAATAAATATAAATCCATTTGCTTTGTTTGAGTGCACTTATTTCAACTCTCATCAAACAACTAAACATAATTTTCACTTCTGTCATTCACATCTTTAATTAGCATACCCTGAAAATGGGGTGCTAAAAACCAAAAGCACATTTCTTTTCTCCACACGTAAAATTCGCCTTAATTGCGCTATCTTCAAACATAAGTTTGAAAACTTTTTCGATTCCAACACAGGATTTATAAGAATAATGACTGGGTTATCACTTTTAAAACCCACAAAATTTTGGCTTTCAATGTTTCATTTTTGGACACTGTTAAAGTAGATTGGATGTCAGTTTTGTTTTCAACAGTTGAACTGGAGCAATTTTCTTTTAATTGCGAATCCGGTGATTTTCGTTCAAAGAGGGCAGCCACAGAGACGTTTTGGTTTTGACTGGTAACCAGATCTTTAAGTTTATCCAAATTTAGGTGACTCTTCAGAGCCGCTTCGCCCATACTTGCAATGTTCAAGTTCTTCATGCACAATTTGCATCTTACAGAATGCAAGTCTTTGGGATTCTTTGCTATCCGATTGCTATGAGCAGGATTTTGAAGCCACAAATCATTAAAAATACATTCACCCATAATATAAAAGTAAAATAATCCAACAAAAACTCTTCACTAAAAACAATATTTGCTTCTCACTTTAAAAAAAAAGCTATCGCGGAGGTTTCGAAACCTTTTACTACGGATGGAAAATCGAAAACCGGCAACATCATTTTTTAAAACCGGTATAACAGCCGCAAAAAACATTATAACCGTTTTTTGCGGCGATAAACAAAAACCGGTTCTTAATATAATAACAAATTGGTTGTTAAGCTGTTTATCCTACTTGAAGGAATAATAAATGCTAAAAAACGAAATTTAGAGAAAAAAAAAAGATTCCGCGTTTCAATTAAGTTATTGTTTGAATTAAAATAAAACTAAACCGGCATTCATTTTTCGGTGAAGGAACAACAGTTAAATTATTAAATAATTTTCTAAACCTCAGAGCCCTATTTTTTTCTTCTTTTTATAACTCCTAACTGCGCAGTGATTGGCTCTTCATTTAGAACAATATAAGTGATTCATTGCACAGGAGTCACGTGATGCACACTAGGCATATGCTTTTTTTAAAAAAACCTTGGTTTTCATGTTAAAACACTTGGCCTTGAAAACAAAAGTTGAAATTCAAGCACTTTCAAGATTTTCCTAACCCTGTACGCACCCTGCTCTTTGATTTTTAAAAAATGAGCTTTTCCCATACAAGAAGTTTCTAAGAACCTGTACCCAACTCACATTAGTTGACACGCTGTTGTAGTGTTCTTCGTGTTCTTGAAAAAGTTCAATGTCACTGTCTTCAACGTCATGATTAGTAGGTGAAGGTGGAAGGCAGTTACTGCCTTCACTGCTTGACGGTTCTTTGGACCCATTTTGGGTAGCCGGCTTATGAACATTCTTAAATAGTCCTTCAATTTTTGACTGGTAGGCACTGGAGGACGCTAAAGACGCGCATATAGCGTCAATGTTCCTGGATTTTCCTCTGATAGCTACAGAAATTAATGACAAGGTATAAGTACACATTTTGCATTACAAAATAAAGTTAATGACCTAATAAGGATCAATTTCTGATCAAGCACAAAAAAATGAATAGAAATTGTGCTAATAATTAACGGAAAATTAAAGAACACAGGCACTTCATCTTAAAAATCAGTAAATTTTTATTTCTATAATTTTAAATCATAGGTTTCACATACAGTGCATTTCTTAAGACTTTAAAGAACAAATTATAGATTATAATAAACATTTAAAAAAAATTATGGAGTTTGTATAGGTTTTATTCATGAATAATAGGAACACTATAAAATCTTACAGAAACCAAAAATTAAAAACTAAGGCTAGATTGAGTTATCACACTAAAGCTACATGAGCGCTATTGTCAAAGCAATTTACTGTATTACGAGTATATTAAATTAGTGAATGCTAATCACATACACCAGTGAAAAAACTGAAATACTTTTAGAAATAACTTTATCGGGTTTTTACTGGTGGATGTCAGACATTCACTTTATACAAAAACATCAATTATTTTTGGAGATAATTATGATTGCATAAACATTTCATTTGAAGACTATTTTTTTTGAAAAATAAAGATTTGTCTTATATGTAAAGCTCTAGTAATCTAAAGCTAAAAATATTTTTTTAGTTAAGAACCAAAATGTTAAGCAAATAAAATACTTTGTTTCATGCAAATTATTGATCTATAACACTTTCAGCAGAAATAACAAAGACAAAAGTTCATGAAAAACTAGCCATTTTTAGGCTCAAAAATTATTTTTTAACAAGAGGGATTTTCTAAGGGACATACGAACATAGAACCTCATACCAGGGTTAGAGGATGTTTTTTTATTAATATCCACGCCTTCTGAGAAAGAAGTAGACGGGGAAACGGTGGGTTCCGTTGATTCTTGGTCAATTTCCTTCATCAGACTTCGATATTCTATAATTGTAGGACTGTAAAGTAAAAAATTTATCAATGAAGGGCTGAGTTGGGCTGAATATTCCTCGCACTAGAGCTACACAACGGCTATTGTGATGAGCGTTGTAATTCGATTTAAATTCCGTAAATTAATTAAAGTAAATAAAAATTTATGGTTTTTTTAAAAATTATGTGTATTGTTGGTAAAACTGAGAGTATGGTGATACGTTTATACATACGTATCCCACAGAGGGCTAAAATTAATTCTCACCATTGTATCATACAAAATAAAAATAGGTTTTTTAATTTCTTTCTGTCCAATAACTTCCTATTTTTACCCTATTATAAGGCATTTTAAATAATTTATAAATAATATAAAATAATGGCTTAACACATGGAAAAAATATTGAGAAATTTATAAATAGTACTTGGTATTATTTATAAATACCCGGGTATATATTATTTATAAATACCCCATCACTATTCCAGCAGGACCAAAAATGAAAGCAATACCACTTGAACTGTAACAACTCAGAATGTGGGTAAAACATGCCTGTGGTTTCGACAACCCATTTTGGGAAGCGAAACTTTCGCAGATGGTACTTCTCTTTGCACCAGAATCTAGTAAAATCCCGAACTAAAACCAAAGATCTGTCACTCAATTTTCTCGCCTACTAGTATAAATTCCAATATATTCTTTTAACCAATCCCTGCATAATAAAGGCAGGATAAATTTATTCCCAGTGAGATTCGAACCGAATAAGACATCACTTTTGCTCTTACTCTCAATCCAAAAGGACCTATGATGTCTTGAACCTTAATATTTTTGTTGAGTTTTGTCATGTTTCTGCCTAATTATTTGCTTAAGCCAAAAGTGACCCACAGAAATAATTATTGTATTAATTACACAAACTAGGGTAGTACTTAGAAAATTATAAACACCATGGGTGACCCTTTTACTTTGGTAGTTACAGGGTCTCAAAGTTGATTATTTCCAAAAAAAAGGTCAAATTCGAAGTTCAATTACTCCAGAAGAAGAAGAGTCAATAACTTGGAGACACAGTTGTAAATACACTTTGAATGTTGTTTTAGACCCAGGTTACAAATCCATGGCACCTAACTTACTTTTTTAATTATTCAAGTTACTTAAGTCATTTTTAAAAAATGACTCTTAAATATATAAGAAATGTAATTAAAACTAAGCAGAATTGTATGCAAAAAATATAATGCCTTGCCGCTTTCTTAGTAAAAAATTAATGAACAATCAAAGAATCTCATTCTATGATGTCATTCCAAACTGATTTATGAAAAAATAAAATTTTGCTTCAAATATTTTTAAATAAAGGTTCTCTTGCCATTGTGGATTTGGCAACAGCGATTTAAATGCAGGGTTTCTGCCAAAATGAAATGCCCCAAATTCATGACTTTTCATGACTGAAATTAACAATTTTCATGACTCCAGAAATCGGACCAAAAATAAGAAAATTTTTAATTTGAGCCATTATGAAATTTGATGTGCAATGCATTATCTTCTAAAATATACCTTTATATTAAGTAAACAATTATTTCTTTATGTATCTAAACCAAGTGTAGGAAAATAAAATCTGAACTAAAAAAACAGCAAACATTACTCAACTTTTGTTTAGCAGTATAACTTAATAATACATCGATAATTTTTTTTATGGATCACGACGCGACAAATTTATATAATTACATAATACTATGCTACTAAATGATGGGATCATATTCAGATTTGTCTATGTGTGTGTGAACATGTTTAGCTGTTCATTTGGTGTACTATTACCAACAAGTTTTGGTTGATGGCAGTTCTATTCAGGCTAAATATTTAGGCGCCGGGTTTGTCAAAAAAAAAATTCTTGACTGCCTTTTTGGAATTGAAATCCCCAACTTATGGTATTTCAATGCATATCCTAACATGGTTTGTTAGAATAAGAACAAGTGTAGTTCTAGTCGTGTCGGTCGTCGGCAACCAACTACTGAGAAAAGTGCCGCTCGGTAGAATGTTTTTATTTCTACTGAGTTATTTGTAAATTGTGTTTTGGAGTATTTGAAGATGGACTCTAAAAGTGTATATAAGACTTTTCCTTTTGTAAAGGGGATATATTGATTGAATGACTGTTTTGATAGCTTGACTTCTCTCTTTTATATTTAGTTTGTTTAACTTAATGTTATGCCGCCGGTTAGTGGTAAATAAAATGAATGATTTTAATCAGTTTTAATTTCTTGTGCAACGTGACACAAACAGGGTTATGGGCCTTAAGCCCCACCCGACAGCGTTTTTGAGTTGAAATTTCTAATTATCTAGTCAGTAAATAGTTGAATAGTCAGTAAAAATGTCGGAGCCTTCAGAACTCTTTTCGTTTCCTAAGCTGAATGAAACGAATTACACGTCATGGATAGCCGTCATGAAAGTCATGCTTATGGATCGTGGTAGCTGAGACTTTATTACTGGTGATGTAAAAGATCTTGGTGCAGATGCTTCAGACAAAGAACAGAGGTCTTTTCAGTCAAGAAAGCAGAGGTCCTACACTACTATCTACCAAGGAATTGAGAGGAAGTTCCGCCCACTGATTGCAGATACCGAGGGCGGAAAAACTGCATGGGACACTTTGGAATCACATTTTGAACCAACTTCTCAAGCAAGATTGACCGGGCTAGTTGATGAGTTCTTTGAAATGAGGTTCAACGTGGAGGAAGAAAGCATCGGAATATTCAGCAAGAAAATAACAGAAAAATGCCAACAAGTAAAGGAATCCGCTGTGTTAAAATTTAATTAAATTTTAATTTAAATAAAATCTTCTATATACTAAGTGTGTTACATATCATTAAAAAGTTCATACAAATCTCTGTCAGATGACATTTATCCCAGCTCCCTAGCTTAATTAGGAAAACTTGTAGGTCAATTTGAAAATTGGTCGGATGTGGTTTTTTGACCAATTTTTTGAACTTTTAAAGTGCCATATTTTTAAAACGGCTCAATATTTGTGAATAAAAATTTTCATTTCACAAATAACTATATAAACACTACTGTTCCAAATTTCAGCAAAATCTGAGATGGTGAGGTAGAATGTGTGTGTTGATTTGACATGGAATGACCCTATCCTTAAAATATACCAGTATCCCGAATTTTAATACGTACGTACCCTGAATTTCAATAATAAATATTTCAAAATATTATAATTAAAGAACAAATGTTTAATTAGTAGATATTGGGCATATGTGTAAAAAATTTTAATTATTTTTTAATTATATTTTTGATGAATGTGAAATGTCCAGATTTCAGCAACGTTTTTCTGGACATGTGGCATTTGCAACAACGGAATGCAAATTTCAATTGCTCTGCACCCAGAAGACATTTGAAAATTTTGCCTTAAAAACTATTTTAATTTTAAGGCTATCATTCTAGAACCAACCATACCGAAACTTCAACGAACCAACTATCAATTTTCCGCAGACACGATAATCGAAAGCACGCCTTGCCCATGCGCAAGGTGATGTCATAAAGAGCGCCGGTGAAAAATACAAAACAAAACGCGGCAATCCCGCAGCTTTGAGTCGTGAAATCACTGCAAAAAACAAAAGTTCTTAATTTGTCAACTATGTTCTTTTGAAATCTCGGCGAAAGTTAACAGCGCTGGTGAAAAAATGCGATTTTAGAGACTTAAACATGAAAAAGGATACTTTCAGAGACACTTAAAAAATTAAATATTAATAGTGAGAAAGTTGACTAGTCCGAGGCCTGCGTTATCACAAGAAAATAGACCAACATTTTCGAATTTCTGATGAATATTTGCACACAAAAAAAGAATGATTTTTGGAAAATTCAGTATTACTGGATTAAATCCGGAGAGTTCAGGGTTCCCACTCAAATCAAGGTGTTTTTAAGGACTTTTCAAGAACTCCCAATTTTTTCTCAAGGACCCTTAATTATAATGCCACCATTATTGTACCAATTAAAAATCGACCAATTTGCCGATTTTCATCAGCATTTCGATGTTTTCAAAACCGATTAACCACTTTTTTTTATAGTTCAGGGACGGATCAGTCGACCATACATCGACGCCTCAACATTTTTGCTTATTGTGGCGAATAGCAGTTAGTGTCCTTTTTTTATAAAAGTTCAAGAGGTTAAGGTTTTTTCCCCCTCCAAGTTAACATCGACAGCTAGTGCCAAGTTCGATGGCTAATTTTTTTCATCCAAACGGAACAATACATATTGGTCTAACCGTAAAAAATTATAAAAAAACACTGAAGAAATCAAGTTGTTTATTTTTTAAAAAGAAATTATGCATTAAATAACCATAAGAAAGAAGTTAAGAAAAACTACGTAATGAAACGGCAAATCGTAATTTTAAAAACAGATGTTTTAAGGCGACAAAAGATGTATCCATATTCCATAACAAAGAATTGAAAAAAATCTGCGCCTGCAATTGTAACATTAAGTAGTATTAGAAATCGCGCCGACACTAGGTGTTTCGGCAACCATATCAGAGAAGAACACAGATTTGGCGTAAATAAAACTGGTTAGTAAACATCGTTTTGTAGAATGCCGAAGTGCTATGCGTGCCATTTAGTGCCGACTTGGCACTGTTTTAAGAAATGACTTCTTGAAATTTGAATGTCGGGATCGAAGTAATTCAAGGACTTTTCAACGATTGTTTGTCAAAATTAGGGAGTACTAAGGGATATTTGAAATCGAAAATCAAAATCAACAATCTACAATCCCAAATAAATAATTTGCAATTTTAAAAAAAGTCAGTGGACAAGCATTAAAACCTATGATACCATGGTACATAAACTTCAATGGAAAAATTTTGAGTTTGAATGACCAGCACTATGTAACAATTGGAGAAATATCTTCCTTAGATAACAACAAGGTAAAAATAACTGAACTACCCATCTGTATCTGGACTCAAAGTTATAAAGAAAATTTTTTGGAACCAATGACACATGGTTCAAAACAGTGCCCTGCTGACATTCTTCAGTTCACCGAACATCATACGGACACTGAAGTATACTTTGTAGTCTCAATCAGCGTGTAAAATAAGCGGTATCGCATAGCGAAACGCGACACCAAAAAGAAAACTTGCGATAGCGATTTAGCTTTGTATCGCATTTAATTGCGATACTCACAAAGCATCTCCGTTTGTCATAACCATGGTGTTTTTGCAAACGATTCGAAGTCAGATCGCTTCAGTTCAGTTGTCTAAGTCATGGAGCTCTATCTCAATTCGAATCCGTTGGCCGCGTTTTGTTCGGGCAGGGAAACATCTCAACTCCATACCAGACTGGAAGTGAGTAGCGAAAAGTGTAAAACAAACCGCCGATAATCGCGCCAGAACAGAAAGATTTAGCGAGATTTCCAATTCGTTATTATTTGTGTTGCAAAAATCAACGAAAGTAAAATATGGTGGTTCAGTTACGAACTGTTAAAAACTGGATCACGTCGTTGAATCCGAATAATGAGTGTGACTGAAGTACAAATCTAACGGTAACATTGTTACTAAAATAATGTGCTCTTTATGTGCAAAGCACATAGATAACTTAAAATGTCAAAATATTTCAACGCATTGCTAATCAACGGAATTAACGGTGCATCGATAAAGATGGACAATACTCAAAAGTGCTATGCATTAATTAAAAATTGCTACACACAAATACTTTGGTGTAGCAGAACTGCTATACACACAAAAAAAGTATTTTACACGCTGGTCTCAATGTCTCCTGAAAAGTTTAGCTATGCTTGCAATTTAGGATTTCACACTTTTTTTTAAATTGCAGGCACATATAGGATTATCAAGTATGTTTCTTTTTGATCGTAATGGTTGTTTAGTAAAATATAAAAACCCAGAAGAAATAATGGAAGAACATTTTGCGGCATGTTACGAATTTTATGAAAAAAGAAAATTTTTCCTAATGAGAATCCTAGAAGCAGAGTGTTTGAAGCTAAAAAATCAAGAAAGATTTATTTTAGAAAAAATAAACTTTGCAATCAAGATTGAAAATAAAGAAGAAATGACATCATACATTTACTTCAAGAGCAAGGATTTGATCAAGATCCAATGAAAGCAGAAGAAAATTTAATACCAACAGGTCCTGATTAAGACTATTTGTTAGGAATGCCGATATGGAGTTTGACTTGAGAGAAAAAAGAAGAGCTTTTGAAGAAGTGAGACAAAAAAAATCCAAGAGCTTCAGCATCTAAAAGAAAAATCTCCTTCGGATTTGTGGCTGAAAGACCTAGAAAACTTCGAAGAAGAGTTAGAAAAGGTTGAGCAGAAGGAAAGAGAAAAAGTGAAAAGAAATTCCAAGCAACAAAAGAGCAACAGCGACCATCACAAGCCATCTACTTCTGGAGATGCTCTCTTTAATGATTTTTGGTAAAAATCAAGGAGTATAAAAGGGAAACAGAAAATAAAAATCAAGGACTTCTTAAGGACTTTCAAGGACCCATGGGAACCCTGGAGTTGGCCCCACATTGGAAAACCCACATAAACTGCGATACTTTCTAGAAAGTCGGGAGCAAGCGCACGAAACCAGTTAAAACAGCTAAAAATTAGTTTCTGTATTTCCCAGTTATCGTAATTGGTTCCGATTTAACTTTAGCCAAGATTGTTTAACTTTATATATAAAACTGGTTTCGAACTTTCGGTTCGTTTACCCCCGGCTACAAACCATGAAAATGCCATTGTTATAAAAGGTATGCAAAAAAATTAACATTTTATTATAAATATATTATGCTAAAAAAATTCGTTAAAAGTACTTTCTTACTTTTTATAATAGGTGCCCAGAAGTAACGATTACTAAGTAGGTAGGCATCGATGATCGTAACATTTTGTTTGCTGGCTTACTGCTTCACTGAAAAAAACTTATGCCAGACTTTTTCCTATTGGTCGATTTTAATAGTTATCAGATAGACATGATGTCATAGCAACGGAATTTAACTTACGGTTCAATGTAAATAAAAACAACCGATCTGCGGCGTCTATGGCAACATACAATGTAATTTTAACGAGATATTAGGAAATTCATACAAATATATTGTTTTTTCATGACTTTTGGTCGTTTTTGGCTCAAATTCATGACTTTTCATGAAAAAATTTACACAATGTCAAAATCCATGACTTTTCATATGCGCACGAACCCCGACTTGGGGTTTTTTTTCGAGTTTTTTTTTTTAAACACCAGAGTTTTTCTGGGCCGGGTTAAATCATGACAACCCTGCCCTTTGTAAGCTAGCCTATTAACAGAACTGTCAAGCGGTTCACCAGGAAAATGTCCTGGTCAGACGACAGCAAGGCAATATTTTCCTTTTCAGCCCTCACAGTCAATATTAGTTTTAAAAACCGTCATTTCTCTACAACACAGTCACCGCACCACATTGGTGGAAGCGGAAGTTTGGGTCACTGCCCATATGCAAATTGACTTCTTATCAGGGCCTGATAAAAGAAAACTCAGACTATAGACACAACAAATTTTGGGAGCCCCTTTACGGTTTGATTGCTCGTAATGATGATCAAACCTCGCACCGCACCACATTGGTGGAAGCGGAAGTTTGGGTCACTGCCCATATGCAAATTGACTTCTTATCAGGGCCTGATAAAAGAAAACTCAGACTATAGACACCACAAATTTTGGAAGCCCCTTTACGGTTTGATTGCTCGTAATGATGATGCTAGTTTGCTACCATTTTATCGGCTTCTTTATAATATTGATCAAACCAATCACATTAGGTGAATGTCTGAGTGAAAGTCAAGCTAAAAATAAAGTGGGATCTCAGAGAAAATTTACTGAAATTTTGGAATTCTACAACATGTAACATAAAAGAAACTAAAATTTAGGGGCCCTACGCCCGGGCCTAATGGTAGATCAGGCCCTGCTTCTTATGTACCAACCTATCAAGCGCTGCTTCAAGGAAACAATGTACCAGGCAGAAGATGGGAAAGCGTTCTTTACCGCTCCAGCCCTCTCTATTGCAGTAGTAGAGCAGCCCAGGGGTTGACCATGTTTGATGTAGCGGCTGGCATGATTTCAACCAGACCCGATTGCACATCGTCCTAGCATCCGCATAACCTGCAAACAGAAATAGAATAAGTGTTTAAACATTGGTCAGTCTGTCTATAACAATATCATATACACTGCTCACAACAATTAGGGGAGCGCATGGTTTAAAACCTTTTCACCCCCAATGATTCCATTTGGAATCATCAGCTGGCAAATTTATTTCTCACTAAGTTAAGCTCGCACTTATTTCAAATAAGTATTATCACGTTCTCCATATATTTATCTATAAAGTTATATTTTCTTTTTGTATCGCTAGATGGAAGAATCATGTCTTTTGAATAATTAAATAATGTTTGTTTTAATTAAATGAAAATATGAAGAACATGGTAAAATAAAATTCACTCCCAAAAATTTTTGATGAATTAAATTGACCCTAAATTCTTCACGCCTGCATTCTTAGATGTTTAAAAATTGATTTAAACTTTTTTTAACAAAGAAAGTTAGAAATAGCGTTATAAGTTATTCAAAAGTTATGATTCCAAATTTTCCCCCCATAAATTTTATTTAAAAAGTAGGTTTTTTCCCCCCTGTTTTTTACCATTTCATTCTGGATGCATAATGAATCTATTTCACAAATTTTAGAATTAAAAATAAGAAGTTAAAACTGAAAGGATTAACAAGAGCACGCAAAGAGCTCCCCTAATTGTTTTGAGCAGTGTACTTCAAATTTGGTACACAAGTTACTAGTGCTTATCGGATGTCACATTAAAGTTTTCAAGGCCGGGTAGCTGGCATTGAACTTTTTTAGTTTTAAAGGTATGGCTGAAAAACGAAACTTCATATTTGGTACGCGAGTTTCCTGTGCTTACCAGATGTCATAATAAGGTTTTTAAGACCTATAAAAATTTGAATGTACGCTCTGAGGGATGCCGATGCATAAACCTGTCATCTGACTATCAGGTTTTCTTAAAAAAGCATTTTCCATAAAAAAAATATATATACCTTGGGGAGGTAAACTGAACTCAATGAAATAATTTTTACAAAATTATATTTTGTTTTGAAGTACATTTTTTTAGAGAAATGATTACATTCATACAACAAAGAGAACAGACTGCCAGTTTAAAACATAAAAAAAATTTCAGTTTTTTCCCCTCAATATGAAAATTTCCTTAACACAATTGAAAAGCTAGTGGTGAAGTGACAAAACGGTGAATTACCTTCCTTTAAAGTTTTTAGTTTGCACTCAGATCTCTTAATAACAGTACTTGCATATCATAAATAATATACTAAACTTACATAAAAATATAATTTTTTTTCCCCACAAATGTCACTTAGCACGTTCTTCCACTAAGCTCTTCAATTCTTCCCTAACAAATTTTTCAATACATAGATTTGCAGATGTAAAAATAACAAAACTATATAAGTTAGGGGGAATGGGCACGCTGGACCACGGGTCTCCAAACTCAAGTGCCTCAGTGTTAATCCAATGGTGAAAAAACTATTTTCTCTGCCACATTTCTCCGTCCGTATTGAATATTTTTACAAACGGTTTTTTTTTATATGATACATGTAGATAACTTACAGGTCTCTATCTTCCCACTTTTTGAAAATGCTTCGAATATTTTGTGTAAAATTATTTATTGAAAATTTAAAAAAATATTCTAACCAATTTCAAAAAGTGGGAAGGTCGGGACCTGTTAGTCAGCTACATTTATCACATAAAAAATCCGCTTGTAAAAATATTCAATACAGCCGGAGAAATGTGGCAGAGAAAATATTTTTTCGCCATTGGATTAACACTGAAGCACTTTGCTTTGGAGACCCCCGGTCCAGTGCGCCCATTCCCCCTTAATTTAGTACAAAACTGACTGATATTCCAGACAGAGGGATACAATTAAGGAATATTTAACGCAAATTAAAATTAAATTTTTATAAAAATTAAATAAAAGATTGCCTTTTCATAGAAAATACTTACGATTTGAACTAAAATCTGCCAAATTCCTTAAATATGCACAGGCTTATTGTTGTGGAGTTTGACTCACCAATGTTGTTCACGTTAACCGAGTCTCCCAAGAACTTCTTACAATTTGAATGCCTATAAAACAAATATAGAATTTAGGGATGCACCGAATATTCGGTTACTATTCGGTATTCGGCCTATTTAGCCACTTTAGGCAAATATTCGGTTTGGCCGAATAGTTGGCCGAATAGTTAACTATTCGGCCGAATAGTGAAATTTAAAATTTTTCAAATTTCTTCAAGTTATCTTATAAAACATCGAATAATTCCCAAATAGGACTTGTTTTCTTTTATAATATGCTCAAATTCTTAAGTTTTAGTTATTTATAATGTTAAATCAAGCTTTACTCAAATTATATATTACAAAAAAAGCATGTGTCTTTAAGTTAACAGTTACAATGAGTGGGCTTTAAAAAAAACAATAATTACTATATATATCACAATTGAAATTTTTTCACTAAAAGATAAAAAAATTAATTTTAATTGTATAATAATATTGTAAGCCATGGATGGTTTTATTATTTTTTTCTGATTTTCATTCTACACCGGATCCACCTACTTCTGTTTTTGTTTTCATACTTCCGTTTTCGTGTTGTGATTTTACCAATTTACACTTTCTAAAAGACTTGTTTTAATAACAAACAAGTACTACTTTATTCCGTGTTGCTTCAATTAAAAATTTAATAGCTATATTGTATTAAAATTATTGTGTGATTGTGTACTTATATGTTTATGTTTAATTAAAATTGATGAATAAATAAAACTTGCTTAGATCCGACAAAAAATAAAAATTGGTTTAGGTAGGCCGAATATTCGGTATTCGGCTTAGACTTTGACCAAATATTCGGTATTCGGCCAAATTTCGTATTCGGTGCATCCCTAGTAGAATTTCAAATTATATATATAAGGAAAGAAATTATTTCTCTAAATGTACTTTACCAATTGATTTTGAAACAAGAAGGTCAATAAAAAAAATTTATTACAAAATTCGCGGGGTTTTAAAGAGCCAAGAACTACTTTTTATCACAAACATATACAATAAACATAGCAAAACATAATTTGTTCATGTTTAGCATCACAACATATTAACATACTAATATCTGAAAGAAATAAAGAAAAAACCAAATTATATCTTTGTACACATGGTAAAGTTTTTTTAGGAGAAGCCGCAAAGATTGCAACAGCCGAATACAAATTTCCATCTCTCTTCATCCAATAGATATTAAATATCTCGCCCAAAAAAACTATTTTAATGTTAAGCTTATCAGTTAAGCAGGCGAAATATCCAATTATGCATAGTAAATAGACTAACATTTACGAATATCCAGTTATGCTTCATCACGATACAGCAGATTGCAAAGATGAAAGCAAATTTCTATCTTTCTGCATCCAATATATAATTGAATATTTCTTTCTAAAAACTGTTTTAATGTTCATTCTAGCAAGCAAAATATCTTATTATGAAATTCTTATGTTATTATATAAGCTATAAAAACTATTTTTATGTTAAGGCTCTCAATCTAGCAACTGATATATTGTATTATGAAAAGAAAATAATCATTTGAGAATTTCTAACTTCCATCGAAAATCAATTCTACTGTTACCTTGGACCCAGAAAATTATTAAAAACACTTTGGGTTGGCACTTAACTCCGCAGAGTTAGCAGGTCTGAAAACAGAATCCGATTCTTGCGGCATCAGCGTTCACTTGACGTCAAAGTGTAAATTTGATGCAGGTACCGCAGGCTTAACAGAAAAATATGGTAAAATCCTAGTTTTGGTATATGGAGACTTTTTATTTCTTGGCAAACTTGTTGGCAAGAAAACATCGCATAGTGACGCATGATTGGACTAGATGCCACTCAGAAAACGTGATGTCAAAGTATGACGGATCATGTGATGCAGTTCTGGAACATTCTGGAAGCGTTGGTTTGACTTTATTGAGAAACAAAATGGCCGCCATGACAGGGAGAATTTTTGTACATGATTTGCCAGAAGTAATTATTTATCGTAAAATTCCCGAAAAAGTCGCTGTATACCAAAACTAAGATTTAACCAAAAATATTTCTGTATTTGAAAATAATAAAAAATACAGAAATCCGTATAAATACAGAGTACTTACACCCATGCAGGTTGAAGTCTGGGTACAGTTCTGACTTTGTATTTGCGTTTCATCCCTTTGATGAAAAAACAAATGAGGACGAAACTGAAGCAATAGGCAGGCTTTGAAGCTAAACCCTCAGGACTTCTATGTGCGGTTTACTATCTAACTCGACATGAAGGGTATGTTAAAGTAGCATACATATAGAAGCTAGTGTTAGGGTTAATGAAAAATGTATATACTTATTTTGACGGATCAGATTTACTGTACGGTCCCCCTTGGTGCGAGTTTTTCGGATTTGGCAATAAATAATTTTTTTTGGCAAACCTGTCCGACTTTAACTGAAGATTCAAATTCTATGACTTTGCAACCGATGGCGTTTTCCGGCAACCCTATCGGACCGTTGGTTGAGTTTTCATAAGAAATATTCCTATACGATCTTTTCTTTGAATAGTGGTTTTTAAAAAAAGTCGCCAAAAGACGGACATTTGGTGCGGTTTTGGAAAGTTCGCCAAGGGGGACCGTACAGTAAATCTCTACCATTTTGACTTTCAAAAAAATTTAAACAAAAAGGTTTTATTTTGGTTTAGAGAACTTTATCAAATGACATTATACTTTATTGCATAATTGCTACGCTTAATGGAGAAACCTAGACGAATCAGACACATTCGACGTAATGTGGCGCTATCTGACATATATTTTAACAAAGAAAAAATTTAGCGGCACCACCATTTTGAACATTTCAAGTTCATTTCTTGTCGGCTTTCCGATTAAAAAAACTTAGTTTACAAACTAAACAATAAACAGCGACCAATAAATGATGAATTACACTACTATTTAGGATGAGAAACTAATCTATATGTAGTTATAGAAACAAAGCATTTGGTTTGAATAAGCTTTCGGTTTGAATGCTTTGTATAGATACCGTTGTGAAGTACATCGGAATCATGAACTTGTGTAAGTATATATAAATTTAGACAAAAACAATCGCATATTTCTTTGGAAAAAGTAGATAACTGATAACTTACTCAGTTGGATCAATACATCGTAACATTCAGACAAATTAAATTAAAAATATTAAAAAAAGACTTTATTAAAAGCGAAACGACTCGAAGAGAGAAAAACTGTTATTACTTCTTAGCATTGCCAAATATTAAAAGGTAACCTTTCAATATGAATTAATTTTATATTTGGTTTAGTTGATTAGCTTATCACAATGAGGCTGTTTCACGTGATGTAACGCTCCTGTTTTCGATTTAACTCTTAAAATGGTTGAAAAGATTTGGGTTAGGGACTGCTGTGGTCCGTTGGATTAAAAATTGGTTGACCAATAGAAAACAACGGGTTCACATTAATGGTAAGTACTCTGATTGGAATGAGGTTGTAAGTGGAGTGCCTCAGGGCTCTGTACTAGGCCCAATTTTATTTATTATGTTTATTGATGATATCAGCTGGGGGTTGAATAGCAAGTTAAGTATTTTTGCAGATGACTTAAAAGTGACGAGTACAGTAAATTCTGTTGAGCATATTGAGCAGTTACAAAATGATCTTACGAAAATTACTGAATGGGCTTCACGCTGGGGTTAACAAATGTCAAACCTTGCATTTGGGTAAGAACAATGTTAATCATTCTTATGTTTTACAGGGAGAAAGTATCCAAGATAGTGAGTTCGTTAGAGATTTAGGAGTTTTGGTGAGCAATGATTTCAAAATGAGTAAGCAGTGTGTTGAGGCAAGTAAGAAAGCCAATCGAATGTTGGGATATATTAGAAAAAGTATCACTTCTAAATCTAAGGAGATTATTTTGCCATTGTATAGGGGATTGGTAAGGCCACATCTGGAATATGCTGTTCAGTTTTGGTCTCCCTTCCTCAGAAAAGATATAGAGTTGCTTGAAAAAGTTCAGCATAGGGCTATAAAAATGATTAAGGGTCTATCTGGTATTGATTATGATAACAGATCAAAACCCTTTCCCCCCGTGAGTGCTCGCCTGATCAAGAGTAACTCAGACAGAAGTTTTGCCAATGCTCCAAAAAGTTAAATATGTCGTGTAGTAAACCTATATATAAGATTAGTAAATTCGATTTCCCGGAAGAAATCGATTTTTAAAACAATAAAACTAAACTCACTTATAACCAAATTAAATTATGTGTAATAGCATTATGAATAAAACGCACGCCGAAACCCCTCCCCCGTTGCTAAACTTCATATACCTCTTTCATTTTCTCTAATGTATTTAAAAAATATGTTGACGCATTAAACTAAACTTTATGATCACACCACGGCAATTTACTGAAATCTGATAATCTCATTGTCTGATGAAATTTGTATATCATAAAAATAATTAATGTACTATTAAAATTAGTGTTATTCAAATAAGGTTTTAATACGACAGTTAAAAAGACAGACATAACAGAAATAAATTATAAGTTCAGATAAATCAAAATGTCAAATAAATTAAATGTCAGATAAATCAAAAAACTAGTCTGGTATATATTCCAACATAAAATATGTTGACATCTCTGTTAAAGTTGCGTTTATTTTGTTTACATTGCTCTGCATGGAATCCCCACCAATGATTTGGACCCTCTTTGCAAAACTACAACCTATAAGAAAGTGTACTTAAAGATGGCTCTTTTCAGTGCAAAAAGCAATTCATTGGTGACGATACTGCTTTTTACCTGTCCACGGCAGATTTATTGACATTAGCATATTAAAAAAAATAACACAATTGTAATATTTATTATATTATACAAACATTAAACATTGTTACTATAACATTTATTGACATTAGCAATAACAACAAAGATAATTTAAAGGTTATTTTGACTAACATCAATCATTGATAGTGAAAGAAGCTTTTCAGATATACAGTGCAATTTTTCGAGAGTTCTTTAAAGTTGAAATCAAAATTGTCTTTAAAAATAAATTAGTCAGAGAACAAAAAATATGCCAGTTATGCATTCAGCGGCGTCTACAAAAAACAGTGACAATATGAAGAGCTTAGTGGAAAAACGAGCTAAGTGACATTTTTGAAAAAAAATGAGATTTTTGTGATAATGAACAAGTTGCCTTTCCTTGTCTTGAGACTCGTCACGCCTTATAGGCGCATGAAGCCGCAATTGTTGAAACCTAGTTCCTCCGGTTCAGTGCGGCCTCCCTGGCAACTGTCCAGCTTGGCCAACAGGCCAACCAAGATGGTCTCTCTCCTTCAAGATGTTTCGTCGGCACGTCAGCCTTGGTCGGCCTCTCTTCCTTTTACCGTCAGGAGACCAAGTTAAAGCGATCCGTTCGTCAGAATCGGGGCTCCTTCTTAGCACATGACCGACCCAATGCCATCTTTTTATCATTATGTCATTTGTCAAGGGTTTGTCTGCTGTTTTGATAAATAGATTATGGTTTGAAATTTTTTCTGGCAAATAAATTTTTAGAATATTTCTTAAACATTTAGTATGAAATGCGTATAGTTTATTTTCCTGTTGTTTTGTAATTTTCCAAGTTTCACAACCATAAAGTGGTATAGATTTTATAATTGCATTATAGATTTTTAGTTTAAGATAAATGTTTAAGTTTGACGACTTCCGTGCAAACCTTGAAAAGCTTTCTAAAAGCATTTTGCGCTTTTTTAATCCTACATTTGATATCCTCATCTGTTCCACCCAGTGTGTCGACTATGGAACCGAGGTATGTAAAACTATCTGTTTCTTCAATTTCTTTTGAATTGATAATAACTTTGTCCTATTTTTACTGTTTATTTTCATAACTTTGGTTTTATTTTCACTTATTGCTAAACCAACTTTTTTGGCATTCTCTTTGAGTTGTTTTTTCCTGCATATCCACATCTGTTCCACCCAGTGTGTCGACTATGGAACCGAGGTATGTAAAACTATCTGTTTCTTCAATTTCCTTTGAATTGATAATAACTTTGTCCTATTTTTACTGTTTATTTTCATAACTTTGGTCTTATTTTCACTTATTGCTAAACCAACTTTTTTGGCATTCTCTTTGAGTTGTTTTTTCCTGCATATCTTGGAATCTGGATGACATCACAACAACTTCATCCGCGGATCCTCAAGAAATGTGTTAAAATCCCATCTTATTCCTCTATGTATGGTTTCTACTGTTTTCCTCATTACCAACAATGGACATGTTAATCCATCCTTAAAAGAATAACAAGTTTCCCCTCTTCATAAATTTTAAGTTGAGTACATAATGATGCTACGTGTATAATGTTAAGTATATTGTAAGTCTAAGTATCTAAAGTGTAAGTATCTGAGTGCAAACGAAAAACTTTTAATTTCCCTTTTTCCGTTTTCACCTTTTTGTCACTTAGCACGTTCTTCCACCAAGCTCTTCATTTGCGGGGGCTATTCACAAAACGGTCTGTAGTTAGTTGCGCGATAGTGGCTGTAAGGGATAGTGTTACAAGTGCACTCAAAAAAGGGTTTCGAAAAACGATACACCAGTCAGAGGGGATCAAGAAAATGGTCGGTCTGCTGCTACACTGTTGTCCACAATCACGACGAAAACGGCCACTGCGCATGGGCGGAAGATCAAAACACGCATGCTCGCGCATGCTTATTTGCTGTTAGTTGCTTTTACTATTGCTAGTTTTACAAAAAACGAACATCTCTTAAATGTGGTTGTAGATGAAGCAGCGCAATTTTTTTAAAAAGGGTGCTTGGTTTTAAAAAAAGTTTTCCGTTTAACTGGTTTATCCAAAATAAATCCTAGTGTTTTCCAGTGTACCTGAAGCTAAATATCGTTTTTTCTGTTTGACCGTTTCTGCTTTTACATCCCTAAACCTGTTTCGTTTTGAGGAACTTTTTCACCCATGAGCACATTAGTAACTTGATACCGGTTCCGGACAGTATCCCTATCTAGCCGAAATCCCGACAGAACATAATCCGTCAGAAAAAAAATATAGTAAGGTTCGAAAACCCGACAAATCAATAAATTAATCCGTTAGGCTTATTTAGGGGCAATTTAATTACTAATTTTTGTATTTTTTACTGTTGGAATTATGGCCAGCCAGGTTCCTGCTTGTCGGGATTGTCCCGCTTGATACACTATCCCTTTTAGCCACTTGACTCACAATAACCTTATTCATATCGTATGATATCAATTAGATATAGATTCTACATCAGAAGTTGATCCGTTTGATTTCGTTTGCCAGAAAGCTTGTTATGGTTATAAGGACGCTTTTAGATTTTTCGGGATCAGTTATATCGATCTAATGACAAAATTGGAGCGGTGCGACACTAAGACCATCAATAAGTTATTGTACTTAACTTTCAGTTATTGAAGGTGGAATATGTAAATCAGGCACTACTATTATTCGGTATTCTGTTTTAAAATTCGCTTGCTCATTTTGCAGTTTTCGAGTATCTTTCAGATACTGTGACTTTACGATATAGTGAAATCATCAGGATTTACCTTACAGTTTTCGTGCTTTCCTTCAAATTCAAGGTATTCAGACTTGGGTTAATAAGAAACGTAGTGTTACCAGTGTCCATCGTATTTTTCGTATTTTCTATTCAGTGTATTCTGTGTATTTTCGTATTTTCTATTCTTCAATTTCTGTGTTAAATGGAGCTAGTCATATACTAGTATCTGTATCGTCAGTGAGCATCGTATAGTTTGGACAGTGCCGTATGTAATTATGCCAAACTGCATCATCATTGTCCATCTTAGTTTTGGAATGTTCTCATTCTGTGTTAAATGGAGCTGTCCCTCTATGCAAATACTAGTATATTCAGTGAGCTTCTTACATTCTTTGCGGACATAGTGCCGTATGTAATTATGCTACACTGCGTCATCAGTGTCCATCTTAGTTTTCGTATGCTTTCTTTCTGTGTTAAATGGAGTTGACCCTGGACAATTATTAATATTGTCAATGAGAATATTACAGGTTTGGTGGACAGTGACGCAAGTAATTATGCCAAACTGCGTCATCATGATCCATCTTAGTTTCCGTATTTTCTCTTTCTGTGTTAAATTGAGAAAAATATTATTAGTATCGTCAGTGAGCATCTTACAGTTTTTGCGGACAATGAAGTATATAATAAACCAAAATGCGTCATCGGTGTTCATATTAACGTTCGAAATTTGTATCTTCAGTGAGCATCTAGCAGTTTTGTGGATAGTGACGTATATTATAATTATGCCCAAACTGTATAATCATTAATCATTGTCCATCTTAGTGTTTGTTACTTGTATCATCATGTACCCATATAAGTTTCCGTTAATTGTATCAACAGTGTTCATCTTAGTTTTCGTTACTTGTATCGTCAGTGAGCATCTTACAGTTTTTGTGAACAGTGAGTGACGTATGTAGTCATGCCTAATTGCGTCATCAGCGGTGGTCGACAGTGGCACCCTCACTCCAGGCCGAACCCCTCTGCGTTGGCAATGGCGATTGTAAGCTTCTCTCTGAGCACCTCTCTGCTCTTGTAGCGCGGCAGCACCAGTTGGTTGAAGCACGTGTGCGACACGGGCAGCCTGCAACAACACATGTGCAAGAATTACCACATTGAAATAGTTGAATTGAAACAATGAAATAGTTGAATTATAACAATGAAATAGTTGAATTATAATAATGAAATAGTTGAATTAAAGCAATGAAATAGTTCAACTATAATAATGAAATATTTGAATTATAACATTGAAATAGTTAAATTATAATAATGAAATAGTTGAATTATAACATTGAAATATCTGAATTATAACATTGTAGTAGTTGAATGATAACATTTAAATAGTTCAGCTATTAAATTGAAATAGCTGAGTTATAACATTGAAATAAATGAGTTGCAACCATGAAGTAGTTGAATTATAACAATGAAATATAAACCCCAGCACATGCTATGCCCGTTTCATAAGCAAATGTTCCGGTAATGTGTGCCGTGCTTAAGGGTGCCGGATGAGTGCAGTGACTAATGTAAAGGGATTTCAATGTAAAGGGTGAATGAGACTGAATAACCGTGGGTGTCCAAACTAAAGTGCCTCTGTGTAAATCAATTGAAAGCTACATTTCTAAGCCACATTTCTTCGGCTGTATTGAATTTTTTTGCAAACCGTTTTTTTATGATAAATGTAGAGGACTTAAAGTGTTCCACAATATCACGTTTGAAATTCGTTGGAATATTTTTTAAATTTTAAACAAATAATTTTACAACAAGATATCCAAACCAGGAGAGCCATGTAAGAAACCGGAACAGTTGCAAGTGAAAACGGGATCCGCATGCATTCCTGTGCGTGTTTGGAAGTGTGAGAATTGTCCGTTAGCCAAGTCGCACCTGTCGTTCTTTATTTAATTAAATTATATAATTAATATTCAAAGATTTATTCAGACTTCGAATCTATTCAACAGTACTCACATGTCTGTGTTGTGGTTGAGGGCGGATATCTTGAAGGTCATCTCGCCCATCCCCCCGACGGGCACCCGGTCGCTGCCCGTGGCGAACCTCAGGAATTGCTTCTGCAGATCCGGGCTGTAGCTCCGCACGACCTCCCAGAACTCCCTGCAACACACGAGCTTCATCATTGTTCAGTAAAGTTAGTAAGACCTGGGGCAACGACTGTTTCGAGAGCTCGAGTTTTGTTTTGTAAACAGAATTTAGAATCGTGTAATAACGAAATCGCTGTTCATCTTTAAGTTACTTAAGACACTTCAATTGTTTTGCTAAACTTCATTTGTTCGGAATAATATGTTGCTGTTTGTTTGTGCTTGCCATTAAAAGTCTCGTCAAATATTTCTCGGTCAGATTATTTTGTTTATCAGCAATTATACTGCCGTGGAGCAGGTAAACTGCAGTAACCACAACAATGAATTGGGCCATTATTGCCTTGAAAAAATCAGACCTTCAGTATACTTTCTTATTCGTTAGACTTATTGAGTTCTTGCAACTATGTTTCAAGTCATTAGTCTATTTACTGCAGTTTAAATGCTCATGGCATTATTATACTGCCGTAGGCAGGTAAACTGCAGTATCCAGACTAATGACTTAGTTGCAAGGATTCAATAACTGTTACCTATAAGAAAGTATGCTGGAAATGGAAGACTGATTATTTCAGACCAAAAATGGTCCAGTTCCTTGTTGTGGTTACTGCAGTTTACCCGCCCACGGTAGTATAATCCTTACAATTGCAACGCAAGCTTGCTTCCCCTACCCCTGCCTATGGGTTTTCAGGAAACTGCATGAGGCAGTTTCCTATACACTTCCCCCTACCCTACCATGTTTTTCATATTTTTATCTAACTACAACAAACATTATTTAATTCTTCAAAAGACATGGTTCTTTCATTTATGATACAAAAAGAAAATATATTTTTTCTGTCGAAAAATTACCATTACTTGGGTTGGGTCCGGAAGTTGTGAAACCTAATAGTCGGCTTACGCTACCTCTAATGCCGTCCTAGTGTAATCTTTTTAATTTCCGTTGGTTCTTAAATTTCGTTTTTTTTAACCCTTTCAATCCCAATGATTCCATTTGCTTTAATCAAACATGCGATTTTTTTTATCACGAAGTTAAACTCTTTATTATTCAAAAATAATAAAAATAATATAATTTTGAAGAAATTTTTCTACAGAAATATATTTTATTATTATATCATTAGATGAAAGAATGTAATAATGTTTGTTAAGAATTTAAATAATGTTTGTTATAGTTAAATGAAAACGTGAAAAACATGGTCAAATTAACTCTGGAATAATTTTATTAAGTAAATTGGATTAAAAGTGTTAAAGCAGCGTTTCCCAACTGGTTGGTCGCCACCAAGCCCTGATCGTTGGCCGTACCTTGGGCCCGCCTGAATGTTGACCGTTTTTTAGAGGCTAATTTAAAATAGAAGGAATACCTGAATCGTTTTGAAATACAGTATGTTTATTCATTTTCAGGGTGTCCAGAAAAGGAGTCTGTTTTCAAAAATTAATAAAAAAAGAAATGGATAGAGATATTAGCACAATTCTTGCAGAAAACGAATGAGTCATGTCTGGAATTTGTTATGGAACACCTTATTATGTTAGTTATGTTTATTACGTTAGTATATGTTATTAAACTTCATTATGTTCAATTTAACCGACAGATACTGCTGCAATACCATGTGTTGGATTCCACGCAATAACTATTGCTGCTTTCCCTGAACTGAAAGCTACGGAACATTTCTGAACGCGTGTCCTTCTTTTCGGTATATACGCATGCCTAGTTCTTTCATACAGCCAACACACGATATTGCCGCGCCATCTGTCGGTTAAATTGAACATAATAAAGTGTAATAACATAATATAACGTAATAAACATAACTAACATAATAAAGTGTTCCATATCAAATTCCAGACATGACTCATTCGTTTTCTGAAAGAATTGTGTTAATATCTCTATCCACTTCTTTTTATTAATTTTTGAAAACAGGGAGTACTTTTCTGGACACCCTGTATATTAAAATTCAAAAATCATATTTTTTCGTTTTTGCTTTTTCAAAATGACCATCGTATAGTAACTAATCTCCTAAGACCCTCGCTACAAAAGGTATCAATCGGGGGGATTTTTAGCTTCTCCTACAGTGATCATAAATGAAATTTTTTGATTTGAACGCCTTCATAAAACATATCTTCTAGTTTAACCTATAAGAAAATAAAAAGTCGAAAAGTCATAAATTGGTACTCCTCAGAAAAAAAAAATCGATTTTTACCCTTTTTTCAATGATTTTCGGGGAAAAAACGGTAATTTTTATAATTGTTTTGGCATTTTTGAGTTCATCTAAAAGCTAATACTATAGAGAAGGCGCATGCCAAATTTCATAAGAATCCGTTGAGAACTTTTTGAATTATCTTACCCACCCTTTAAAAAAAAGTAGTTTTGAGAAAAACTTATTTGAAGTTATGACACACAGAAACTGTATGATTACAGTGGCTTACGAACAAGCCAGCGATTCCAGGATCATCTATAACCCTTTAAGACCCGCTATCAGATGGCGCTGATTTAAGTTTATGAGACTAAATTTTAGAGTTTTATTGAAAAAATGCCTTAAACAGCATCAATGCTAGCAACTCCTTAAAAACAAAGTCATTTTTTATACAAATATGACTGGTACAATTCAGCTGCTTCGGTAGCAGCTCGGTCGGAAAGGGATAAGTCTTTTGGTGCGTTCGTAGCACTGGTTGTTCTCCGTAAGTTCACCATACAATCAGACCCCAAGGTCAGAAATTAAAAAAAAAACAGGTAGCGAGAGCCGAGAGCTCTGTTACATGCTTAAATAGCTCTCAAGCGCAGAGTTGAGGGGGACACTTAAATGAGTTTTTAATGGATAAATAGTTCAAATTTTAATTTAAAAATTTACAGGTATATTTTTGAGATGTTGTTTTAGCTATTTCTGAAAGTTTAGTTTAGTTTAATTTGAATTATCGTCGAACTAGAGCTACACGAGGGCTATTGGCGACGGGCGTCGTATTTTAGAACCACAGTCAAGTGACGAGCCGACACCTGAGTAGGCACCCAACGCAACCATTAAGGGCGACATCGTACGCAGCGTTGAGACTTTGAAGGGTATTTAACGTGCACGCCCTCTATACGGGGTCGGACATTTTTGTCGACCCCTATTTGTCGGACATTTTTGGCTGCAAGGGCCGTTTATAGGTCGGCAGTTATTTTGGCGATGTCAGGGGTCGAGCCTGGGACCTTTCGATTTTTTTCATGTATCGCTCTTAAGTTTTTACAATTATCAGCACCCAAATTATTTTCTTTTTAAATATTATATTTGATGATGGATCTTACTTTCTATTGTCACAACTTTGCAGTATGCATATTAAGTAACAATAACATTCGCGAAAGGGGCCCCGAATGTCATGACAAGCTACGACGGCCACCATGTTGAGGTTTGCTCGGGGAGTTGTGTAGAATAAATATCACTAAAATTGAGCTAAAATCACTAAAATTTTGTTGTAGATGTTGATTATATTTTTGTGCCTTACAAACAAGGACCATTTTTTTTGCGTGGTTCTATTTCTCTTCAGCGAAATTTTTTTGTGTGTGTCAAACTCAAATTTTCTCAATAAACACTTTAAAAATGGCCCGTAATTAATTATTAGTAGCAAAAATAATAAAGTATAATTAAATTAACGTAACATTAAATTATGTATTATTAATTTTTTTATATTCAAAGAGCCCAATTTTACTGTATTTTTTTAATTATTAATTAATAAAAAATAATTATAATTAATATTTAATTTATCACCTAGTATGAAAACAAAAAACGAATTTTAATCTACTTAATAATTTTTTTAAAAACATATTTAAAAAAAAACAATGATAGAGTTGAATTACGGGCCATTTACAAGTGTTCATTGAAAATAAATTGTTTTTGACATTAAATTTTATTTTGCTAAATAGAAATAGAATTTTCCAAAAAAGTATCCTGGTTTCGGAATCACAAAAGTGCTATCAAAGTCTAAATTTTTTTTTGAGTAGTTGAAATAGTTAGTAGCCGTAGACTCCGTTTTAAAAGCTTCTAAAAAAAGCGCAAATTTAGATCGAACTGTTTCCTTTTACCCAACTCCTCGAGCGGACTTTAACATGGTAGGAGAAAGAAAATAAATTTTTTGTTGTTGTAAGAACCCTTTCCTTATCCTGCAATACTGTACAATATACAACCTGTTGAACAGCATTTTCGACCATTCCAGTAGGGCGTGAAGTGAACTTTTCCAAGAAAACTTTTCAACTAGCCCGGACCTTGTAAGCATAGGCGGTGATCATAGCCTGAAAGTGACCTTGTTCCATTCTAAATTACAGTCATGGCTTCTTTTGCGAATCTCACAATTATAAACAAAAAAGTAAACCTCGACTGGTAGCTTTCAATCTGATCCTTACAACAACGCACCGGGGTTTTAGTAACCAATTATTTTCAGATTTGTCGGTAATTTGCATTCCGCGAGACTGTGTTTAGAAAACTTTTTCCAGGATGTTGTTTTGAAAGTTTTTAGGTAGACGGTATTCGTGCTTAACCGAAAAAGAGTGGATTTCTGGCTCGATAGGCGTAACATTCATTTGGAAGTCGCCGTCTGTCTTCTATTTGTTATTTTTTAAAAGAACTTTTTTCTTAGAAAGAGATAGACAAAATTCGCGGAAAAATATCTACCATTTATTAAAAAAAAAGCCATATGCTAAGCTTTATTCCATGGCGAAATGTATGCCCTTCTTGGGAAGTTGGGACAACTGGATTTTCATTATGGTAATACTATTTTACTATTACTTATTTGATGTAAGCATTCAATAACGTTACATTTGATGCAATATTTATGTGGAAGTCACCGTCTGTCTTCTATTTGATTTTTTAAAAATAACTTTTTCTTAGAAAGAGATGGAAAAAATTCATGAAAAAAAATACCTTCCCCTTATAAAACACTTCTTCTTAACATCGAGAAGTAAAGTCATGTGTTTAGCTTTATTCCATGGCGGAATGTATGTCTTACTTCGGACAGCTGAATTTGAGCTATGGTCTTACTATCTGAGTATTACTTATTTGATACAGGGTGTCCAGAAAAGGACCCCCTGTTTTCAAAAATTAGTAAAAAAGAAATGGATTGAGATAATAACACAATTCTTTCAGAAAGCGAATGAGTCATGTCTGAAATTTGATATTCAATACTTTATTATGCAAGTTATGTTTATTACGTTATTACACTTTATTATGTTCAATTTTACCGACAGATGGCGCGGCAATACCGTGTGTAGGCTGTATGAAAGAACTAGGCATGCGTATATACCGAAAAGAAGGACACGTGTTCAGAAATGTTCAGTAGCTTTCAGTTCAGGGAAAGCAGCAATAGTTATTGCGTTATAGCTATAGCGCTATCTGTCGGTTAAATTGATCATAATAAAGTTTAATAACATAATAACGTAATAAACATAACTAACATAATAAAGTGTTCCATATCAAATTCCAGACATGACTCATTCGTTTTCTGCAAGAATTGTGTTAATATCGCTATCCATTTCTTTTTTATTAATTTTTGAAAACAGGGAGTCCTTTTCTGGACACCCTGTATGAGCATTGATTAATGTTACATTTGATGTAACATTTATTTGGAAGTCGCCATCTCTCTTCTTGAATCGCTGGACCGCGGGTCTCCATTCTAAAGTGCTTCAGTGTTAATAAAATGGGAAAAAAATTATTTTCTAAGCTATATTTCTCCGGCTGCTTTGAATATTTTTACAAACTGTTTTTTTTATGTGATAAATGTAGCTGACTTACAGGTCACGACAATCCCTATTTTTGAAATGGGTTCGAATTTTTTTTCTAATTTTCAATAAATAATTTTACCCAAAATATTCGAAACAAATTCAAATAGTGGGATTTATAGAGTCTTGTGAGTTATCTACATTTATCATTTAAAAAAAGAAAAAAAAAACGTTTGCCCGTCACCAATAGCCCTCGTGTAGCTTTAGTGCGACGATATTCAAACTAGCCAATCCTATGGTTTTACTATTTGAGTATTATTTAATTGTATTACGCTTAAATGGTATTGCTTATTTGAGTTATATGGAACTGTATACTGTATTTAAAAGGTTTTTGCATTATCACCAGGCCCTGATCATCGCCTAGGCCTACAAGGCAAAGGTCCGATTCTACTCTCATCTCAGCGGCTGAGAGGTATAACGTGTCCGCCTCATAAGCCCAAGTTCGCGGGCTCGAGCCCTGGCTGAGTCGTCAGATTTTCTGGTTTTGAAAATCGTGAGCACGCATGTTATATGATTATGTGGCATGTAAAAGATCCCTTGAGTACCCATTAGGCTCGGGTTCTCTAGGCAAAATTAAATATTGGCATACTTTAACATCAGCGCTCAGATTCGACATCAGAGAGCTCAGATTCATTGCAATCTGAACGTCTAAATTGGTAGCGAGAGTCGCCTAGATAGTGCACAAAAAATGGCTCTAATTTCTGGAGAACATACCGAGCCTGCAAAGGCTTAGCCGCCAATAAACCAGCCACGTTAGAAAAAAAAGTGTGTTTTATTTTTATATGGAGGGCTCAGAATACGAGTGAACCTAATGCATAAAAAGCTACTTTGTGCTAAAGATGATAAAGATTAAAGCTTTATAACAAAATTATCTCTTAACATGTTTTTTAATTGCTGCTGCCTTATTATTATATATTATCTGATCCATGACTTTTTTTCATTATTGCAATGAAATTCTACATAGCAAGTGCATGCAATTGTGTTAACTTTGAAACGAGAGAAAGTGGACTTGGTATATTTGTATTCTAAACCCTCTATTATACACTGAGTGGCCAAATCATTATGACCTCCTCGTAATATAATATTTGACCATCATCCGCAGAGAGCTCAGGTTAATTGTAATATGAGCTCTTAGTGCTCTAATTTCTGGGAAATATGCCGAGTCTGTAAAGTCTTAGCCGTCAATAAAGCAAAAAAACTCCCATCTTAGTTCCATGTTTCCCGTAGGTGGCGCTGCACTCACTTGACGACCGGCTCGTCCTCGTGGAATCCGTCGTAGGCCGTCACTTTCCTCAGCTCGTCCATGTCGAGGGTGGGGCACCCGCACACCAGCATCTCCACCTCCTCCGGGCGAAGCATCTGAAATGACGTCACATCAATTGTACATAATAACACATACACCCCAAAGGTCTGATCTAGAGAAATAAGACTTAAAGAACACGAAGCGTATGTTCAAAAACAAGAATGTCAGAAATCTTCAGTCGCTACATATTCATGAGATTTTAATCACCGTTTCAATTTCTCCTCTGCTTCAATTTTGGTCAAACCTTCTAGCATTGGGGAACTTGACTTTTACGAATCTTATCATATACATAAAAACCAAAATAAGTTAGTTAATTCTTCCAACATGCCAGGGTTTTCTCAAATTTGGAAGGGTCTCATAGTAACAGAGTAACTTTTCTCCGCACGCACATCCCTCCCTTCTCCCTCTACCCCCCGGGTATCATGTTTCCGGATATCATGTTTCACTTTCTTCTAGCCATCGCGTCCCCTGTCAGTTTGTTTGTGTACATTGTTCAAGATGGCGAGCCTTGATCTCGCAGAAACATGTACAATTTTGACCAAATAAACTATTTGCGCCAATTATTACGTTGTTTTCTTCACTCTCACCAGACTATTTTCACAAAAAAGTTTGGGAAAACCTTTACGGAAAGCGTTGTGTAGTAGGATTGTATACAATGATGGTTCTAGTTGCCGTGTGTCATTTTTTTCCCTACCATTTTATCGGATTCTTTATAACATCGATCAAATACATAACGTTAGGTCAATATATCAGTCAGTCAAGCAGAAGCTAAAAACAAAGTAGGGTCTCGAAATGTTTTTTTTTTTAAATTTACTGAAATTTTGGTGGATCTACAGCATTTAGCATAATAGAAATTATAATTAACGGACCCCTAAAATGTGGGGGCCTTAGGCCCTCACATTAATGAGTCTTATGGTAATATCTTATGAGTCTTAATGAGTCTTATGGTAGATCAGGCCCTGCACACCCCGACAAAATATAATGGGAATGTGTTTCAGGTGATGCAATGCTCTTGTTTTTATTTTTTATCAGTACCAGTGATTTCATTGGTTGATTCGGCTCCACCCTCAAACTGACCGATATAGATGAAAAGAAACTTTTTTTTCTATAAGCATTCTCTAACAAATGTTTTGAACAACCAATATAACAGCAAGAATTTGGCATTGAAAAAATTTAACAAGTAAAATATTCTTCGAAATTTTTTTTCCGAATACCAAAATAAAAGTAATTCTAGACAACAAATGAAAACAAAACGCTGGAGCTGTTGCCACCCACGACGTGAAACAAGTTTGAAAAATATGTTTATATAAAGAATACATATGCGGGAGGGAAGAGGTTAGTATTTGTAGTTTCGGCTATGAAAGTGGGTGACAGAATGAGGACAGATAGACGGACTGAACGATTATAATACCTTCCACTTTTTACGTTGTAAACGTAGTGTAGAAGCTAAAATCAGACAAGGCTACATCCAAAATATCATTACAAAATTTTAATTCGAAGTATATTTAAAATTTAAATAACTAAAAATTTAATCTACATTGAATTAAACAAGAAAATTCCATTTTGATTCAATACTTCTACTGCTGCCAATTCGTCAAACGGACGAGAAACTTTATTTAAAATAAAAATAAAACTCTTGAAGAAATATTTATTATATAAATCAGTTTGGAACGATGTCATAGTAAAATACAAACACAATATATCACAATCGTTTTTTTTCTGGTTCAAATTATATATTATGTCTATATATTATGAAAAAAGATACATAGAAAGTTCTAACTTTAGAGAAAGAATATGCAAATTTGGCTTTTATTTTTAAAGTATAAATTTTACTAATTATTTATTTTCAATCTGAAAATTAATTTAACAAACGATCAATAATATTATTGAATTTTCGAAAGAAAGTTAATGAAGATGGGAAATTATTTCGACAAAAAGATGCTTATGAAGAAAACGACAGAGAATGTTCTTTTTTTGCATAAAAGTCGTGTTTTTTTAAATTTTCAAAATAATCCAAATGATTATGATATTATGATATAAATATTAATATATAAATCAAATATTCGCAACATATTATCTGATTACAAGTTCACATTGTACGAAGCCTCCTCTTGGTAACGAAACGAAATCTTACAGGGTCAACCTTATGTGCTAAACTCCATAGCCATACCACTCCGTTAAATTTGGCTCCGGATGGATCGATATTTTTGCGTAATTGAGATAATTCGGCACAGAATAGAAGTGAAGCGAAATTTTGATCTAGCACTTAATTTAGAGGTTTAATGTTACGGAAGAGATAACTTTAATTGGTTATAAAATTTATACTTATATGAGAAAGAAGACTGAATTTGTTGCCATTTTTTTTAATTAATTTAAATCTATATTTTGAATTGTTTAATACAAATTAAATTTGATTATTTAATATAATTAATACGAAAGTGAGTTTTCTAAGACTAGTTGTTATTTTTTTAATGCCAACTTTTCATGCTATTTATTGTTTTAATCATTTATTAAACAAAACTTGCATATAAAGAAAAGTTTCTTTTTATTTATTTCCGTATTCTGATCGTGAATTGAAATCGAAACAACAATGAGATAGTTGTACGGAGAGCGTGACATCATAAGAAACATTCCCATTAACATTGTATACATATTTCAATAGTGACAAATAACAATGCTTATATCTATAGGATCGTATATATAAGTACTTCAATTATTTTATAAAAAAAACCTGCAAAATTTATTGCTCATTTAAAAAGCATAAGAAGCCATTTTTATTAGAATTAAATCACAATTGCCATTCACACCAATAGCTCGAGAAACTTTATTTCTTTTAAACAATAAATGAAAAAAAAAATTGCGACATCTATCAGTTAGAAATACGTCAAATATATTTCACTAAAGGATTCTTTGTTTGTATGTTGATATGAAATAATTTGGTTATATTTAAAACCGAGGAACATTACATTTTTTTCTTTAAAATATAAATTATTTTTTTAATTTGAATATAAATTACTTAGCCATTACGATGAAGTATTTTCCCTGAGATTTTCAATGTTTTCTAAATTTAATGCGCTGAATTTTTTTTTTTTGACGAACATGCTAAACGTAATTTTTTTTTCAAAATTCATTGCAAAACTTACTTTTAAATTTATAATTGTTTGAAAAAATAGGTTTATATAAGAATATATGTGCGGGAGTTAAGAGATTATTGTGAAATTTTTCATGTTTCACAATAAATGGGGTTGTTTCACATCGTGGATGGCAACAGCTAAAATGGTTTGTTGTCATTTATTTACTGGAATTACTTTTGTTTTGGTATTCGAAATGAATTTTCTAAGAATAATTTACTTATTAAATTTTTTAAATGCCAACTTCTTGCTGTGCTGTTGGTTGTTCAAAACATTTGTCAAAGAAAGCTTGCATGGAAAGAGAAAATTCTTTTAATCTATATCGGTTATTTTGAGAGCGAAACCGAAGTAACCAATGAAATTGCAGTACGTGGAACCGAAGCAACCAATAACATCCAGTACGAAGAAAAATGAAAAAACAAGAGTGTTTACATCATCTGAAACATACCCATTGTTTGAAAAATATGTTTATATAAAACATATATATGCGGTAGTGAGGAATTTATTGTGAGAATTTTTCATGTTTCACAATAAATTACAAAACTATACTCACTATCAATGCATTGGAGGCACACACGCTGTGAAATCCGAGGTAGAATGCTTTGAATGGCTGGTAGATCGCCTTATTCAGTATAAGCTCCGTATACAAATGCACGTACTCTAGACAAGGGCAAAAATAATAATTCCAATTAAAATGTCATAATTATAAAGCAAGAACAGCTCTATTTTTACAATGGAAATCTTATTTAAGGATGCTGAATCCGAAAATGGCGGGTATATTTCTCAAAATCTTGAGTATTTTTGCAAGGAGGTCATCAATAAGTTTCTGTTAAACTTTTCTTTTCAATACTTTTAACAACAATTCGCTTCCATATTTAATGCTATAATATCTTATTTGGTTAATTTTTTAAAAATATCTTATTTGGTTAAAAATAAAAATTGAAAAATAAAAAATATTCGAACCCATTTGAAAAAGTGGGATTATAGACCCTGTGAGTCAGCTAAATTTATCATATAAAAGTAACCATTTGTAAAAATATTCAATACAGCCGGGAAAATGTGGCTTAGAAAAACATTGTTACCATTGATAACATAGGGGCACTTTGGTTTGGAAACCCGCGTTCATTCGGTCTTATTCGCTCTTTATACAGGGCTAGTTAAATTTGGCTAGGCTTTTATTTTGGTTTTTAGGCTAGTTAAATTTGATGCTAAAATAGTTTTATTTTCTAACCCTTAGTTTTCTTTCTGCCTTTGTTATGGTAGATGTTAGATAGCAATGCATTAGTCAAAAATTTAATTATTTAAAATTTATTAAGATACTAAAACTTCACTTCACTTGACAGCTAAGCATAAGGAAGAAAACTTTATTTCTCGCTTATAACAGGTACTTTTGGATAATTATTGGCATGTTACGAATTAAATGATGATAATAATCCTTAAAATAGTATTTTAAATTTTTCGACGAGTTAAACAACAGATAATGAATCATTTTGGAGTATACATTTATTTTAGACTGTTAGGTTAGGTCCCCCTTTTGTTTGGGTATAATTTGTAAAGTTGCTGTTAATTTTCCTTGAGGTTCTCGATTATATCCCTTTATAAGACCGACCATCAGGTAGCGCTGATTTAAGTTTATGAAACTTAATTTTAGAGTTTTATCGAAAAAATGCCTTAAACAGCATCAATGCCAACAACTCCTTAAAAACCAAGTCAATTTTTATATAAATAACGAATGCTACAAGTCAGCTGCTTCGGTATTGATATTTTTGAAAAGCTTGAACATTTTCTTTTATACCCGCACTGGAAGGGCCCGGGAGCGGCCGCTAGGCAGCCAATGTGTGTATTTCTGTTTGAAAAATAAAAGTTTTTCTTCTTTTGCTTTCTTTCTTAGGATGCTACGCTGCCGTGGTAAACTGCAGTAACCACAACAATGAATTGGACTGTTTTGCTCATTCAGTCTTTCGGTATGCTTATTTATAGGTTAGAGTAATTGAGTTCTTACAGCAATGGTCCAAGTTATTAGGCTAGTTACTTCTGTTAACCTGCCGAGGCTGTAACGTTTATTGTTATTAGAATTAATTTCATAAAGACGATTAGCACAATTCCTTTCAGAATAAATTGAAATTTGACAAATTTTTTAATCGTCTATATAAGATGCATTCAAGTAATTTTAAACGGTTGCATTTAGAGTAACTTTAAGATAAACAAATGATTCAAAATATATTGTATAAACTGTTGAACCAATTTAAAATCCATTTTAAGGGTTATTAAGAGGGACTATCAGTCCCATATAGAGCTAATGCATTAGTTTTGAAATCACAACTTTTACAAAATAATTGTTATGCCATTTTATCCCATTTTCACCAGGTATGGGAATCATCAAAACATCTATTTAAAACAAAATTGAAAAGAAAATAACATCCGGTTAGTTAATTATTAACTAATAAAGTTTTAAAATTGTGTCGCCATCTGCTGCATCTTTTTGGCATTTTAAAACTTCAAAAATATATAATTAAATAACTAGATAACAATTTCATTAAAAATTTGTTTCATTTCGATGTTATGTTAATTCCCATACCTTGGGGAAAAGGGCTACCATGGCAAAGCAATACTTCTGCGGAAATTATGAATCCAAAACTAATGCATAGCTCTATGGGAATAAGAGTCCCTCTGAACAAACAGAGCTATCATTTGATGCCTAACATGCCCATAACTATTCAAAAATTAGGTGCATGTTAAAGAATTTAGATATACGACCTGTTAGACAGATAATCAAGAAATAAACGTGCTCTACTCTCAAGTCTAGCCGCCATAATGATGACGTCATAGCAAAAAAGACTCAAAGTTGTGAGAAGTATTTATTTAATTTTCGGATTCAGCACCCTTGAAATATAAAGCGTAGCAATTTTAAAAGAGACATCAAAACGAGTAAAAGGTTAAGTTTTGTAGCCACTTTTAAAATTTCATTCTGTATTAGAAACATTTAAAATACATTTTGTACACCGAACTTTTGAAATACTCAAGTTAACACTATGGTAAAATTCCCTGAAAAAAATTAGCCCGTGAATCTGTATGGTTTATTCACGAACATTTTTACACATTGGAGATCGAAATAGCAATACGAATCATCGATGTGAAGCGTCCTATCAATAGTAACAACTTTTACACATGATATACTTACTAGAACATCTTTTTCCACTTTATGCTATACATAAAATCGAGAAAAAAAGCACTACTAAGTTACTACTGGTACTAATTCAAGGAAAATTAATACGAATCTAATTTAAAGCATATAGAAAACGAATCAAAGAAAGACTAATTGTATTCTAGACAGTAAAGGACGCTTTTTACCTACACACAAGCTTAGTTAATACATTACGACTCAAGATAAATGTAAATAACCTTGACAACAATCGTAAATGTAATTCATTTTTTAATTAGATTATTCCTCAACTCAAAATTTCTTATATATTAGAGAGATTAGTATATATTAGTAGATAAAAGAAATAATTAATGTCTGCAATTTTCAGAAGATTCATTCTTTTAGAAAACTGTGCTTAATTAGGATTTCTTTTTATGAAATTAATTAGCAAATAAACTAATTTTATTTGCCAGTGAAAGATGAAATCATGAAATCTTGTTATCGAACTCTATGAATGAGACCGAATCACGACGAGTGCCGAAATGCTTCAGTGTTAATCCAATGAAAAAAAATTATTTTTTCATTAGCGATTGAATATTTTTACAAACGGTTATTTTTATATGATAAATTTAGCTGACTTACAGGACCTTATAATCCTACGTTTTGAAATGGGTCTGAATATTTTGTTTAAAAAATAAAAATTGAAAACCAAATATATTCGAACCCATTTGAAAAAGTGTGATTATAGTCCCTGTAAGACAGCTACATTTATCATATAAAAATAACCATTTGTAAAAATATTCAATACTTCCGGAGAAATGGCTTAGAAAATATTTTTTTTCCATTGTATCAACACAGGGGCAATTTGGTTTGCAGACCTGAGTTCATTCGATCCCATTCGCGCTTAATATGAGCTTCAAAGTTAAAATAAGCCACAGAGTGGGGGCAGCACTGACCGTGCCTGTTTTCGTTGGTGACCGGAATATTGTCGCCGTCCGCTTTGAGAGTGTGCGTCTTAACGCCGCCGAATTCTTCCACGGACACCTGCGAACGACAGAAGGAAAGACATTTAGCAACAAACTAACTACAGCATTCAACAAAAAGTACAGTGACTCCCTTTTAACCCTTTCAATCCCAATTTCTTATTTTAAAAATCTAAAATTTTTTGAATACACTCATTATGCATCCAGAATGAAATGGTGAAAAGCAGGGGGGGGGGGGGGGGGGATCTTAATTTTTAAACTAAAAATTAAGGAAAAAATTTGGGGATCATAACTTTTGAATAAATTATAACAATAATGTTTTGGAACTTTATTTGTTAAAAATAGTTAAAATCAAATTTTTATCCATTTAAAAATGCAGGCATGGAGAGTTTGGGGCCAATTTATTTAAGAAAATTGTTTGTGAGTGAATTATTTCCTTGTTTTATTTTTAGAATTCCATTCAACTATAACAAAAATTATTTTTTTCTTCAAAAGACACTATTCTTCCATCTAACTATACAAACGGAAAATATAATTTTATCGCAACAAACAATATTTGGCAATTTGTAATATCTGTATATTAACAACAATATTTGGCAATCAATTTATTCGCAATTTGAAATAAGTGCGATTTTAACTTAGTAAGAAAAAAATTCGCACTGCACAGTAGAATATGACTATAATTATGCAAATAAATGTATAGGGACCGGTTTTAACTCCGATAATCAATAATTTGGTAGATCGGATTTTTTTCGTAAAAGTATAATTTAATTAATTTCTGTATGTATATTTTGAAAATTAAAGTAAAAACAACTAATTTTTAACACCTTCAGACCTGGCGCCTTCTTTAGCATAAACTTTTTTTTTGCCATTTTCACTCCTAAAGTAAAGTTTTAAACATTTTACTTTAAAATTGTTTTATATTTAAGATTACATTTAATTTTTTTATATCCTGAAATTAGAATCGGTTATATAATCATTTATATAAATATCTTCAGTTAGAACAGTTGTCTTAGAACAGCGGCGACACCAAGAGGTCAAATATATTAATGAATTTATTTGTGATAGAACTAACAAATTGTTTGAATTTCAGGATTTGTATTTTCATGCAATCTTGAATATTATCTCAAATTTTCAAAATAAAATAGTTTCATAATTCTTTTTTGATTTATTTAAATTTATAATTTTTGTAAAAAAATTAGAAAATTCAAAAAATTGTTCAAGATGTTCATTCCCAAACCAAACCGCTCAGCAAACGTTAGTTCTATGTAAAACGCATCATTTATTGTTTCTGGATTTCCTGCCCGGTTCGTTTTTGCTGCAGTGCCGTGTATTCCTCCGCGTTTCGTTATTGAACCGGCTCGTTTGCTGCCCTGTTCAGTGAATCACACACCTCACTCCACGTTTCTTATAGCTCAATGTATTAAGGAAGTTGATAAAAACAACAACAATACATCAGGCAAGGGCATTTAGTCAACTGCACTGGGTGAGAATCTCCGCTGCACGGGTGTTAGTTTAACCAGTTCTTTTTAGAAAACTGTTATTTTACAATCCAATTTTCAGAATTTCTTGTTACTTTAAAAATGTCCGGTGCTGTTTTTCTTAATGTTTTATTTGATCTTTGAAACTTTGAGGAAGAAGAAAAAAGAAAATAGGCAAATTCGGAATTTTTTGTTCGGGTTAAGCGGAATTTCTCCTAAAGTGATTTCACGTTAGGAGTTTATTTAGCATTAGCTCAAAGCTTTATAGGCTAGGGAGTTCAAGTTCAGTTCATCTTCAGCGAAATTTCGTGTTAAGCGAGTTTGCGTTAACGGGGTTCAAATGTTATTGGTTTCTTGGAGCTGAGACAAACTAAGTACAACTTGAAGAAATTAGGGCAAATGCTCTTCGAGTCAAGATTTAAAAATTGCTTCAATACTTCCTTTCGTCATCTGAAAATGGAGCTTAAACACATGCGGATACTGTTTAAGCGAAGAACGAATAAAAATAACGATCTGTTCGACTCCTCCTACCAGTGCAGTCGATCATTTTATACTAATGGGCAGTGCAGTTGACTTGTGCCCGAAAATTTTGGCTTTTGATTGCCCTCAATTATAGTGCTACTTGGCTGGGGCACAAGTCAACTTTTTCGTAAGGTGCCCCCAAAGTCTGTGTTTTCGTAGATCAGGCCCTGTCCGTGAGTGCAGCTTTTGCCTGAATGAAACAAAAAAGAAGCAACCAAACATCCTTCTCACTTGGTAGTTCATGCAGAAATCTTCTTCGACATTCCCTTCGTATGACAAGAGTTCTCGCAGCCCCACTGCAACGTCCTAAAAAGAAAATTTGATAACAACAGGTGACAATAGCTGTTTCAGTACCAAGGATTTAAAACTGTTTTTAATTACAGTCGACCCCGTTAACACGAACTCGAAGGGAGATACGATTTCATGTTATTTACATTTATTATTACGACATTTCGTGTTAACCGAATTTCATGTTAACCGTCAGGATTTTTTTTACATTGAACCAGTGAATAGTTTAAAAAAATTAACATCGAAAAAATATTCTAATTTTATACTGTAATATACTTATACTCATACAAGAATACAATTAGTAATTCAATCAATATGCACTGAAGAGCCAAAATAACTGGTATAGGCATACATCTGCGAATAAAGGTGTATAAAACCAATCGGAAGTTCGTCGCTATGTTCAGCAGGGTCTATGTGCTGCTATCATGACAGGTTATGAAAATTGAAGGGATTTTGAAAGTATCGGGGGTTGAGATATGGAATTCTATATCCATGCATCTCCGAGGTGGAGATGAATTTTGGATTTTCACTTATGACAATTTCACTAGTGTACCATGAATATCGATAATAAAGTAAAACATCAAATCTACGACATAGCCTTGACCTTAAAAACATCGTGCAAAGCCGGGTCCATTGACAACTGATCATTAAATGTGATAAGCGTCTATGTCGTACAAGTGTCGACTTGTTAACCATTTAATGAATATTCACCGATATGGGCTTCTGGAGCCGTATATATCACGTATCCACAATATATCATGTTTAATGATTTTCGTCCGTCGTCAATGATCCTTTTTTGCATGATATTTTTTAGGCCGCAGCTGTGTCGTAGTTTTAATGTTTTACTGTATTATCGATATTCATGGTACACTCGTGAAATTGTCGTAAGTGAAAATCCAAAATTCATCTCCACCTCGGAGATGCATGGATATGGAATTCCATTTCTTCCATGGATATGGAATTCCATTTCTTCCATGGATATGGAATTCCATTTCTTCCATGGATATGGAATTCCAACCCCCGATACTTTCAAATTCTCTTCAATTTTCATAACCTGTCATGATTAGCAGCACATAGACGCTGCTGAACATAGCGACGAACTTCGATTGGTTTTATACACCTTTATTCGCAGATGTATGCCTATATCAGTTATTTTGACTCTCCAGTGTAGTTCATAGACTGCTGCTTTCGATTCATTTTGTAGGAACCCTGCGAACATACATTCATTTTGAATTACCATGCGAACCACATGGGAACCAATTCTAATTTTTTATTTGTCCTTTACTTTTAACCTCTGTAGAGAAACATCTACGCTTTTCATGACGTAATGGATCACACTATACACTTGTCGAATCATTCATTGGATTAAAATTGACGAATCATGGAAGATGTCATGATTTTCTCAAAAGTAGAAAACTATTTTCAGAATATTCGTTGCT